>OX376375.1:35722569-36300010 GCA_947369275.1 Nemotelus nigrinus
CAATTACTATTTAATTTTCAAGGTAAAATCGATCTCTTCGATGGAGAAATCCGTACTTTTGTAAATACTCTTTGAAACAACACTGCAAAATGCCAACAATACTCTTAAATAAATAATTATGTCAATTTTTGAAAATAGCACATTGCTTGAACAGTAAAAACCTTTCAAAGTAAACTATAATAAGTTCAGGCTAAAAATCTCCTCACTTTAGACTCTTCTTCTTTTACAAGTTATTGCCCGAAATCTGTTCCTTTACATTTCTAGTTTTCGGCAAATTTTCATTCACCGTAGCATTCAGTTCCCAAAAAGTTTTGAACCGAGAAGTTCGCATGCAAATCAATTAAATGTTCAGTAGACTTTGATTCCACCAACTTATATTAAACAGGTTTTTTTTATAAATAATGATAAGTCGACTTAAATATTAATAAAAATCGATATCGAACAATGATTTTCGAATCCGATTTTATTTTTGTACTAAAAAACGTAAAAGAATTAAGTTTATATCTAACGTATTTTTACAAACATAACTGTATGGCCAAGTTATTTTAAACTTTCTTTGACAACAAAAAACCTAAGCCAAGATTTTTCAACAGAATCAAATTAATTGTGAGGTGAGAAACACAATGTGAAAACTCCATTACAAAATCTTGTGTGCAAGAAAGATCTTGAAAATCCGTTTTTCTTAAATATCTCTTTAACTATTAGTTTTACTTGAATTTTCATTCGAATCGAATTTCGTTCAGCATACAAATATAATATGCAAAATTGACGTGGGGCTAATAGTTCTCGGGATGTGAGCCTGAGAAAGCATCTTGTAAGAATGGTATTCCACAGGGAACGATTTTAGGGCATGTGTATAAGAATGATATTTTTTTCTCTTTTTATGTAAAAGGTAATTTGATATTTTTCGATGATGCTAACACTTTTATTGTACCAGACTGCGATTAGCTGAAGATAAAGCTATATACAGAATTTATCATTCCGTTATTAAAAGAATGCATGAACATCAAAATACTGACTTTAAATATTTAAAAAACGAACCGTATAAATTTTTCTTTTACTGAACTTGACTTACTCAATAATTTGGAGACAACCTTTTATTCAACGAGCTGTGCTTTGAACTGTCACTTTTTGCCTAAAGAAATTTGTTTCATGCAAAATAATTAGGAGCATAATTTTTTTTTCTTTTTTTGCAGCAATATACAATATTACAATTTCTCAACAGATATCGATATTTCAAGGATAATCTGCCTTCTTCGACAGTTCATATCAGTCACTGGAGAATTGAGGAAATAACTCTTGAAATATAGATACCTGTCGAAAAAAAATGGAAATACATAAAACTGCTCTAGGAAAAAATGGTCTTATTGAAAAACTTGGTTTAAAAAAATCAGATTCAAAACACAATAGACACGTTAAGAGAATTAATATCGATTCGCAATTTCGATCGTGTTCATTAAAAATTCCTTAAAACGATCTCTTGAAAGTTTTAAGAATTTTTATTTTGGACACCTCTACTCAATATTGAAGTATTCGTAAGTTGGCTGTGGCTATGCAGTGCCCAGGGTGTTAAATCGATTGACAGGTGCCCAAAAGGCGATTATTAAAATTCTACTGAGAAAGCCTATACGCTTTAGGTCTTAACAAGGGTACAATTCTTTTTAAGTTCTTCTCTAGGCAAAATCCTTATCACTTTAAGTGCCACGTCATTAATTTATGAATAATAGCAATTGACGTGTGAACCACTGTCATTCAGTTGAAAAGTAAATTCTTTTGCTTGTACCTGATTGAGATGTTTTCTTTGTTGTATGTAATAACGTATACATTAATTTGCCACTAATATATTGGAAATTACCGATTTTCTATTATTATTGTCCTACCATTGCTTGCATTCTTTTTATCATCCTACTTATTTCATTTTTTTCTTATCTATTTTGCAGAAAACTTTATTGATAATGTTGCTTTTTACTTCTTATACAGCTCATTGTATCTAGAATTAATTTTTAAATTATTTGCATTCTCCATTTCAGAGCTCTATCACCTTTTAAGTCTGTTTCTTTCAAGTCTACTTCTTTCCAAACAATTCAGGCATAAACGTTTCCAAAACTAATTAACACACTAAGAATCTTATACCCCACAGGCATATCCTCAGGTATGTCTTTACCTAACAACCTTACGGCTTTCCTTGAAACACTCCTAATCTTTGAAATTTATCTAAATATTTTACAATTGTTTCCCGAACGAAACAATCGTCAGGTACACAAGGGACCTCGAATCGTTCCAAAGTTCAGCCCATAATACGACGAGAATCCGACAAATCCTGGACCTCTTTGTAAAGTGTGGTTTCGTCTAATTATATATCTAGTAAACGTCTTTTATTGTGGACTTTTGTAAATTCTTTAGGATGAAAGGGGATTAATTTGTTTCCATTAATGTTGCATAGTGAAAATGTAGATGAACAGTGAGAGCATGATAAGAGGTATCTTTTTACAGGATAATCTGTCTTTATTTTAAATGAATCTAAGTTAATTCTACAGATTACGCTTTAGATTTTAGTAGAACGAGGGCAATTGGACAGTTTTATTTTGTTTTTAAAGGGGTAGTGCAGAAAAGCTACGAAACCAAAGCACAAAATATGTATTTTAGACTTTGATTTTTATGAGCATTCGATGTCGTGAATGTACAATTTACTATTGGACTTATGGTGATCACATTTAAATCATATTCTTGTAAAGGGCATTACTTAAGTAATGATTTCACTCTGGGAAGCAATATAATTTTAAAACCCCTAACTTTCATTCAGTACATTCATGCAGTACACTCGTACGTCAAATTGATTTTGCGTTTCATTCTTTAAGTAATTTCATCTTTAACCTTACATAAAGCATCCAATCCCTTAGCATGTCGCTTTGACTATAGCCACACCCTAACCCGTTTGCATTATTTTTAAAATGTTTAATAACATGGCGATAGGATTAGTGTCGCTTGATTAAAGGTACTCACCCCATACATACATCTGTTGATGATGATAGGGCGCAGCGAAGAATTCATCAGCGAAAAGGAAACCATAATCAAAGGGATATGGATGTTTTATGATGCACAAATGCACAAAGATGAAGCTATGACTATTTTCGTATGCATTCGATTTTAAAAGGAGAATTTTAGAGGCAAAAAAATGCGGAATCCGAAATGTTGTTTTCGGTACATCAAACTAAAAGATGATTCTATTCGTGGTTTTTACGTATCGAGAAAGTCTTTCGGAACGTCGTAGTTTCTTTTGAATTCTTGCGACACGCAAAATATTGTCAATTTAAATTGGCTTTCAAAAGAGACATTATTGATTAAATAGTTTGATGACAAATTTTCATTTTAAAAGTTGTGCAATTTGTCAAATGTCCCGAGCTCTATTGTCCGTTGAACTAACTTTTGCGAAATATCTATTGTACTCCGCCATGCCAAGAACAATCAATATCTTACCCTTATGCGTAATATTGCATTTATAAGTTCCAAGTATGTATGAATGTTTGTCGACAACTGCAACTCAAATCGGACTCAGTGAAAACCATTCCAAGCATCTACCCTCCTCCCTTTCTGTAACCAACGACATGCTTTTTATGCTAATGTTGAGCTTCACTATGGACTTAAATATAATAGATCAACCGTGGCCAACGTAACATGGACAAGCAATTTTTAATGAGGTCATAGTGCTTCTAACTGAAACTTTATTTGACGCAGTGATGTATTGATGCGCATTTATACGCTTTCCAATTATGGCTACTTCGATTGTTAGACGGCAGAATACGAAATCCTGGGACACGTTCCCCAATGTGAAGTGACTCTTTCAGCTACCGTAGCTAATAAGCGATTAGATGCGCTCGGCAAGGATTTTCCAGAGAAAGTACGTCGATCAAAAGAGGGAGTTTGCTGCAAGGAACTAGAATTGCTACAGGGGAATGTTGGTTGGTTTTGAACGGAAAATCTGTGCATTTTAGTGGCAAATCACGCGGATGCTGTAGAAATTTCGAGACGAAAAGGGTATGGAATTCTGGCGTATTTTGATGGAAAAAAATAATTTTTGTTCAATTGGTGGTAGGTTTTGAATTTATTTTGCAAAATAGCTGGAAGTATTTACAGTGCACAATCAATGTAATTGAGAAATTCGACATTTCTAGAAATGTTTCTTTAAATTGATGTCTGTTTCTAGATCTTTGCTGTAAATTTCTAGCATTCCCTACCACTGGAAATTTTTTCATTAAAACCTGTGGTCGATTTAGCTCCTTTCTAGCCGTAAGATAATCAATATTGATCATGATGGATGGCTCTGGATCGGACACACCAGCCGAAAAAAATGATAGTTACAAGTGAAGAGAAATTTTTCGATTTAATCGTTTTTCGATTTAATCGTATTTGTGGAGCAAAAAAAAGGAGGCCATCAGGAAATTTTGAACGAAAATCGAGGACATTTTTCTGGCAAATTAAAGATTATTATAAATTATTTTTCAAACAAAATCCAAAATCGAAGACTTTTTTTCATATTTGTTTGCTTGTTTGAAAGATTGGATTTTATTTATTTTGTTTGTTTTGTTCTTAAAGATTTCATTTATCAAGAACAGCTATTACAAGATATAAAAATGGCAATTTTCTTGGTTGTAGAACATCTTCGATTATTATCGTTGTGTTTTTCTTCACTACATCGCGATGAACGCTCAGTTACGCATAAAAGCCATGATTGAGCTTATTCAATGAGCTATTTTACATAAAAATATATTTTAGAAAATCATAATTTTTCGCTCATTTTTTACGGAAATCCTGCAAAACATTCTCGGTTTTTCGATAATTTTGTACTGAAATTTCTTTGTTTTTTTATAAATGTCCTTGATTTTTTCAAAAATCGAGGACGCTATGAAAAGCAGTGCCCAACACGTGACTAAAAGCTTTTTTCTGCATCAAATAGCGAAGTGATCGAAAACACCCCAAAAAATGCAGAAAGTTAAAGTTAGACAATTAAGACAGAGTTCTAGTCGTGCGAATGTATCAAATGCAAAGCATATCTCGAAAACGTGTCAAGGTCAAATAGTATAAATTTAAATTTCAATGACCCAGATTCAAACAAGTAAGCTTATTCAATATTTTTTTTTGCTGTGGTCTTTGTGAAACCTTGCATTCGAGTGTGGCCAAAAAAATCATTTTACATAGGTCAGTCTATTTTTCTTTGCACATGATTAGCTTTATCAATTTTTTGCTTCGATGTTTCTTTGTTGGCGTATTTACCATTACTCTGATTTTTATGCAACAATTTAAACAAAATCAAAAAAATATTCAGAGCTTTCATTGAGCATAACATTATTGTATTGCATTTACCAAACTGATTTACCTAACGTGTATGAGCTATAATAAAGTTTTGCATAAATTCAATCAATAAAAAAATGAAACTATATGAATATTAAAATTATAGTCAGGTTATAGACAACGCTTATTAAGTAAACCATTTTTTCAAAATTGAAATCGCCTGTACTCGGTCATTTTCATGCAAACTGTACTACAGCGAAAAAAAAACATATCTCGTTTTCCTATGTGACAAAGTTCAGTGTTCAGGATTGCTTACACGCTGAACTGTATAACAAATTTCCTTACATACATATTAATCTGAACTATAAAATATAGCTTCACAGTAAAAAATGTCAATACATGATGGGATTTTCTATTATACACATAGTCTCGACTTCCATGCACATATTCTAAACTTCTTTGCACATAGTCGCAATTCTTATGAATATGCAAATGTAATGTTCCTTATAGGACATAGGTATTACCTTCGGACTACGACAGACTTCGATGCCTAGTTGGTACAGTACTGGCTATTAGGATGTTGGGCTCTTGGATCGAATTCAAGTTCGGGAGGATGTGAAGTTTTGCTTTTTATGAAGGCCTATTTTACATGCTTCATAGAAAGACTTCATGGCGGTACAAGCTGCAGTACAAAGCATCTACTCCAATGAATATAGCGCATGCTCCTTGGAAAAATTTTCGTTGTGCTTTATTATGATGTGCTTTATTATGATATTAATTCATCACAATCCCGAAATCAACTTTATACATAGTACCGGAAGTATATAAATTATGGTATCAGGTGCTATAATTTTAACCCAACATCGTCAAAGAGAAGCTAGATCATCGTGTCTCAGTTTGAGGCAGTTGGTCATTCTACCAAGATTTTGAAGATAATGCCTACTTCGCGTGAGTCAATTTCAAAACAGAGGTATCGTCATTCTAAAAAAATATTCGAGAAGGTATACGCTTAAACTGCTTACTTTTCAACGATTGGATCCTGACATTTAATGCTTGAAGTAAAAATTTTGACATTTTTAAAAATCAATTCTATCGATTGCGTTACTTCACTTACATGAAGGAGAGTATACCTGATTGCAGGATGGAAATTACTCTTGCATTGTTTCGTGAGTTGGCTCATGCAATCATTCTAATTATAGTATAGTAGCTTTTCTCAAGTTTTTGGCAAAACTGGTTGCGTTTTTGATGGAGATCTAAGTGATCGGCCTATTTGGATAATAGTTTCGGGAAATGTGTAAGCATGTTGATGTTGGCTAGTATTCACTTACCAATTTTTGATTTCGGGTTTTATAAGAATTAGTCATTTCAAAATTTCATAAGATATCCTTCGTGGGAAATCGAAAATAATAACTAATAAATTGCTTGTGTTGGTTTCCAACAGAAATTTTGGAGCATTGATCAAAAAATACAAGGCTCTATGGATTATTTAACATCTATTGATTTTTTATGCATCTGTATGATTTCCCGAACCCGCAAAAGCTTGCCCCATGTTATTCCAGCTATAACAAGCATTTAAAAACATGAATTATTTTCATACCTAATATTTTTGAACGCTACTGAATGTGCGTGATTATTCTCGAATAATTATCCGAATGAGAACATCCTACATAACTCTACTCAATTCATTCTGATAATACATATAGAAAACTCATCATAACAATCTACTTACCACCACATCGACCCCCGTCCTCGACCAGATTTTTGTTTACTCTCACTTTTCAGACTCCAACTGACTGTTGGAATCATTGTCACAATACACACTAACGTAAGCCAACTGTTAAGCTTTAAGTTCATTTTGACTTATTTAATAATTTTTACAACCACCAACGCAACAGAAACTGTATCAATAAAATTGATTGTGACCGACAAAAAAATCCGTGTGCCAATTTCACGACCAGACATGCAAATTTTCTGAGTATTTACATCAAATGCAAGTTGGCCAGTGCAATTATCGAAATAGGAACCAAAAAATATCAAGTCACGCACTCCACAAAATCCTCCAGCTCGCACGTTATGTCTCAACAATACTGTGTATCTATTGTCTTCTCAGCTTCAAATCAACAATCCGGTAGCTATCTAAGCGTATCGAATTTCGATATCGTGGAGCAGAACACGAATGCGCGCACACTTTCAATTAGCACTTCCTTAAAATCATCTTCAGCGTTGACATTCGATCATAATTTTTCTTTCATTGCAATTATCATATTTATTCGTGCATGCATTCCAAGTGGTAGGTACCTTCATCCGAACCTAATCGAAATACATATTATTCGGATTCGAAACGGTTTTATCGACGTTACTTTGTACTCGAACAGCGGTGGTTAGTACGATAGAATGTTCAAATCGAAATTCCGAAATCAAATTGATAGCATCAAAATACTGTCTTTTGACAAAATCCACGAAATAAATCCAATCGCTCCGTTCTGATTATTTTACAATTCAAGTGAACATAATTGATTCGGCAAACAGTTGAACGTGAACCGGGTTCCATTAAAATTTATACATTTAAATGATAAACAGTGATAATTGCTTATGAATTTTTCATAAACGACAATAAGACATGGGACCAGATCACTTGATGACCTGGTCATAAGATATCGATGATGACAAATTAAATTGTTATTTTATATTTAGATTTTTCGTTGTTGACTGTGTTCCGCGCGGCGATTCACGCCGCAATGCGAATTTCACAAATCGCCGATTGTGCACTGAATTATCACTCAATTACTTGCTCCAATTAACACTCGTCTTCAAAGTTCACGACTCAGTTCCGCACCAACCCGTCAACGTTGATTGTTGTCCCGTTCGATGTCAATATTTAACTGAATATCAACTCGCACGGCAATTACGGAGCTTGAAGGATGACCGCTTTTCCGGAAATCTCGCAGTTTCCCGGACCCGAAACGAACGAACTCGCGTGCACACGGCGAAGAAGCGAGCACAGTATCTTACGGTTTCTTCCGTGGCTTCTATATCACGATCGCAACAACGACCAACGATCAAGAACGACGACCAGCAAAACAGATACCCGTCAGGCTAAGAGATCCGTACCACACTAAAGGTAAAGGTCGCACCAGCCGTACAAGCGTATATACCAAAACCAAATCCACATATTAACCGAGTTTGTGACTCGCACGCCTCGCGGTACTCGTCGGCTCATCCAGAAATCACCATCATCAGTGGCTGCTGTAAAAGAAAAGCAGCAGCACCACCAACACCAACAACAACGCAACCTCGCCGTACATAGAGCATGGCAAAGGCACGTATCTCGTAACTCTTCGTTCCATCCGCGCCATCTCTACCTATTCCACGGCATACATAGTGTGCTGCATGCAAGCCACCTATATTCTTGTACGCCGACTACCTGAGGGCACATCTCGACCACTCGGTCGGTGCCGTGCAGCGAGTGTCTGTACATAGAAGATGTATCTGCGATGCTCTCCAGATACATAAACTGCAGCCGTACCACCCTGGCATGACAGAGTGAATTACTTAGAGGGGTTTGCATCGGATGTGAGTGTATGTCGCCCTATTGTTCTCTGAGACGGTTCCGCTTATGTACCCGCAGTGGCTTCGAGTAGGAGGAGTCAGTTGGCGGCGTACCTGTGGGTCTACCCAGTTGGATCAAAAGATCCGGTTTGCCGTGTGGCTTTCGGAACGTGGTAGTGCTTGGCGCCACAGTGTGTCTCTGTCTTTCGATTTATGTGAAGATGCAATGGCTTGTCGCCGGGTTCCTCTCGCACACTCGCAGACAAATTTAAGTACGCGAATACAAAACCTTACTATTTGTCCAGCAACCACGACTACAACTGTATTTTTATGTAACGCGGTGGGCGAGCGGCGATCCGACCGCTCGTCAACATGGTGCTAAGGAAGATACACCGGTCGGAAGTGTTAAACCAGATATACACGGGTGTAAATGAGCGCGCCACATGTGTACAGGTATTATATGTGGTCGGACGATCGCACATGATCATGTACGCGAAGCAACGAAGAAAGAAGGCGTTAATTCCATTCGCAGCCACACAGTGTTTTATGAATGTGCAGCGGAGACCGGAGCACACAGGTATTGTGAGAATTCAGGGTAATCTGTTGGGATTCAAGACGGCATGGGACCGCCCCGATCATTTTTCTTCATAATACGTTTTCGTATTGTTGCACTCGGGCTCGTTGATTACTTATCTTTTTAACTAATGGCGGTGGCTTGCATCTTTTGTTCATGAATAATTTTTTTGGTGTAAAAATAGTCACTTTTGTGATTTATGGGGTAATACGCGTTCTCTAAACGGATATGATGTAGGTAAGGTTTTTAAGAGTGTTAGAAACTCGCAAAAAATATATTGTAAACATTAAGTTTCAGTTACTTATGTGAATACATTTTATTAGTTCAAATTATCCCTTTTATCAAAGATATATGGCTGTTTTGCGGTTTTGAGAAATTAGCTTAGTAATTAAGTGTTTGGTTCTACTATGCAGATACAGTATTCTTGTATCATAGCCTATAGTATGAGAAGTCTTAAATATTTTTTAAAGACACCATTTGTAGCGTAAATAATCATGCAAAGGCTACTTTATTGAAGTTTTGATAATCTTTATTTTTGATTTTAGCCATAATTTTTTCCCCGTATTTGAGAAAAATTTGGTAACTATGACGGTAGCCTGAACAAATGAATATTATGTCATTGTATCCTCGATTTAGTTTAATCTTTACTTTTTGATAGTTTAAGGAAAACACGAAATAGTCATGACGCTTGGTATTATGCCTTATCCTCTATACCAAGCTACCTGAATCGTTAGCAAAAGACATTCGAATTTCTGGCTCCCATTTAATAAGAATTAACTACAGACTTACATAAATTGAAGAATCAGCACGGAGCGAACAATTGTCTTAGAACATTCAAGCACAGACTTGCGGAGAAGTTTATAAGGTAAAGCGATTGAAACAGAACATAGCGCATTGTTCTCGAAATAAGAATAACTTTCTCAAAGTGGAATAACTTTCTCGAAGTAGGATGATATTGATATTGAGAAAAATTATGAAACCATAGTAGGAATGTTTGCTGTGGAATTCTTAGGTAATTGCTGAGGTACGTGGCTATATTTCAACATACCCACTGTCTAATTCGGGATTCGCGGGAAATGTATAATATACCTAGGTAGGTACATACAATTTGTTTTTCTTTTATGCAAGCATTTGCAAGATATTTTCGTGTGAGTTTTTCAGATCTTCAAATGGCGTCGATGAAAGTGCGGATATCTGCCGCCTGCATGTTTTTGGATACAAATAAATAGAAAGGAATCCAAGCAAACATAGCTGCTTCCTAATTTTTAATCTTCATATATTGAAGTTTGCATTGAAATGCACATTGGCTTTTGGTGTCGGGTACATTAAAGATTCATTTTGAAGCTAGAATGACAATCACTGGTATATGAGGAATGTTTTTTCAGATGTAATTACACCACACTCAAAAAAATACTGGTTGTTTTGTATCCATATAATAGGTGCGGTTTTTTGCAACCTAGCAGCGCACGTTAGCGTAGGGTTCCCAAGCAGAAACGATCCCAAGCAGAAAAATTGCGTTGCTCGAAAATGTTGGTGTATGTTGTTGCATTCGCTGAGCTTTCGCTTAGGTTGGTTGTTAAATTAGAATCACACATAGAAACAACCTATATGAAATCTTATCTAGGTTTTAATCGATATCAGGCATGAAACTTAAATATGAAATAATCTACAATGTAATGTGCATTAGAAACACTGAAAAACAGTATGCACACTACAAGATCTAAAGTAAAATAATTGACAATTACGGAGTACTAAGCCAATTCATTCAATTGAAACTGCCGGTTGCACAATAGTCAACAGCAGTGGTACGAACCGTTTAGAACACTCTTACCGTTATCAACACACTCCACATAAAAGCTCATAGCCAACCGCTGCTTAGCATCTTCTGCTTCAGTGACGCGGCATAAGCAGGATTTTATTGTTGTATTCAATATACTTAACAAAATTTGATCTGTTCGGGTGTGCAAAAAAACGCACCTAATAATAGGAAACCGGTTTCCTACTATTAAAGATGTAAATTTACAAAAGTGCGAACTAAGAATATTTTACGGCTTAAATGTTTAATTTTTTTGCGAGCAACTCGTGTAATTTTACCCTAAAAAGACTTACGGAAACGCATGAAATTAATGTAGCAAGAGCTACTTTTTACGAGTCTTTAAGGATAATAAGCGCAATTTATTCGCACTGAAAGAAAAAGTCGTGGTTGATTTAACTATTATTGATAGTAATGCAACAATTCATTCAAAATTGTCGAATGAAATACGGAAAATGGTCCTTTCTACTATGCTAAAACAGTTCATTTGACCATACAAAAGTAGTTGACTCTGCGGATTCAAAAAATATCGAAACCTTCGAGGATTCAACTGTGTTAATTGGTTCATAAGTACGATAAATAGTTGATCTATAGAAAAATGAGCATCAACTCATTTAACACTACAAAATATTGAATTATCAACAATTTCCATAGTAAGCGAACCACTCTACAGTTGTTAAATTCAACAAACATAATTCAGTCATTTACTATTTCGTACTATGTACATTGTTGGAATACCATAATTTGTGGTTGCTTACTTTTTTACAGCACGGACGTTGGTTATTAACCACGTGTCATAGCACATAAAAGTAATCAACAATTTTCTTATAGTTGTTTAAACTATAACCCGTAGTTGACGCAAAAATAGCTAAGGAAAATTGTTGATTTTACCAGGAATTTTTTTCAGTGCCTGAATGTCCATAAAAATGTTTAAAAAAACGATAATAAAGAATGTTTTATCAAACAATTGACATCAAAAGCTATCTGTTGCGAACAATTTTAGGAAGTATGTACTACTTAAGCGGGAATTTCTGCTAGCATCTAGCTAAGTTTCAATTTCAATAAAATTGCAATTGAAAAAAATTTAATGATCCAAAAGTCAGCCACAGAAGACAGGGAAGTGCTATAACATAAAATATTTCCCCAAAATTAAATATCATTTACAAAGAACTATAAATTGGTAACTTTAAATGTTAAAAAAGGCGAGAGTCCTATAAAATCAAGTAAAATATTTTTTTGATCAAATATAAAAAACCTTTGCAATTCCTTTAAGATTATAATTTATTTTAATTTGATATATACACATACATACATTAACTTATATCACTTAAAGCTACACTTCTACACTCTAAAAAGTGGGTTTAAAATTAATTCTTTGATATAAGTAAATATATTCATTTTTTGGTTTAAAATAACAAATCACAATTTTTTTTACACATTAGATGTGTATTTTTTGCTTTTACGTCATATCAACTGAATAATAAATAGCGTTTTGTAAACCTTAGCAAAAAGAGTGTACATTTACTACTTCACTGCTCACATTTACACCAAAGCTGTAAAATTGTATCATTTGCTCGAATTTGACTTAATATTGATGTAACATTGTGACGAAAGACGGTGATTTGGCTAGACTGAACGAATCTGATATTTCGTGATCGTTTTTCGTAAAAGCAAATCCAATGTATAAAAAAATGGTGATTCGTAATTTTTAAATAGAAAAATAAATATCTTTCCTATTATCAAAGAATTGATTTTAGACTATTTTTTTAGAGTGCATTTACCGTACGAACAAAAAAACTTAAACAAATAAAGTTATTTTGAATGTCGTATTACAACTGAGCTGTTTGGCTACTACAACAATATAAATAGAGCAGGGTAAGATGCAAGAATTATGAATACTTTATGTAAACAAGCCGCGGCCATAGCGTAAATACTATGTATAATGCGGAAAGAACGTGATTTGCAATACGATTTGCGATATTTTCCCACTGATTGCGAGAAGTAGATAGCAATATCCAAGTCCAAGTTCAAAAAAGACAGAAAATATCCCGCCAAGCAGCGCTGCTACGATCAGATACGTTTCTCATTCCCATTAGGCAATATACATGTGCTCTGCCAAAAAGACTCTTTTAACGAATGCCGATTTATGCAATATTATTTTCTGAAAACTTATGCTGAATATAAAAATTGTAAGTGATAAGATATTTAACGCGGAATACTACTTTCGATACCATTTGGCGAGTAAAAGAAATATCTCCGACACTTTTATACAATCTACTACACACATTTTCGTTTGTTACCAGCGAATTTTCGCTGCGCTTACTGTTTCTGGATGGGATTATACGCACGCCAACACACTCTCACCTATCAGCTACATGGATATATTTTCTCACCTGTCATTTGAGAGTATACCATTCTCAATTTTGCATATAATAAAGTGAACTTATTTGGTTTTGGTTCTTCTTAGGTGCCAGCTGATGGTAAATACTTCACTCGAATCCTTCACTCGAATCCTTCAATCCTTCAGGCAAATATCGTACAATACCGTTTTTTACGTGCTATCTATAATGCGATGCCGCGGCTTAAATACAACAAGCAATACTACAAGCAAGTAGCATAGCTTCACTGGCTAGATCTCAAGTTCTTCGTTGGCTAGATCTCAAGCTTTGAACAGAGCAAAATTCGATGCTTATTTTAAGTTATTAGAGTAAATTCTGACAAAAAATGATACTAGGTGCGTTGTATTCAATGTACACTGAAAGAAAAATCTTGGTAAAATCAACAATTTTCCTTAGTTATTTTTGCGTCAACTACGGGCTATAGTTAAAACAACCATAAAAAAATAGTTGATTACTTTTATGCACCATGACGCCTGGTTGATAAACAACGTCCGTGGTGCAAAAAAAGTAAGCAACCACAAACAATGGTATTCCAACCATATACATAGTACGAAATATAGGCAGGGGAGGCGTGAATGCCGCAGTTGAATTTGGTGAATCACAATGCAGCGACAATGTCGCTGTCAATGCAACCAAGGCATCAACCAAATTCATTTTTTTTTCTTTTGTATTGCTAAATCCTGTTGTACGAGGATTAGGTTGGCTTATCACAATACACATCAGCCATCGCTTGTCTATTCCACCAGACCATTCAACCTAATTCAAACAGATTTAATTCAACCTAGTGGTGGTGATGCCAACCTATGGTAGGAATCACCGCTAGCGGTGCGGCAATACAACGAACTAGAAATTTTGCAAATTCTGCCGCTGCCGCAAATTCGGCCGCAGCCATTGTGCGCGTTACCATACAAAACAGTGCATTCTAGTTTTTTGACTGCGCTTTGCCGCAGCCCACTGTTTTGCCACAGCGGAAAACGCTGTATTCTGAACAAAATAGCGTAATGCAACGTAATATAAAGGCTTCACAGCATAACATGAATATGAATTATATCGAACAGCAAACCGAACACAATTTTGCCATGTATCATATGAAACTTCTATGATAGAATAGGAGTATGAGTATGAGGAGTATGAAAAATCAACAGTTTTCCTTAGTTTTGCCATCAACTAGGGCTATAGTTAAAACAACCATAAGAAAATGGTTGATTACTTTTATGCACCATAACGCGTGGTTGATAAACAATTTCATTCGGAGCATGAAAAACGTCCAAATGTTGAAACTATTCTACTTTGCGTAGAATAATTCCAAAGACTTTGCTCACTGAATTACGTTTGTTGAAATCAACTATTGCAAAGTAGTTTAAGTACCATAAAAACTGTTGATAATTCGAAACGTTGAAGTTTTGAGTGAATTGATGAATATTTTCTATTTATCAACTAATTTTCGTGGTTATGAAACAATTAAAACAGTTGATTTCATGAACGTTGCGATATTTTTTGTATAACCAGAGCCAACTACTTTTATATCGTTAAATTAACTATATTAACATAGTAAAAATAACTATTTTCCTTAGTTCATTTAACGATTTTGAATGAATCGTTGCAATACTATTAAAAATAGTTGAATCAACCAAGAGTTTTTCTTTCAGTGTAATGTACTTACCTAAACTTACCTTCACTTACCCTGCCCAAGATTGCAAAAAACGCACCTATTAGAGGCAAACCAAACTGTATTTTCAATATGGATGAGTTAGGTCTTCATTTAAATAATCGCCCAGAACACGTACTAGCCAAAAAAGGATCGAAAACTGTATGTGCGATAATTTCTACTGAGAAATGAGAAACTATTACTGTGATTGGATGTTGCAATGTCGGAGGAACTTTTTGGCATTTTTAAAGGAAAAAATAAAAAAAGCTGAATTTTCAGACGGAATGCCTCCAGGCTCCCAAGTTTTTATGTCAGCAAAGTCAGCTTACATTACATCCGCTCTGTTTTTAGTATGGCTTAAAACTCATTTCTTCCCAAGGAAACCACCGGGCAAAGTCTTATTGCTATTAGATGACCTATCTACTCATTGTAATTCTGTAGAAATGTTAGAATATGCAGATACCAATGAGATCATATTACTATCTATTCCAAGTTACACGTCGCGTTCCTTGAAACCTCTAGATATATCTGTGTTTAAAACTCTGAAAAGTCATATTTATGAACAATGCAGACTTTGCATAAAACAATATTCCAGTCGGAGTATTTCAAGACTTTCTTTCGGGATGTTGCTAAGTAACGCTTGGGTAAAAGTTGCCTCTGCTCAAAATGCTATAGCATGCTTTAAAGCAACTGGAATAGTCCCTTTGAACCCAATTGCCATACCTGAGTATACTTTTCTTAGGAGCCCGGTGGACATAGCCAATAATCCGGCTGTATGTCAAAGCTCAGTAGCAGTTTCAAATTCTTCGGAAAAACCGCATGTTATAGATCCAGTACTCTGTATAGCCAAAGAAACATCTACATTTGAAGCAATACCGAGCTCTGATGAAGAATTTACACCATCTCATGTCCTGAAAGAAATTTATCCGGTTCCACAAAAACTCGTTGAAGCAAGAAAACGGCCGAAGCAAGTGTGTGATCTTTAAACTTCCCAAACTCTCATAGAGGTAAGAAAAGTCAAAGAAGAGCAAAAAAAATGCCAAAGAAGAGAAGTTAAAAATTCTAAAAGACAAATTAATAATAAAAAGAAAAGAGAATAAAACTGACAAACTTTTGGTAGCTTAAAAGCGATAGACTGCTTGGAAGCTATCACAAAGCAGTGAGGATGAAGAAGAGCCAATACTTTGGGATTCAGATCTTGATACCGAAAATGAACAAGACAACTGAGAAAATTAATACACTACCCAACTTACTGCGTAATAGTTGCAATGTATCATTTGGTCCTTTTGGGTACATGAAAACTGTGCTAAAAAGATGTCCAAAAGAAAAAGAAGGAAAAAAGAATAAACATGAAAAAAGAGTAAAGTAAAGTACTGGTTATCATCTCCCTATCAACATGATCATCTCTCCCGATTACCTCAGGAGAGATGGCCAATCGAGAGTTATAAAAATGTTCTGTTTTATAATTTTGTTTGATTAGAATTTGTTGACTACTTTGTGTTCTTTTATAATTAAATGATTAAAGATTGCTCTAAAAAAATTATTTTGGTCAAATCATCACTAGTTTAATTTGAAAAAAACTACTCATAAAAACTACGGCCATCTGCCCCGGACTTACCCGACATCAAATGATTGGGTAAAATTATATTTCACCCAGAAAAATGTGTTCAATCTGTCATTTCCTTTCTTTTATTAAAACATACTTACCCATTCAGAAGAAACGAAGAAGCTTTTTACCCCAACTGAGGACATGTCTTTGTTTGTTATATAATTTTAAGATAATTTTAATGAGGGAGTTGGTAATATTTCTTGGACTCAAAAGTGGTTGATTTTGAAGCATGTAAAAACATGTTAGCGTAGTAGATAAAATTTACTAAATTTTTGAAAATTACTTGCTTTAAATAAGATAAAATAAAAATGTGTATCCTGCTGAATGGAAGAAAATTTTACACAATATTGATTCAGATAATTTGATTATCTGAATCAATATTGTGAATCAATATTACACATTTCTTAGACAAGTCAATATTTTCGTCGATTCTCGGAAAGATATTTCTCTGAGTGTGTAAAATGTAGCCCCAGGTGCCATAATTTTACAATATACATAGAACATCTCCAATGTATCACAGCTGAACATTAAGAGTGGCAAACTTCATGTGGATAGAACTCTGAGGTAGGTAAGCAAACGTAGGTAAAAGACAAAATTGCCATACATTGTGGTTTTTATACTATGTATGTACATGGTCTCAACTCTCATGTAGCATACTTAAACTACTATGAACATAGTCCCGGCACATGTTATTAAAGTTTAAACTAAAAAATGGCTTTAAAATGAGCGCATGTAGCCTAGAGGGTAGGCAGTCGGTTCTTTGAAAACAGGGCAATTCGCTTTTACTTGGTTTTTTTTTATCAGTGCTATAAGCCATGGTGTTGAATTCTATAACATCAGTACCTTAGGCCATGGCGTTGAGTTCTATAACATATGGCTTTGCGAGCTATAATACAAAGTGCCTATTGCTATGAATTTTTCGTCGTGCATTATAGTGCCAGCCGATATGTTTTATCGCAATTTGGAGGTAGGTGTGCGAGGTAGGCAGTCATAATTTTGGCCCTCAAGAATAGTTTCTTCAATGATGTGGCCATGACATGATCCGAGATTATCTTAGGGACCGATGGTTGCTATTCGACAGCAACTTGGGATCGATTCTTGGACTTGACCTCTGGAAAAGCTAACAGATGTGTTTCTGGTGGGCTAACCCAATGACTTGGCAGCAGTAAAACCTGCTAGAACAGCCAAGATTTTCAAACTCAAAATATAACAAGTCAAGAGGAAGGTTGAAAAGTGGCTGTCTGACCATGGTCTCGTTAGACATGCCATATGGTTTTACGAGCCGTCAGCTCCCTAAGTTGGCTGATGGGCAACATTAATGGATGTAGCGAGATATGGCGGATGTTGTCATGACCATGACTAGCGGAAGCATGTGCGGGCAACTTTCAATCGAAAAAGTGTCATCAGACGTGACTATCCTACCATTCGTTCTGGTCTCCAAATCAGGAGCATTTCGATAATTTACCTAAACAAGTATGTTCAACGTCAGCTCTTCTTCAATCGTCCGGATGAAAAATTTCCGGAAGGAGCTTAAGCAAACTTCTTAACAAATACTTCAGGAGACCAAAATTTATCTCAATGCCAGTGAGATAAAATCCTTAATTAAATAATTTAATTTGAGTTTAGATGCGAATTGGTGGTATATTCAATAAAATTATAAATTAATTACAGTAGTACAATTTTTTTTTATTGGCTAGCTCAACGTTTCAGGAACAGAGCTTAACATCATTTGCAAAACTAACTCAATCAAAATATAAATGACTGAATATCGCGGAAATATTTGCTTCACTTCGTTCTTTTTGCAAGCAGATATACTATCGCTACTTGTGAAGTCTTCACTAGCAGGTCATAAGTTTTCAGCCTCAATATCCTGATCAATAAAATTAAAATTCTCGAGTTAAAATTACCACGAAAAATTGATCGATCAACACCTAGCTTCTTACATTGCCCGATTACGGATGAAACCACGGTGAATCCCATCTATGAGTCGTTTTCTCACTTGAATCACACTTGAAACGAGCAGACAATCTTCACAATTACTTTTGTTGCCGGTCGTGATACCATGAACGAAGTACGGTGGGTTCAAATTGATGATGATGCTACCGAAACGCTGTATCAGTAAAACATCAGAAATTATAAATCTGAATTTTATGCGACATGGTGTGCCACTAACCTGATTTCTTACTGTACTATTTCCAAAGTAGCAATAGTTCTTTAAATTACTCTGGAGAAAGTAACAGCTTTCATCTCTCCTAGTGAAATTATCATACTGAAGGACAACACGCTGTTGATTTTGAATCTGTTCGCAAAATGGGTTATTTTGAACAATTCTATTTTCTCTTTTCATCGAGTAGCAGAATATACTCACATCGTACGAAGTAGGCCGACCAAAGCCCACAATTCTGACCATTTCACCTTCAGCCAAATCTTCGCCACCGATTCGAATAGCTGAGACATTTGTCGAAAGACAGAACGACTTTTCCATCTATTATTTAGCAGAAAGTTGGAAAGGAGGCAAAATACAGTTGAAACCGTCTTACTAATGCTAGAGCAAAACCGTGTGCTTTCCAAAACAAATCTTTTTCGTGCGTTGACTCAACAGTAAAAAGAATATTTTCGATCCTAGTCATCTGTCTTGAAGGGGTCATCTGGTATTCATCCAAAAAAATGTCGCCTGCTAGACAGTACATAGTCTAAAAATGTATGTGCCAGTGTGATATTATTACCACTTTTTGCTTTTAAAGTTTCAGTTACGTTTCGGTTCCTTCTTACCTTATATGTCCTTTGATGAAAACAGTCACCAGCTGTCAATACATGCTTTGGCGAGACAAGTGCCCCATTGCAAATCAAATCCAGATTAAAGCTAAGAACAGCGACCTGGAATCATACCATGCTACAAAGAACAGTGTCGATTGAAATCAAACTTACGACGAAGGGATACTCGCCGGGGTTCACTTGAGGCTGCTTTTCAAAGTCATTTTCAATATTTAACAGGGGATAAACTGTTTGAATGACAACAAAGATGGTAATGTACTTCCATGACATTTTACCGAAACTTGACTCCAACGAAAAAACTGGCCATCTGATTGCTTCAATAATGGTTTGCGAAATTAACACAGAGATATTTTTGATGCTTTTTAAATGTAAATATGACAAGTGACAGTTCAGACGTAAGGCATATCAGCTTAAAACTTCATATTAAAGCACTATGGATGTGAATTAAACACTGAGGAATTAAAGTACATAGTGTGGTCATTAATTTGAGAACTGACCACATCGTGATTGTGGTTAGATCTTATTTTCTTCATATAACTTTACATCGCATGCCAGGATACAAACACGTTTTTAATTTTTCGTTGAAATTTTGAAACGATCACAATGAAGAATGTCCTAAATATAAGAAAATTGTGCGAATTCCGGTTAGGAAAGGAATTTGTACCATTTTAAATACTAATAATTTATATATCGCTGGCACTATGCGTATAGTTGATTTCGGATTTGTGCACTGAAAGAAAAATCTTGGTAAAATCAACAATTTTCCTTAGTTGTTTTTGCGTCAACTACGGGCTATAGTTAAAACAACCATAAAAAAATAGTTGATTACTTTTATGCACCATGACGCGTGGTTGATAAACAACGTCCGTGGTGCAAAAAAAGTAAGCAACCACAAACAATGGTATTCCAACCATATACATAGTACGAAATATAGGCAGGGGAGGCGTGAATGCCGCAGTTGAATTTGGTGTATCACAATGCAGCGACAATGTCGCTGTCAATGCAATCAAGGCACCAACCAAATTCATTTTTTTTTCTTTTGTATTGCTAAATCCTGTTGTACGAGGATTAGGTTGGCCAGACCATTCAACCTAATTCAATCAGATTTACTTCAACCTAGTGGTGATGCCAACCTATGGTAGGTATCACCACTAGCGGTGCGGCAAAATTAGAAATTTGGCAAATTCTGCCGCTGCCGCAAATTCGGCCGCAGCCATTGTGCGCGTTACCATACAAAACAGTGCATTCTAATTTTTTGACTGCGCTTTGCCGCAGCCCACTGTTTTGCCACAGCGGAAAACGCTGTATTCTGAACAAAATAGCGTCATGCAACGTAATATAAAGGCTTCACAGCATAACATGAATATGAATTATATCGAACAGCAAACCGAACACAATTTTGCCATGTATCATATGAAACTTCTATGATAGAATAGGAGTATGAGTATGAGGAGTATGAAAAATCAACAGTTTTCCTTAGTTTTGCCATCAACTAGGGCTATAGTTAAAACAACCATAAGAAAATGGTTGATTACTTTTACGCACCATAACGCGTGGTTGATAAACAATTTCATTCGGAGCATGAAAAACGTTCAAATGTTGAAACTATTCTACTTTGCGTAGAATAATTCCAAAGACTTTGCTCACTGAATTACGTTTGTTGAAATCAACTATTGCAAAGTAGTTTAAGTACCATAAAAACTGTTGATAATTCGAAACGTTGAAGTTTTGAGTGAATTGATGAATATTTTCTATTTATCAACTAATTTTCGTGGTTATGAAACAATTAAAACAGTTGATTTCATGAACGTTGCGATATTTTTTGTGTAACCAGAGCCAACTACTTTTATATTGTTAAATTAACTATATTAACATAGTAAAAATAACTATTTTCCTTAGTTCATTTAACGATTTTGAATGAATCGTTGCAATACTATTAAAAATAGTTGAATCAACCAAGAGTTTTTCTTTCAGTGTGATAAATTATGGTGTCATATAATTCCTTCAAAACCTTATTATATCACTCAAAGCCACGTAAAGCAGCTATGATAAAAAGCACAGCAAAATTGTTTGGCAATTTCGATTTTTGTGGACTAGCGGTGCTAAGGATCGTATTTTCGTAACCAAAATGTTAATTCTAAATTTTTAGTTTGGATTCAATAGCCTCAGACTCTAAGAATCAATACTCTACTCACTAGACAGCATTAGCTTATTGAAGCACTAATATTAACTAGCCCACAATAATTATATGTGCCAAGAATATATGCTTAGCAGTCGGGACTATGTGCAGAAAAGTTGATTGAGACTGTTTGCATGGGAGCTGAAGCCACATATATATGTAGCAGAAAATCCTTCAATGTATGAGAATTTTGGCCATGAAGCCTCTTTTTCGCATAGCCCTTGTAACCATATCTCTCATCTTAAGGTATATATTGTAAGCGACCGTAGCTGCCACGTTATGTTAGAGAATAATGATGCGCAAGTTTCCCTGGTCGATAGTTAAAAGTGTCTGCTCATCGTTTGTCCATATGTTTAGGCTCTCGATGCATCTGGTTTTTATGATTCGTTACCTCTTCGATCAACTCAACAAAGTTAATAATAATAATGAATGTCTTTCCAAAATACCTAGTACGTACAGTGAAATAGTGAACAACTGCGAAATTTCTCCAGATTCTCCATCCAAGGTAATCTGCAAAGATGCCGTACTGCACACGACCTACTCACACAGCTTATGCATGAATCTAGACCTCAAATCGCAATGATCAGCAATCCATATCGAAGGACAAATCCAGAGAAATGGTATTCAGACACTTCGGGCTATGCAGTCTTATGGATTGCAGACACTCGAAAAGTCCGGGTTGATCGGCGAGTTTCGGGCGATGGATATGTTTGAATTGAGAACCGAGGTATCAGCTTTGTCAGCTACTATTTTTCACCGAATGACCCAAAAGGGGAATTTTGTAGAAAGACAAAAGCATTGGAAGACGCTCTTCGAGATCTTTCTGGCAAACTGGTAGTAGCTGGTGAATTCAATTCGAGTGCTTTGGAGTAGGGGATGCCGACTCAAAAACACAAGGGGGGCAATTAATTAGGGAAATGTTGTCCAGGGGGAGTATAGTCGTGTTGAATAGGGGCCTAACACCAACCTACTGCAGACCAGGCATCAGTGAGTCCGTTCTTGACATAACTCTTGTTTCAGCGACGTTTTCCATGATGGCAAGTGGTGCAACTTGCTCTAATTGCAAAGGGAAAGGAAGAGAAGAGCCTAACACACCCTCAGTGGAAAGACCTCTCTGCATGCTTGATACTGCGGGGACACTTCTAGAAGAGCTGCTTAAACCTCGGCTGAAGGCGGCTTTATATAAAATAAAAAATAATAATTAAAGATTATCAATATAAGCTAGGCCTTAGTACGGAATCCTGAGGAACATCGTATGAAATGGACAAACATGAACTTTTGATATCTAAAATACGTAAGCATTGACACCTCCTTGTTATGTATGACCATAACTAGCTTAGAGAATCGCTTCTTATGCTGACATCGATTAAAAGATTCAGTAGAATATTTTGATTAATCGAGTTGACGCCTTTAGGTATATCTTCAAAAATTGCACAAGCGCCACTTTGTTGTTGAAACTTTCGAACACAATATTTTCCCAATAAATTCAAACTGATTACTGAAGAAGAAGTTTGTATTATATCATAATTTTTTTAACAACTTTTAATAGATACTATTGATATTAGAGAAATTGGCGTATTGTTATTGAAGTCTGTGAGGTAATCTTTTTTCAACCGATTTATCACTAATGCGGTTATTAGAATTTCCGTAAATACATTTTTTCGAAGCTTAAATTTATTAAGTGTGTGAGAACTGGTGAAACAATAACTTTCATTTGTTTTAAGCCGTTGGCTCTTATACCGTCAATACCAGGAGCCTCCTATCAAATTTCTTCTGTTTAAAAATAAGCTTTCGACTCGCGGCCATGAAAACTTTTCTGAATATTCAAGCATACTAGGCCCTGTTGATGACTGAAGACTGTTGATATTTGTGATTAGTTCCATGTTATGCTGTGCTCCTCCTCCAGGAAGTGTTTTCCTAGTGCTGATCATGCTACAGCATTTTTTGTTTTCCCCTTTAAGGTCGCTTCCTGCCTGCATTTTTTCGCATTCCCTACCAATCCTGTAAATGCCGGTCTTCTAATGTTTGTCCTTCATGTCCTTAGCCTGTCCTTAACCCTTTGCCGAACTTGGTCGACCTGATTCAATTAACATTCCAGGTCTCTACGACGACACTTCTAAATTTCCTTTTGTGTCTCTCTTGAATAATTAGATTTCAAGAAAAGAGAGACCAAAGTGCTTTGCGTTAAAAGTGTTGAATTATTTATTTTATTCCTCTATTCTTTATTTCTTTTGAGACAATGATGAAGTAGAAGCTTAAGCACTGTGTACTAGTAGCTGCAAATACAAAATTCAAACTGACCTCATGGTTTTTTGTTCCTCTGTCCTCGGTCTGGTTTGCAAGCAAACCAATACTTCTATTTAGTAATTAAAAAAAAAACATGTTTCGAATAGTCTTCCACCAGATCGGCATCCTTTTTTTTCGAGACCACAGTGACCACTGCGAAGCAAAATAACCAATGTGCACTTACTTATTGAACAAAATATTTGCATTCATTCGCGCAACGACCACATTACGATCTTTTAAGCTTAAGCATTTTCCATGACTATGCGTAATTTCCATATCTTCACATCGAACGTTTGGCATTTTGCATTAATGGTCCGATATACTTTTTGTATAGCATTTCAATGGGTAGCTTATTAAATCTCGCTGCATTTGCTCTCTGAACGATTAATTGAAATGAGATGCCATTGAAGCGGATTGAGGGAACAAATAATTTTAATGTGGGGCTATTTGAACGTCAATATTTTTTATTAAAATGTTTCGTGATTCACATGAGGCGATTGCAACATATGAGAAAGATTTTATGTAATGGTAAGCAAAAGATAGAAGCAAAAGCACATGGTTGTTTTGGTTTTTTAGTAGAGACATGTGTACATGAAATGCTTTTGTATTTCTGTTAGGTGTTCACCGCATGATGTAGAATATTATATTGTGGTTTCATTGTATGATTCTCACGAATATGCATAGTAGTGGTAAAATAATTCTATAGCGCTAGGGTCCATATCGAACCGTGACCTCCCAAATACTCTTTTTCCAGTTGTTTCGACCCCAAGAGTACGTCCCTCGTTTGGAGAACCTTAGAACTGTTGTGCAATCCGTGTCAATTGAGTTACCCCATGGGTGGATTACTCTTAGCTGGATTCCCACAGCTCTGCCTTTTAACACTTCTTCAGATATCCTACCATTGTGCATTTGAACGATATAGCGAACGCTAGCAATAGTTGTGAATAATAAATCAAATAGTGTGGCAAACCGAGTGCCTTTTAACTGGTTGATTATAACTCAGGTGTGCGGTTGGGATAAAGAAAAAAAATGAGGAGAGGAACGAAGAAGCCGCCTCCATTTCAAGAAGCCGTGACTGTGAGAGAGCATCATCGCCGAAAGATTGTTCATGGCCATATTCTGAACATGGCAGATTGAAATGGACTGACGGAGTTTCGGCGATCGAGTTGAAATACCTTTAATAAGAGGAGAAAATGGTTTAGCGTCGTATGAGGCTGTTTGACTGAAAGCATGAATTGATGCTACTGCAGAAGAAGGTAGCGGAGATAGAAGAGGCCCTTGCCGCTCGCCAGAAGACAAAACAGAAAATAGCTGCCACTGCTGCTACTACTACCACCGCTGCCACCGCTGCCAATAATAATGCCGTTACTGCGGACATAATAGGATACTAAACGTTGCCCCAAAAATTGATTGCGCCAACCTTCAGCCAGTACTACCCGAATTTTCAAGTGAAAGTACTCAACAACTAGTTCATTGCCATTTTGCAGACTTTGAGGAAACTATGAACGCAGCTCAGCCAAAGTATATTTGAGGCTATCCCGGGCAAGGACCTATGCTGAACTGAAAGCGGAGTTGATGTGATCATAGGTTATGCCTAGTACTATACTCTTCGCGAAACGAATTCAACGGTCAAATCCCATACAAAAAGAGCTTTACTGACGAATTGAAAGGCTCTTTTTGTATGGGATTCGACCGTTGAATTCGTTTCGCGAAGAGTATAGTACTAGGCATTAGGTGGAATTTGATGTGGTCACTAAAGTGGAGGAGATTTACAGATAACTGAGCAGTATGAGGTGGAACCAGATGGAAGAACCACTACATTGCTTTTCTTACGAATGCGAAATTCAACAAAAAATAGGAAACATCCATGAAGAAAAGCTTATTAATGTCGCTACGGAAACAATAATAGAAAGTGGATTCTATTCGATGGCCTTTTTAGGTAGCAATACGATAGATAAACTAAAAAAGAGAGCTCATCGATACGGAAACCTGATCGCACGGAAGATAACCACTGCCCATCCAATTGCCTGCTGCCCTTTCAATGACCACTGCTGCCCGTTCGATACCAGCTGCTACTCGCCCAATTACATCTGCCGCCCCCTAACGTCTCCAACACGCAGCCTATCATGACCATTTCTTAATCTGCGAAGTATGTTGAAGAAGAAACAGAGATTAGATGTTTCAACTGGTCCCTGATGGCCCACTATCAACCGCAATGGCCTTATGAAAAACGTCCAGCTGGAAGTTGTTTCAAGTGTTGGCAGATCGGGCATGATAGACGCCAGTGTATGAATCTGCAGAAGAAGCTCCTGCCAGTCCCTGCCGCTGGTAGGAAGTAAAACCCTTTGAACATCTCCGCCCCTAACGAATCATTATGACTGCAATAGTCGATTGGATGTTTCTAGCTTGGTAAGTGCCATTTTTACTTCTACATTTGAGCACGGGGAGACCCAGAAACTTGTCACATGTCTTTCCCTATTTGACACATGCAGCCCTATTAAACTTGTAAGCAGAGCCTTCTTGATCACCATTTGTATTAAGGAGGGAGAAGATTGCGTACCGAGATCTGGGGGGAAATCGAATTAAAATTTGCGGAACTGTTACAGTGCCAATCAAATATAGAAAATGACAAAGCTTTTGTGAAACTTCATGCTATGGACGACTGCAGCTCTTTGTTTACTTTAGTCCTGGATCAAGATTTTCTCAACAAAAATAAAATTCACCTTACGTCGAGAAGGAAAACTAATTATGACAAATACAAATTATTGGCAATAAAAAACTGATGTTGAATCGGAGTCTGGTGTTTCTCTTTGTGCTCAGACGGGTGCTTTAAATGTACTGAAAAAAATTGATCCAGTGCATGAAGGAAATGGTGAGGAAGCGCTGGTACTTCAGTTAACTGAAGTATAAGCTTGCTAGATATTTATTACATTCAACTTGTTGAGCCCTTAAGTTTTCCTGAAGTCAAAAATGAGCTTTCTCCTGAAGAATCTAATCAACTGTGAATTTTGTTTCACATTGATTACTCCATCGGAATTTAAAGTTTCATAAAGCCTTTATTTTGTTGAGAGTTATTTCAAGATGACATCATGAAGATAGGGTTCCCAGCATAATCATAAAACTTCTACCAAACCTGGACCTACTCAATACCAATAAAATCTATTATCATTTTGATCTGATTATCCGGTCGAGGGTTCTTGTTAACAGAAATTTCGGGCGCTAAAAAAATTGCTTATTATTGAAGAGTTACCGTTCTGGTGAGATGAGGAATTTCGAACAATTTTATCTGACACCTGAAACATCAAACCTACCAATCTTTTGCATTTACTCTATGCTTCAATCAATCGATCAGAAATCAATCAGATTTATTTCCTATGAACATGAATATGTCCTGTAAGCTTTGTGTTGATCTGATGATTTAAATCGTTGGTTCTAAAAGCTATAAGAAATCGACTTCAATTACTACTACGTTCGTATCCAATTCTCATTTTAGCACTCTTCTATGGTACATTATTTTCTATATAGAATTGATTAAAGTGTCATTATTTAGATTATAATCGGAAGACAATTATTGCAGCACAGTAACCATGCTTATACTCTGTTGCAATTAATTTTTGATCAGTAGTTCCTGAACATACTTTTTTTTAATGATTAATAATAGCTAAAAATTGCTGGAACCCTGTCAATGGAACGGTGCGGTGAATGAAATCCTTATCAACATGAAAAGAAAATTGCCGTTGAAATATCTCGTTCCGATGACGATTGAAACGAAATGCCACCCTCATTCTTAACAGGTTACTGCTTACCGCCGACAAAGGGTACTATAGCGATCGGCTTCCTTTATTCTCCATTGTTTGGTTGATGTTTTTTATGCTCAACTCAGTATTTACCGATAGAGCCTAGATGCATCCACCCGCTCTTAACAGCTTCATCAATATCGATGCTCAGGTAGATGATAGTGTGTTTATGAGGCATAAAACATCGCAGTGATGTAGATCTATTGTTTTCGTCATTGGGTATATCCATGAGCACTACAACGTTCAAGAGGCTAGTTAATTTGTTTTCTATCTTAAATATGTCGTTTAGTGTCATAAATAAGATTGTTTTTGAAAATATTACAGCTAATTAGGTAGATAGTTGCGATGGCAAATTACGAGAAGTCCTTTCTTTTTATGGAAAACGGGTGCTAAACATCATTAGCAAAATTTTTCCCGCATATCGAGTCGCTACACCAAACGAAAAAATTCAGCTATGAGCTCATAAACTTGATGCCATCATAAAAATATGAGAAAAATTCGGGACCGAGAAGAATGAAAAGCATTAAATGCTATTTGTCTTGACTCGTGAATAGGACAAAAGTTGGTTATTAGAGTCGAACCTGAACTGGTGAGTTTTTAGGCAATACTAGTCACAGGTAAGACCACCATAGTATACCTGAGATTGAATTCGGTGGTGCAATAAACAAATTAGGGCCAATATATAAATGGGCTTCGCACGGGACTCGGTGCCGTAACGAATCCTTTACCGAGAATTTGATATCGGTGAAAAAAGTGGTGGAATGCCGGAACTGATAAGAAAATTGGACCAAAACTTGCTTTCGAGTAACTATGGGAATCGGTTTTACGATGTATGTTTAGGACTGAGAGAATGGTATTTGGGAGATATGTGCCTTGCCTAGACTTGGCAGCTCGGTGGGAACGGATGTATTTATTAGTATGTTGCGTTAAAACACAGATTTCACTGGAAAGGCAGATTTACGTACCAAACAAAATATTTGGTCCAGCAATACTAGTGCGAAGGCTGCGCGAACGCGCATTAAGAAGTCTTTTGCAACATCAGTGAACCAAGAAAGAGACTCGAATTAATTTCCGTCTGCAATTAAAAACTTTTCTATAATTGCCCTCTCTCCATTTTCGCCATCAACTTTACCAAACATTTAACATTGTTGCTATTGTATTTAATATCCATTACTCTTAAAAGCCGTAGCATATTAACATATCAACATTCGTCCAATCAAGATAAATTGTACCAAACAGCTGCTAGTTCTACTTGGGCGAGCACTAGGTGAAAATAATATCATTAGCTCTAGCATTCTTGAATAGAAAGGGGCCGAAATCAACGGCTTGTCGAAGAATGTCTGCCTCCAACTGCTTGTGCGTAGTCGCGTCATGTGAAACATCAGCACCCGAAATTCCGAACACATTGTAACGCAGAAAGGAAGTATCTAAACGACTATGCAACTGTTTTGTAATTATTTACGCCCCATAAAAGTGTTAGAGGTGGTCACAATAGACAAAAGAAGGAAGCCCTGCTGGACCGACTTTAACGGCTCTCTAAGCTGGTTACGTGGGAGGTCACTTTTCATGCTATTACGATTCCCACACTTTTCTTCGGCACAATGGAATCATCGTATTCGGGATAAATGAAACAATACATGGTTACGGTCGACTTGGGACGTGTGGTACTTTTTTCTTACTTTACCCTATAATTTTTCCTGAAAGTCGATTTGTTATAAGTAAATACGATACGAGCGTTCGCCATTTCGGAATGCAGGTCCTTTACGATGCGGATAGCAATAGTAGAGATATTCATACTGATTGGTTACGCATCTTAAACATGGCGCTGTTTGTCCATGAATCGCAGCTTCGATTATTCCAGAAAGTAGAACAAATAACGAAATATTAACGATAAATTATTTTTCATAAAATCATCTCGACAATAAATGTCAAAGATTAACTTGCATTGTTCGTAGACTGATAGCTTAATGCAGTCAATTAAATTGTAGCATACGAGGAAATATGTAGCATAGGCGATAATAGGTATCTAATAGATGAGTATTTTTTTTAAATGATTTTTGTTTCACAAGAAATGGATATATGGAGAAAAATATAGCGAGCAACTATTTAGATTTTTCTCAAATATTTCTTCTGAAATTATGGAGCATATAAGAAGTCACCTATAGAAGGTAGCCATAAGATTTGGCTGTTTGTATACGTTTTGGAAACCACCGATTTCGTCTAAAATCGATACGGTATTTAGTGCACGTATAATAATTACTGATCCGAAAATTGTTTTGATTTCATTAGTATAAAACAAAAATGCTATTTATCCCGGCTCTATGTTCATAAATTCCTGATTTATTTGCGGATCATTTTCATTATGCTTTTTTCTCTCTTTGGATCCCAACAATAAATTCAACAATCCCGACTGTTCAAACTATATCATCATCTCTCATCGACGGAATTGTACTAGCAAGAGAAGCAGCTGCCAATGCTATATCTAATCATCAACCAAGAATATGGTCCAGTCCAAATCACTCTGTTATTCCTCTGTTCATAGTTTTCAATAGTAATCTTTTAATCTCACGCCTAAGTAAATAAAATTCAAAAGTGATGGCAAACGATCAGTTGACAACTATCGAGGCATCACTATTCTGTCAGTAATCCCAAATTTCTTTCAGAAGCTCGTTTGCGATAAACTGCCTTATATCATCGACCCTCTTCTCAAAGAACAACAGGATGCATTTCGAAACTACCACCACCAACCTCGTGCTTTCTGGCGTCTTCAGTGAGATGGAAAAGAGAAACCAAGTTTTTGCGGTCTTAGCAGGTTTCAGCAAGGTCTTCGACAGTGTCAATCATCAAAGAATCATAAGGCTGATGATATCGACCTACTTTTTCGAAACCAATGCTGATGTTCATTAAGAAGAGGGTCGATGATGTGTCAGAATTCAGGTCGTCCAATTTCAAGGAACATTATCAAATTTTTTTCTGTGATTTCTGGAGTGCCACAAGGGCCCCCTGCTATTTACTATATTCATTTCCAATCTGTCTGGGATTTTATTTGATACTCCTCATTTCTGCTATGCTGACGACTTGAAAATGACCCACACTATCAAAACCCAATCTGACATAGCTTTTCTCCAATCGAAGCTTCACTCCCTCGTACAGTGGTGCGATCTGAATAAACTTAATCTTAACGTTTGAGAGCAAGTAAGATAAGACCAAAGACGTTGGCAAGACTGAACATGTTTCTTACAAAACTTGTTTAGTCACAAGGGCCCCCTGCTATTTACTATATTCATCTCCAATCTGTCTGGGATTTTATTTGACACTCCTCATTTCTGCTATGCTGACGACTTGAAAATGACCTACACTATCAAAACCCAATCTGACATAGCTTTTCTCCAATCGAAGCTTCACTCCCTCGTACAGTGGTGCGATCTGAATAAACTTAATCTTAACGTTTGAGAGCAAGTAAGATAAGACCAAAGACGTTGGCAAGACTGAACATGTTTCTTACAAAACTTGTTTAGTCTAGTGGGTAGTGCACTGGCATCTAGTGAGTTTGATCCTAGGACGGCTGAGCGGGCAACAAGCTTTGAGCTCACCTAGCTTTAAGAAAGGTACCTGAGCTAATCAGGGGTAAAATGAATCGCGGAACAATCTACTCCACGCTCGTGTTTACATTGATTGTAAATTTGCGAATAAAGATCTCTACCAGATTCAACGCCCAAATCGACATAGGGTTTTATTGGAATTACCTCAAATTTTAACGCTCACTACATCAACAATATTGAACTTAATAAAGTTCGATATATTGAAGTGCAATTTCCGACAACCAAATGCGCTTAAACCTGCAGCACGACAATGTCATAATCAAGGCTAACAAATAGCATAGGTTCCATTAAAAGGTTTGAAAAAGAATTCAGAAACTTTCAGGCTACCAAGTCGCTATTGACATAACTGTTGTAGCGTCTACTGGAATACGCTTGCACAATACGTAAGTAAGTAAGTTAAATACTATTCTGCAGCCATCTCCAAATTCACCTTCAAAAATATCTGGAAAAAAAGCCCTATTAGCACATCACAATCCATTTATTTCCCATCCCAATTTGCTTGAATAAAACCAAGTAACACTATAAATTGATGCCTTGTTTGACAAATACATAAATAAATAAAATAATCAAACATTAGCATCAGAGCGAATCAAATTTTTTCCAAGAAACTTTGAAAACATATTCTTGAATAGTTTTATCACAAAAAAAAAATCGATTTTGTCAGTCACCAAAGCAATTTTCCCGATTTAATTCCGAACGCAACGGAATCAATGAAATTAAAATACAATCCCGGCTTTTAGTTCATGTTTCTATATTTCGCTCAAAAAAGTTTATATTTGACTATTGAAGCGATTTCTATTTATTTTTATGAGAGTGAGTTATTTATTTGGAAGTAACGTTCAGCCGTTATTAAACCGTTAAGAAACGCATTAAAAGATGATTTTTAGGAAATGCGTGATTGACTTATTATATTCGACGTCAGCATCGTACCACTTCAGCTCCTCTCGGATCTTGGCTTCTTTCCAGTAGAGTCTCCGATTGTTCCGGTCGAGCTGGGGGACGAGTTATGAAATCCCTGCAGCGATGAGCAGATTTCGTTGACAGATTCGGACAAGCATTTCATGAGGTTTCCCACTAACCTTCAAAACGTGGGTTTTCCTTCAAATACTTTTTCAAGTACTCGATTTTCGCCCGTTCGCTGTATGTAATAAGCCCATTGTTGTGTCCGCAGTCTGATGATTGTGCGACCTTTGATTCTTCAAATACTTCTTACAGCTTATGGCTGTCGGCTTTTCCTTTCGCTCCAAATATTGTACCCGGCTTTCACATCCAAAGCACAGCACGTGTTTGATTATTAACTTCTAGACTTGGGATCTTTGTTCCCTTGTGTATTAAGCTGGTCTTCAATATAGCCAGAACGCAGTATAAAATTTTGTTAGCGAGCTGTATTCTTCGTTTCATTTCGCCAATTTCGCACATGCTCGTAAGTACAAGAGCTATTTCTTGTTTAAGTCATGATTGTCATTTTTGTCAGATTAATTTTCAGGTTTACTTCTTTTGCTCCCTGATGGAGGTGCAGCAGGCATCTTTTGCCGTATGCGAAGGAATGTGACAAGAATGTTATCTGTTTGTGTCGACAGGCAGCTTTCTTATCACGTACTCAAAAGCTAATTTGAACAGCAGAGGGGGCCCGTCACCTAGCTTGAGCACGACATTTGTCTCAAAAGTGTTAATCAAATAGTTGTAGATTTTGAAATGTGATGTTGTACATTTTAAACGTTATTTTGAACAGTTGGACTAGTTTTACTTGGATAACAAAGTGCAGCATAATTATTTTAATCAATACTGTCATACGCTTGTCTGTAATCCAAGAAAATTTGGTATAGATATCGATGTTAAGCTCGCAGCATTTCTCGAGCATTTGTCGACCATTTGCCAATCGTCATGATCTTAAAACTCTTCTTGGCGTTCCCAAATGACATTTTCAGCGTACACTTTAATTTTATTTTCTGATATTTTTATCAATAGCTTATAGGACGTACAAAGTAGCGTTATAGCTCTGTAGTTTTTGTCTCCTTTTTGTCGATATGGCATATGATGGATTTGCACTATTTCTGTGCTATTTATTAAACGCAGCCGACTTCGAACAGAGTTTATTGTAGACTGACGAACTATTATACAGATACATGGCTACAACTATGGTGAGAATACTGAAATATGGTGAGTTGGTTATATGAAGAATTGGTGGCTGCCAGAGTTACAGAATAAATGTGTTGTGTTGCTTTTACATTTCCAACACTCCTTCTCAATACGATACATTTTCAATTAACGTTTGATTACTATTTGGTCAACCCCAATTCTCTTACAAATTTTACATGTTTTATTTTCGGTAAATTTTTAGTTAGGATATCTGCTAATAAATCATTTGAAGCTATATAATTTAAACATATTTCATTTTTCTTGAAACAATCTCTCACATGATGGTACTTAATACTTATGTGTTTGCTACGTGAGTGGTAAACCGGGTTTTTTACCAACTGCTGCGCACTCAGATTGTCGCTGTTAATCTGTATGGGCTGCTGGTAAGTGAACCCTAACTCGTTCATAAGCTTCCTCAGAAAAATGGCTTCCTTTGCTGCGGATGAAAGCGCAACATATTCGGCCTCTGTACTGCTCAAGGCGACTATGTTTTGCTTTTTTGATTCCCATGTGAACACCGCGTTTGCCAGAATAAACGCATATCCAGTATACGACTTGCGATCCGTAGCATCTCCACCCCAGTCCGCATCTACGAATCCACGAATAGGCTGCCCCGTCTTGATATAGTGGAGTTTGTAATTAGACGTGTGACTCAGATATCGCAAAAGATGTTTTGCTGCTGCCATGTGTTCCACATGTGGATCTTTGTTGCACTGTGCTAGCTTTGACACAGAATGCATTATTTCTGGGCGCGTTAAAACCGCCAAGTGTGTCAACGCTCCAATCAGAGACTGATATTCCAGCTGATCAGTACGGGTACATTTCTCATTGTTGCATCTGATCTGCATCCCAGGTACCAATGGAGTTGACATTGGTCGACAGGCTTTCATATTGTTTTGGCGCAGAATACCCCTCAGGTATTGCTGCTGGCATAACGTAATGGAACCAGTCTCCCCTTCTCTCTGGATTTCCAATCCCAGAAAATAGTGTAGTGGGCCACCATCTACTACGTCGAATTCAGACGCCAACCTTTGCTTGATGTCGATCAGATCGGCTTTATCGCTGCTACCTACAATCAGATCATCAACGTAAATGGTTAACACGTTAACATTACCTCCATTGTGCTTTATATAAATGCACGGTTCGCTTGGACAGGGCTTAAAACCAATTTGCTTCAGAATGGAATCGAGCTTCTCATTCCATTCACGCCCACTCTGCTTGAGTCCGTAGAGTGACTTCTTCAACTTGAGGACACGATCTGGAAATCGTTCGTCGGTGAAACCTTCGGGCTGCTTCATATATACCTCATCGTGAAGCTCACTGTTGAGGTATGCACTCGAGACGTCTAATTGGTGCAAATGTAGCTTATGTTCTACAGCTAGAGCTATGACTATTCGTATGGTGGCATACCGAACTACTGGTGCAAATGTTTCATTATAGTTGATGCCATACTGCTGACTGCAGCCTTTGGCGACGAGTCGTGCCTTGAATTTTTTAATGTTGCCAGTCTCGTCCTTTTTCAAATTGAACACCCATTTGCAACCAACAGGCTTTTGTCCTTTAGGAAGTTCGCTTAATTCCCATGTATCATTTTCTAATAATGAAGAATACTCCTTCTTCATGCTCTCCCTCCAGTATTCAGCATTATTTCCAGATAAAGCTTCAGATACTGTTATTGGTATGGTTGCATCACGTTCATGTTGGACAGCATTGAGAACATTGTATTGTTTTTTTGGTCTACCTGGGCGACCAGTGCGTACAATTCTCGGTCTTCCAGGCCCAAATCTCATTTCCGGTGCAATCCCACTATTTTCGTCATTTTTGTTAGTTTCTGCTTCAATTATTGCATCAGTTGCTGGCAGGCAGACTTCCGCTTCGTCACTTGTGTTAGAATTCGCTGCTTCCTCTTCATAAGGCCAAACGAATTGGTCATTCAAGTTTTCTTGTGATTTTTGCCAGGCTTCATTTTCAAAAATCACGTCTCTGCTGATAACGACGATTCTCTTTTCCATGTCATACATACGATATGCTTTTGATACGTCAGAATATCCCAGCATTATCATCCTTTTGCCTCTTGGTGCAAACTTGGTTTTTGCTCTTTTATTCATGACGATTGCTGATGAACCAAATATTTGAAGATGTTTAACTGACGGAATTTTTCTATAAAAGACTTCATAAGGCGTTTTATTGTCTTTCAAAGCTTGAGTTAACACACGATTTCTCAAATATGCAGCTGTTGCTACAGCTTCAGCCCAAAATTCTTCTTTTGCTGATGAATTTATCATCATACTTCTCGCCATCTCAACAAGTGTCCTGTTTGCGCGTTCAGCAACTCCGTTTTGCTGCGGTGTATAAGGTGCAGATAACTGATGTCTTATGCCGCATTCTTGCAAAAAAATTTTGAATTCATTGCAAGTATACTCACTGCCATTATCGCTTCTGAGTTGGCGAATTTTCTTTCCAGTTTGATTTTCGACCAGTTGTTTGAAAATCTTGAACTTTTGCAGTACTTCACTCTTACATTTCAAGAAGTAAACAGAAATGTATCTAGATGCGTCATCGATTAATGTTAAAAAATAACGAGCATCGCCTAATGACTTTACAGGCATCGGTCCACAAACATCACTATGTATTACTTCCAACACATTTCTTGCTCGACTTTCTGCTGCACTAGGGAATGGTTTTGTGCATATCTTGGCCTTAGCACACGCTTCACATGGTATTTTCATTTCACGCCAATTAATATTATTTCTGAGACCACTAACGCACTGTGTACTTGCCATTCTTTTCAGCGTGTCAAAATTAACATGGCCAAATTTTCTATGCCACACATTTGCTTGGTCATCCATTTTATTCACGTAGAAGCATTTATTCTTTTTGCATTCAACAACAAAAATGTCCTCTTGCAGTTTTGCATTCAGCAATGCATTGCCTTTTGCGTCTACTACCGCAGCTGAATTTTCATGAAATATCACCTTATAGCTGTGTTTAACCGCTTTGCCTACTGAAATAAAATTCATTTTCAAGCCAGGTGCGTACAACACGTCGTTGAGAGTAATCTCTTGCTCACAATTTAATTTAACTTTCCCTTTGCCTTGCGCTATAACATAGCTATCTCCAGCTAGAAATACTTTTTCGTTGCATTTTCTCATTTCAATAAATAAACTTGACTCGTGACAAAGGTGAGTTGAGGCTCCACTGTCTAAGACCCATTCACAATTATCAATTTTATCTGTCGCTGCTGAACTCAACACAGCAAATCCATGTTGATTGCCCCTATTTTGCGATTTCTTTTTTTCCTCGCATTCTGCGGCGAAATGTCCACGGCGACCACAGTTGTAGCATCTTCTGCCTTCTTTTGATGCTTTGTTATTGTGTGTGTTGTCGTGCACATTCTTTGTTTTGTTGCTCCCTCCATGACCGTTTGGCTGTTTCTTTTTGTATTTTGAATTCTTGGTGTCTATGTAGAATGCCTGCTCGCATGCTTCGCTGTTGCCATCTCTTTCTGCCTTTCTGTTGCCTTCTTCAAGCAGCTTAACTGTGAAATTGGCGAGGGACGGTAAATCGTCTCGGGCCTCCATAGCAACTACGAAATTATCGTATGAAGGTGGAAGACTGGCCAACAGCATGATAACTAACATCTCCTCTGGCACTTGAATGTCAACGGCCGACAAATTTTCCACAATTTCCGAAAACTGTCTAACATGCTCTTTCTCATTTCCTCCTTCTGGCAAAGTTAGGCGTACTAATTTTCTGAACAACGATACCTTCCTTCCAGGTTGGTTCGGCTGGTAAATGTTTCGAAGAGTTGTCCATGCTTCTGCAGATGTTTTGCAATTTTTTATATAATTAAGCTGACAAGGCTTAACATTTAGCATCAAAGTAGCTAGTGCTTTTTCATCCTGCGTCACCCAATGCAGCGCATTTTCTTCGGGCTTTATATATTTGCCGCACACAATAGCCCAAAAATCTGCACATACTAAAGCGCTTTTCATCTGCACATGCCATGTGGCATAATTGCTCTCATTGAGCTTCTCAATTTGATAAGCTGCTACTGACATTGCGGCATTAATTTGCAATTACGTATTAGTACCTTGTTCCCGCACACAGCGTTTTAATCAGTAGCTTTAGCACACAGTGTTTTTAATTTAATTAAGTCCACTGTCCCGCACACCTGCGCTTCAACACTTCGCACTTAGGAAATTACGCGCGGCGTCAGAAAAAGAACTCAACAAACTTGTACTTGTGTCTGGGTGCCTGGGCCCATAACCTATTAAACGCAGCCGACTTCGAACAGAGTTTATTGTAGACTGACGAACTATTATACAGATACATGGCTACAACTATGGTGAGAATACTGAAATATGGTGAGTTGGTTATATGAAGAATTGGTGGCTGCCAGAGTTACAGAATAAATGTGTTGTGTTGCTTTTACATTTCCAACAGTATTCGCTCTTGATTCCAGATGTGCTGGATAATTTTGTGGAAAGTTTTCATGGTGTCGGTTACACCGACTACGATTAAGAAGGTGCGTTTTTCTGAAATTTGTTATTTTTTAAGTCCATGTTCACCATAACTTGAAATCTACTGGAATAATCGTTTTGAAATATTGCAAAATACTTTTTACATAATTCTCCAGGTTCCTTTGGAGCTTTTTTGTTTTTTAATAATTATTAGTTTTACAATAAAAAATTAGCCAATTTTTTTTAGCGGGTCGAGGCTTCGAAGTGCTACGGCAAATTGAAAAAGAAAAAAATACGTTGAAAAACCTCTCTTTTAACAAATGCATTTTGATTTTCTTGTTTCAGCTAATTGCGTTGCGAGTTATGATGACCACCGCAAAAAAAAAGTTTTTTTCAAGGTGCCTCCGGAGATGCACTGTCACTCCCTTAACTTGCAATATTTTGCAATGGAAATTTAAGGAAATATCGTTCAAATGTTGCATTAATATAAAAAAAGTTGATTGAATAAACTAACTCTCTCTGTAGCGCCAAAAATAAATCTTAAAAACATACCTTTTATTCATTGAATTAACCTTATTGGAAACCTGTCTTAATTAATTAATTGCTCAGCTTTCGTTAATACCCTCCAATTACTCGTCATCATAATTCGGTTTCATCATTAGAAGTAAGAATGATCTTATTCGCTACTCGTCAGAAACTATATAATGTTCTCTCTTTGTCTTGGTGTTCTTTTTTTGATTGTTTGATTGATTTTTATTTTCTGGCGCATCGTGGCGTTTGATTTTAAATATGTCGTTTCTTTGCACCAGGCTTCATACCCAATCACTAGTTCTGTAGTGGTTTTCATAGTTGTCCTAATTTCCATCCAGACCTCATCAACCGGCCTAGTGATCTTATTTTGTGGGATGGAGGTAAGCTTTATCTCAAAAGTTTTTGCAAAGTTTTTTGTTACTGATGCCATTTGGAACTTTTCACAATCAGTCACGAAGTCACAATTTGCTCCTTTGAATGTCTAGTATACTAGAAGCCCACCTTCGCGGAATAAGGACATGGTCAATTTGGTTGAAAGTGTTGATATCTGGGTATGCCCGTGTTCTTTTGTGGATGCGTTGATATTTTTTCTGGATGCTTTCCTTTTGTGAAGCTACTTGAACTTATGACTATGTTTTTGCTTCATCAAAAGTCTAGCAGATATTGACCGTTTAGACCATCCTAAAGACTTTGCCCACCAGTCGTTCCCCGAATTCTTTCTTCGTTTCTGACCGTAGCGTTCAAGTCACCGAGTATTATATAGAAAAAATGTATAATAATTCTAAACTGACTCCTCGTTCCTAACATCATGTTTTTCCCCCTATAGGAGGAGGAGGAGCGCCATGAATTTGTTTGTGCAATTTTGTTAACTCGAATTACTATTATTACTATTAAAAAAAAATCAAGCACGAAAACGGGCCGGTGGGTCGTGTTATTAGATTTCAACATTCTACGTGCGAACTATCTCTAGCATGTTTCATAGATCTATGGACATCTTCCTAGCACTTTCACATAGCTCATTTCCACTTTTCTTAGCCTAAATTCGAATTTCTCATAAAACACAATCATCTCCAAAAACGAATTCTAATCTTCCAAAGAAACAACAGTCCACTGTCGATTAAGTCTCATTCATAAATTTATGACACAAGTTTACAAGACATGGCCAAACAAAGATATACAATGCCATGCAGAGTTGTTCTGATATTAATGTTGCAACCTGCTGTGAGCATCTTCATAAAATTTATATGAGCGGCGTGAATTTCGAATCCGCATTCGTTTTTTTCTTTAATTCTTCTCGATATTGCTACCGAGACTGTCAACAGATCATTCCAGATACTCGTGTAGACAAGTTGAATTTATACGAGTATAAAATATACACGCAAGTATACCACACAAAATATACAAAAGCACTGTGGCTGCCTAAAGGTTAGAGAAGATGGAAGTATTTACAGTAGTTATTAAAAACGAGTTTCGGAGCTGTTAACTGAATTATGCAGGATTGAAAGGCTAATTCGCCTGTTGTAAATATTATTGTTTAGTGAATCGACAAGATATTTCGCACATTTTTTGCATTCCCGACTCGTAAATGACTGCGGGTTGTCAAATAAAAACTACAGGCACGATCTGCTAGACCCTCAAAAATTCAACACCCCAACACTTTTCGAGCACATACTCTGCAGATGTTCTGTACAACACCATTTTTAGAAAACTTGTTTAAGACATTCAAATTGTGAGTTTTTAATGAATTTCGATGATGTCTACTATTTGGAAGAAGCTATTCAGTGGCGTTTCTGTCTTAATGTTGCGCTGCTGTTACCTTCGCAGTGTCAAGAAAAAACAATCAAATGATACTCGAGTAAGAAAAAAATGCATAGAATGCACAAAAACGTGTTTACCCTATAGATCAGCGGAGTCGGAAAGACAAAGAAACAAAGCAGAAGATATCGAAGACGAATAAGAGGCACACGATTAATACTAGTGCCTAGTGAATTAGCATAGCCGCGTGAATAAGACAGAACGGGGATCTAACATTTTGAGATCTTAATTGCCAATCAATTGGGTTGTGGTAGGTGTTTCTTCCAGGACTTCAGACCCACTTTGATAAAAGCACACTGTAGTACAAAGTCAGCTAGATATTGCAAAGCAAGCCTATTTTAAAGTTTGACTAATTTAAAGTTTTGTTTTTTTCTGAAAGTTATAAGAATTGCATGACGTTTTTATCAAATGCACCCCAATTTGGAGACTCACATTCATGTGGATTCCTATGCATTTTCTATTCACGTTCAATTCATATCAAACGGCCAAAATTTATTTCCCATTAATTTTGTGCTTATCAACTGCTTAGTGCACTTAATGTTACGTTTAAACTACAACCATTTTTTCTGGTCCTCAGATAGAGTCATCGGCGTTTTAAATTGATGTTGTACATCGTGAGTCGTTGGCATACATTGTACACCTGCATCGCTTTGTCAGTAGTTACATATCTACAGGTAGCTTGAGTAGTCTTATCAAAAGATAGCACAATGTCTTCTTGAATTGTACAATGGACGATGGGCCACACGCAAACATTTCTAATCAGTTGGAAAACATGCAGATCGTAAATTTTATTTGGGTCTGTCGTTCATAGGCAAGTTTTCATTAAATGCTCTGTGAGCAAGCAGAAACAGTGAATTTGTTGAGTAAGTTGAATAAGATTTACAAAGAGAACTACACTGCCCTACTAACCATAAAGGTCCTATCTACTTTTTTTATCATTAATTTTGAAAATGGGATAATGTTTGACAGAGTTATTAAATCATTGTGAAGCTTTCAGAACATACTGATATTATTAATTTATAAATTTATGTTGCTTTTAATGAGCGTGTTTGATACCCTGTAGCTAGGGCAGGCGCTGAAAGTGAAAACCTTCAAATCATCGACTCTCCTGAAAAATTGTCGCTTTTTGAAAAAAAAAGCCACTCATATATAAATCTTATGCTTTGTCTACATAGCCAAAGCAAAACATTTGAATATTTGCAGCGAGCAAGAACGGTAACCCTTCCCTAACTTACCTATATTTTTAGCATCAAAAACTTCTGTTCACGGGAACTCACGACCCAAAAATCAGATACAGTTGAAATTTACAGGATGTATTGGCCTTAAGTAGAACCAGGTCTCATAGAAGCGATTTTGAAATTTAGGGAGTTCTGTGCCATCTTGAAAAATTACTAAGAAAAATAACAGCTTTTGGCTCTACAAATTCTGATTCAGTCACCAGATTTTGACGAAATTCACACATTTGCAATCAATGCAACACAATATTGTTGCGCAGCAAAACGAGTTTGAACACATGAGAACGTATGAGAGCAGTTACAATGATGCAACACAACTTTGTTGCGCATCAAAATTTGCTCAGACCTCAAACTTGGCATGGCAACTACATTTTTGAAAATATCCAATTCCACCTGTTCCTGCGAGCGTTCGGGAAATGGGAAATGTCATATTCAAATGAAAATGAGAGTTTGTTTTTTTTTGTCTCACTTTTGTTTTGCAATATACTCTGCAGCTTTTAAAGGATGAAATACTCACTGGTATCACTTTCCAAAATTTTAAAGAATCCATATTATCAAACAGCGATTTCGTTAATATAGTCACTGGCAGATGACGGTAAATGTTGTGTTGCATTGATTGTAACTCGTTCCACCGACAAAGCATGCACTGAAAGAAAAATCTTGGTATAATCAACCATTTCCCTTAGTTGTTTTTGCGTCAACTACGGGCTATGGTTAAAACAACCATAAAAAAATAGTTGATTACTTTTATGCACCATGACGCGTGGTTTATAAACAACGTCCGTGGTGCAAAAAAGTACTGGTTCAGGCGGTAACGACGTATTGGTATATTTTTCTCTAAATGCTTGTATCATTAGAGGAGCATTAATAAGCCATAAACCATAGCAACATAATCCATCCAAGCCTTAAATAGAAGCAGGACGTGAGACGTGAAATTGAGTTCATATGCATAGCTGCAAGCTGCAGCATCTATGAAAACAATTGAAATTGCTAAACAATTTCTGGCATTGGGACAATCGTAATCGTTTTCGGGACTCCCTGTTTTATAACAGTGATCTGCAAACAGAACACTTATATTTTGTGAATAGAAGAAGGGAAATATAAAGGCTTCACTGCATAACATGAATATGAATTATATCGAACAGCAAACCGAACACAATTTTGCCATGTAGCATATGAAACTTCTATGATAGAATAGGAGTATGAGTATGAGGAGTATGAAAAATCAACAGTTTGCCTTAGTTGTTTTTGCATCAACTAGGGCTATAGTTAAAACAACCATAAGAAAATCGTTGATTACTTTTATGCACCATGACGCGTGGTTGATAAACAATTTCATTCGGAGCATGAAAAACATCCAAATGTTGAAATCATTCTACTTTGCGTAGAGTAATTCCAAAGACGTTGCTCACTAAATTACGTTTGTTGAAATCAACTATTGCGAAGTAGTTTAAGTACCATAAAAACAGTTGATAATTCGAAACGTTGAAGTTTTGAGTGAATTGATGAAAATTTTTCTATTTGTCAACTAATTTTCGTGGCTATGAAACAATTAAAACAGTTGATTTCATGAACGTTGCGATATTTTTTGTACAACCAGAACCAACTACTTTTATATCGTTAAATTAACTATATTATAATAACATAATAAAAATAACTATTTTCCGTAGTTCGTTTAACGATTTTGAATGAATCGTTGCAATACTATTAAAAATAGTTGAACCAACCAAGAGTTTTTCTTTCAGTGTGGCAACAATTGATTGTAACTCCAGCATAAACCCTACCAATGTTTAAATTTTCTAAGGTCTGGACATTTTTTGGATGGTAGCCCCAAATACCTTTCTATCGCAGTAACTTTCGATGAAGTCATCGAAATTAAATTGGTTTAGGGTATATTATTACTTAAGGTGTCCTTAAGTATCTAGTGGTAGAATACACACTCAAAATCTGTACAAATCCTCTACTTTTCTTCGAACATTAGTCTTTCTAGCGGTTCTGATGCGCTAGGGTTTGTTTTTTGAGTTAACATCGAATTCAAAAACTACATACTCAATTACATCATTTTACAAAATATGAAAAACCTATGTTTTGTGGAAGTATGTTAAAATCAATAGCGAAAAATCTCCCCCTTTATGCTTAGTAATGAGCCCGGTTTTTCGTTTCATGGTACTACAGAAAAGTCCTATCTACATAAATCCTAGAAAAGTCGTATCTACATAAATCCTATTTTTAAACGTATTTGTATCCATGTTCAAACTTTCGTCCCGTTTGAAGGTGTCCAGAGTATTTTAAAAAACACAAATCATTGAATATCTCGAAAGTGCTAAAGTGTAGATAGGCCCTTTATGGTTAGTAGCGCAGTACAGAGATCAATTAATATATAATATAGAATTGGCTTAAGGAAGTTAAATGGTACAAATTTAAACCGCAACCGCTTTCAATTCACAAGACAATTTCATACCTCGATTTCAATTAATAGATTTCTGTCGATAATTTGATGAACACATGTTTTTAAAATCAATATGTTAGTCCTGTCAGTTAGAATAAAGTTGGGCATAAATAAAAATAAGTAGAAAATAATAGTCATGTTGATTGTCATGCGTACATAAAGGTGATCACATTCCTCAATAGGTTGACACTATACCAAAGAAAGCTTTCTTTACTTATAGCTTCAATAGCACCATAAAACTTCCACCACATATTTTTAAAGAAAATTGGATGCAGATATAACAAGCTGATTTTGAAAGCCTTTTCATGGATGTTGTACTATGTATTGTACTATGTTGTCGTACTATGTATTAGCTGTGTGTAGAGCTTTACTTTTCATCCATATGCGAAGTTTAAGAGTTGTTCACCAAATACGGAACACCGAAAATATTATCTTCAGATTGAAGAGGGTTTTCCCTACACACACCAAAACTTGCTAGATTATTTCTAGGATAGCTGTAGTATAGGGTTTGAGACGTCCCAGTTTTGCACTGCCGTTGTCCAGTTTCATAACTTCAAGCTTTTTTTGATGTCCTTATATCCCTTGTCTATACCCTTTCGGGTTAAGAAATTCCTCGTTTGTATAGGGTAAGTGTCCGGCTTATCGCAGTTTATTGAGTTTGATTTTATCAATGTCAACACAGCCACGGTACCACTTATAATTTGTTTACTAAGTAAGCAGCGGAATCTCGTAATCTCTCAAATGCGAAGAGTTCATAATTTTTTTCCTTAGCAATCAGATTTCCCATGAGTGCAATATCTCCCCAGAGAGACTTAAGCAGAATTTTTCAAGTCTTATTGTTAGGTTTATCGGTGTGATTACGATATCGGACAATGGTCGTGTAATGCTTTGCCTTCGCTACAATATTATGGCCATCTTCGAAGTTGGTTAACTTACAGATAACTAAAATTTAACAGCCCCAGTCGTGTTTTTGTTTTTTCTGTCTGCCCACAGAATGCTTTCTACAAAGTTATGTTTGCGTTGCGTGTGGCATACTTAGGATTTCCCTTCGCTTGGTTTGGTTACACTTAACTCAAGCTGCAGAGTTAAGAATGCTTATAAGAATGTTAGCCACCTAATCCCGATCCTGGAATCAATCGATGCTCGCCAGAGAAAGTTCCAGTGAAAATCAAATCAGGGATTGGAACTTCGTCCAGTTCGTTCTATTCGTACTGATAAAGACAACCTGCTCAGCTGAGTTTTAGCCGCTTAGATTCAAATATATGTTCGTGTGATCCAAGAACGAATACTTCTATAAGTCCTTTCATTCATTTAGGAGGAGTGTATGCCACCCGTTGACTGAAGTAATGTCAAGAATCTTCCTTAGATTTGAGGCAAGAAATGAAGTCAAAGAGTGCTTTACTACGACAACTTGTGCTGAAGCTATTCTGCACTTCATGACGAACATTCGAGTCAGCACCTAGAATTAACGACACACCGGTTTTTGCACCTGCAGTCACCACATCTTTTAGTATGCCACAAGAAAATTTGCACCATATATCTAGAAGCAAATCAGCATGTCCTCTGATCGATTTCCGCCGCAATAGACATGTGAATGATATGCGCATTTATCGTATTCTGGGCAATAATGCTAGCTTATGGTTTCTCTAGACTGTCGGGTGACATTAACCTGTATTCAATAATGCACAACCCGCGAACCCGGTTGTTTACAGCCCTTGGTTCTGCGATTAATGACAACTCATCCCTTATCTGAAACACACAGAGAATTCTGGCAGCTATTACTGCTTTGGAATGGTGGAGGTTAATTTGAAGCACCTTCACATTTACAATTAGGGTCAAGTTGGGGGTTTCTTGGATACTAAGCCCGCCTGTTTCTAGAGTCAAGAGGTCTAGACAGCCGACAAATCAGAGCTAGTCCCCACACTGTCCTCAGCAACTGAAGGAGCCTTCATATCTGAAGCCCGTTCAGATGTATCCTCAGTAAAAGCGATGGACCTCTTGCTAGATTATATTATCAAAACCTAGCTAGATTATATTACCAAAACCTCCTTCTTCAGGTTGCGTTTAGCGGGCTCAAAACGCCTCAATCTAAAGCCCTTAGCTTTGCCACTCCTGTTAAGTTAAGTTACAAGTATATATTTTTCTCTCACGAGACAAAAGTAATGGTTTTGATTTATTCCTTGTTAATGTTTCATTCTGGATTCGAAGAATCTATAGGATGCCATTTAATTTACTGGTATTGTGTCTATGGCCCAATTGGATGCATGTAATTTTTTCGATTTTCCTCTAATTCTAGCTAATATATTTTTTTCTTTCCTGAATTATTCTTCTTTATACATCATTTTTCAGTCAAATTCATAAATTTTTCGTACAAATTCATAAAAATTCATAATAATAATTGATAATTTTTCGAACCGAATTTGTGAATTTTCGATACAAATGAATAATTTTTTTCGAGTCAATTTCATTCAACTCATGAATTTCGATCTAGAAATTATTAATTCGACTTAAAAAAACTACGCATTTAACTCGATAAAACTATGAATTTGAATCGAAAAAAGAATAAATTTGATTCAAAAATTTATGAATTTGATCAGTAAAAAAATGAATTTGACCCAAATATGAAAACAAATATGAATTTCACTCAAAAATGTATGAGCTGAAATTCAAAAGTTTACGAATTTGATTTGAAAATTTGAAATTAGACTCGATTATATTATGAATTCGTGCCAAACATTTATGATTGTGACATTATCTCTCATTTCTTCGATTTAAATGGTGGTAACAATATTAAAATCATCTATCCACATCTCATACCTAGGTACCAACATTTTTAAAATTTTATTTTTGTGCGCACAACAAAAATTTCCAAGTTCCACTTTAATTGTAGTTTAGCGCAATAAAATTACGATGATAGTGCTAATTTATTCCTCCTGGCATCACATTACGAGAACTTCTGTTTCTTGCACCTCGAGGGATAACTTCTTCTCGCTCGTCTGTTTTGAACTACAAGCATTGCGTTCGGTCAAGATTTTGTTTACTCTTGGTCTGAACTTTATGACGTTCAGTAGTTCCAAGAAATATTCAAACAATTCGACAAATCTGCCATTTTATTGCCTGGAATAGGCTCAGAAATATTTAGAATAAATATTTTTGTTTTTTGTTGCTATTGCTGTTGACTAGTTGCAAGTTATATTATTGTTTACTTTGTTCCACGATTGTTTGGAGAGGATGCGAAATTCTGATCCATGGGACTTTAAGGATTTTTTACTGTTTGCTTGTGAATTACTCGGAGAGCATGAAAATAGTTGGTATTTAAAAGGCAAACTAATAGAAATTAGATCCGCAATTAGGTGCTTCATTTTTCTAACGCGTGAAACTGAAAGTCCGCTGATCACAATAAGTTTCAGTTGAACATTTAATTAGCTGTTATTCAATTCTCGGTATTTGGCACAAAATTTCCGCATCGTATTTCACCAAACACATCATCTCGACTGTAAATTAGCCATGACGAAAGCCGATGTGGGCGCAATTATAGCATATCCAAACAGCAGATCTTGTCCGTTTCAGAAGTATAGGGTCCGGTCGTATTGCATTCAAAGATAGTTTTCAATTTCAGGGATCTCTTCGCGATTGAGATACCTTTCTCCGAAAACACTTATGCATCGTTTTGTATCGATCCAGCAAATCAGCAAGTATTGAACAACAAATTGTCGGAAATCAAGCATGTTTCCACTTTGCCAACACTATAATAGAGAGACGGGCCCACCCAAAGTTGAAACGAGCAGCAGCCGGCTCGGCACTCTTCAAATCGGATCAATAGGGAACAGGCACAAAAATGTTTCGAAGTCCCTTGGTTGGGTATTGAATAGAGAAATGAAGTTAAGAATGAGACATAGGCTCGAGCCATTCGGGTCGATATTTCTGGATTGCTAAGCGGCTCTAAAGAAGTTGTCATTGAAATATTGGTGCCCTGAGTCTAATTTCTAGTGTGAAATATTTGGATGACATTGGAATAAAAAACGCCAGTGCATCGAATCAGATTTTTTGGATATTTATGTTTATATTACTTTAGGAAAATTGCTTGATACTCGGTCTGTACTAAGTACTACTGAGTCAGTCGACTTAGTACTACTAAACCATTTAAATCGTCAGAAGCCTTCAAACAGATAAATGTAACTGCTGATATTGAAACATTTCCGATATTCACCTAACATCACTAGCGCACCCAAAAGAGCGACGAATGCATCAGTACTCGTATTTATGGAAGGATCATACACGCTTGATTACGCTCGGATACACTTCGAACAAGCGTTAGGATCGTTATGAATAGAAAAAGATGCATTCCGTTCTTGGGTTTCGGAGAATTTCCAAAGACATTTTAGTTACGCTTCCATGACATGTTGATTCACAGTCGTAAGTATTCTAATCTAGCGTCATCGCATAGGTAGTCTTTTTACAGGAGTACCCGCAGTAAAGGTGAAATACAACTGAACCTTCTATTTTTCGAAAGTCCAACGAAGGATTTTCTATGCATAATTAACAATACTCATCGTTTGAATAACCTTTTGTCGAAAATGTATCTATTTCTCTAAAGCTCATCATTAGCATAGTGATGACTTTCTAAAGAACCTAAATATACAGCAAGATGACTGACATCGTATTTGTAGATGAGATGTGTTGATTTTTTCAGAGAATCGAGTAGGGATGGATGCAATGCTTCGACACTGAACGATATTATTTCGATAATCTGCAAAGACATATGTATAAGGTAATACGATGTGTGATTTGTGAAAAGCTATTATACTCAATTTTTTTCGGTAACTGTCTATTTAGAACTTTCTTTTAAGTGGAATATCTGCATCATAGCGTAAAAGTGATACTTTATAGTTATTTGATTGAAATATTATAATGGTTTCATCTCCTAATGGTTTCATCTCCTATCTAAGCTTAAATTTTGACTGCAAACTACGTGAAATCGCAAAAACGGATATTGCACGCTTATCAAGGTTCACACCAAAATCCAGCTTTCCTTTAATTATTCCGAAGTTTCGCCTTTTTTATGTCGAATTTCACTGGACTAGTGAATTTTAATGAAAATGGAAGAAAGTGAATTTCTAGTGCTGACTAAGCATCACTTTTTGCGTAAAAGCACCATTACCAAAACCAGGAAAAAATCTTGCATTCAAAAAGTCACTAACTTATCAAACTACCCTCGTATCATTCTCGCCTACTGTTTGGCAGCAAACTAAAAGATAAATATGCATTTATTAAATCAGATGAAAACACGGACCTTTTTGGGATCCCTCTATGACATATTCCATCGTATCGAAATATATCATCTCGACATCGATCTTCGGGTGAAACAAATTAAACAAAGATTCCAGTCAACTGTTTTTGTGGAACATTATTAGCGTGTCTTAATGCAAATTTGATATTGAGAACAATTATACAATAGTAAATGTATTGTTATTGAAAATTCAGAATTTACCGGAGTTTTCACTAAGATTTAGAAAGGTGTAACATATGATTCTTTGTTCAGTCTTTGAATAACTTGTCTTTAACTATACAAACAGATTAGAACATAGAAGTTCGTTCTCGCTCTCTAGAATTTGTTCAAATTAATTGCAAACAGAAAATGAAATCGAATTATTTGTCAAGTATTGTGAATACAAGTATGAAATCAATCAATTGCATTTCATTTGAAATTTAATTCGAATTCGAACACCTACCAACAGGGCAAGTCGTACGGCCATACATAAGTTGGTACTGCAAATAATAGCACTAACATTGGGTAGTGAAGAAATCGCACTATAAACTTTCATGGACACAGACGAAGCCTTTGACAATGCAAGACACGGTCCGTTGCACCATGCATTCCAAAAGGAGAGAAGCCTCTACAGAGTTAGTGAAATGAGCGAGTAAAATACTAACGTGCCGCGGTGTATTCATGATGCTGGCGACAGCAAAGAAGAGGATGTCTGTGGGGAGAGGTATTAACTCTCTGCTATGGTCTCTACTGACTGCCAACTTCCTTGAGATCGTCCACAGCAAGGGACTCATCGCTGTTGGATACGCGGATGACATCACGGTAATAATAAGATACTCACATTCAAATTCTTTGACATCCAGACTTCAAGAGGCCTTAAATGAAACAACACAACGGTGCAAAGATCAGAGTCTATCTATAAATACGCAAATGAATAATATAGTTCCATTTACTAGGATAAGAGAAATTGAGATAGGAGCACAGTAGACGCACAGAGATGCGGCTGCAAGAGAAGCTTAAATATCTTGGAATTGAACTGGATAGGAAACTCACCTGGGACATTTATCTAAACAAAACAAAACTAAAGGCTAATAAGGCACTTTGTGTGGCAAAATATATGCTTGAACGCAATTGGGGACTATTTCCCAGGCAGACATTCTAGGCATACAAACAAAGGGTAAGACCTATCACCTTATGTAGAATAGGAATGAGATAGAAAAAAAACCACTCAGAAAACTGCTGTTAAAAGGCTCAACAAGCTTCAATGAGTTCCATTTTATTGCCAAGGATGGAAGCCTTTCCAACCATTAAAACACTACACCTCAAAATCCAAGAAGAAGCGGCAAAAGAGGCGATCAGCCTACACGAGGTCTGCAGATACAAATCGCGAAACCTAAAAGACCATTTCAGTGTCTTGGGGGATGAGAACTTCAGCTATCAAATAAATATTTAGGTGACCTTGGAGACATTGTTCAAAGTCCCAATTCTATCTAGAAACAAGTTGGAGAATCATTCACCCTTCACGCAGAAAGGGAGACAAATATGGTTGACGGATGGTTCGGAGATGGATTGTAGAGTGGAACCTGGAATCGTTGGAACTAAGTGCAAAATGCACTACCTCCTCTCTAGTGAAGCCTTACTTAACTTACTATACTTAAGACCATGGAACGCATACAGTAAAAGACCACTAAAAAGATCAACTTTAAGGCCCTACTGGTTAGCCAGGCGGTTCTCAAGGCTATTAACCGCGATCCAATAAGCTCAGCTATACTCTTAGTGGCAACAGAGCTCCTAAATAAAAAATGGACACAGAATAGCCTCTAGCTTATATGTGTCGCTGGCCATGAAGAACACTAATGAAACGAAGGAGCTGATATCAAGTCCAAAGAATTGGCTAATACATTGAACGCATTCCGTGCTGGAACTTCTCGAAAGCTGATATAGACAGGAAAACGAAAACGTGGACTAAGAAAAAGTTCGAAAGCTATTGGCTTAATCTGGACGGTAGGAAACACTCAAAATACTGGGCAAAAATACAAAATATAAAATACAGCTTTGGCCCAAAAAGAGTACAAGAAGCACTGGATCTCCCTAAAAGTAGAATGAGGACCCTATGTGGACCCTGTGAGGACCCTGTTCATAGATCTGAGGAGAACGACAAAAAGATACGTAGCTGATAAGTTTTATAGATCACCTAGCTTTAATTGATAGGTGTGAAACGAAATCACATTAATATCAATAAAAATTGAAAGCGTCATGTTTTTTTAGAACATCTTCATTTGCAAATTTACAATAGACTTAACAACTACCATACAGCAGTTTTCCAAGTTTTGGAGCACGCTATCAGAAAATGTACCATTAGAAAATATTTTGTACAATCGTATCAGCGTCAAGTGACTTTAAATGCTTTAAATCGAAGTGTGCTGCTAATAATCTTATTAACTTCTAACTGCATTGTGTTTTACACTGTGCGTATAGAGCCCATCAGGTCCTTTTATATGTCAAAATTGCCTCTTCAGTGTAGTCTTATGTCGGTTTGTCTTTAAGTCAAACCTTGTCGCCAAATCCATGCCTGTAGATTCCTTGGTCACATCTACCGTCCGCGGGTTCAAGTCCCGCTGTATGTACATGGTTGCATATATTCGTATTGAGCAGTCTTCAGAATCGGTGAAATACCAATCTACAGAGCCTATCAGAGCGTAGCACAAGGTTCTTGATTTAAATAATTCTCATTGTGTCCTAGCAGTTTTAATATTGATAATACAGCAGGTGCAAGCATGAACAGGGTTTAACTCGGTAGATTTCTAGTGCCAAATATGTAGATTTGACAAAACCACTGTATCCATTGGCCTCAAAACATTTGCATTCGCACAGCCCTGTCGCCAAACCTTGCGATACATACCCATTCAAATCGCCAGCGAACTCGCAGCCTCGCTAACGGATTAGCCGTATCCACTTTTCATTTCTATTGAAAGCTAATGTGTAATACATGCGTGTCACTGTGCTTTTATGATTTTTCATTGAGAAACTTTTATAGTTTAACGACAGCGAAGCAACATCAACACCAACAATGGCATCAACAGTAACAACCAGCACTAATTATTTCATCACCGAAGAGATCCGAATAAAACCTGCAATTCATGTCGTCGCGATATGACTAAGATTATCTCTTCAAGTTCCTCAAGTTTTTAGACTGAGAAGATTAATTGAAATGTGGCCGCTAGAGTCCGGTACGAGTATGACGGCTATGAGTCTTGATAGATCGATATGAACGAAAAGTAAGCATGGACGTGTCATTAGTCCGATGAGTACCGTGGGATCGTTCCGAATGACCTGGAATTTCTCAAATAAGTGGTATGTAATGAGACAGAATTCACACTACAGTCCATTCATTCATCCAATCACTCATTCAATTCGCTCACATTCCAGAAATTATGAGTCAAATTATTCGAATTTTATAGTGAGCATTGAGGTAATTTGGTATCTATTATTTGGAAACTTCTATGAGCTTTAGTGTGAAAATTACTGTCTATTTCTGTTAAATTGTAGTCACGGGTTGAATGATGGGTTTGAAATGGTGCAGAATATTCCATGAGTATTATCATTAATGTTCTTTTCTTTCGGACCATTTTTCTTTCGTAATGTATGATAATTTAAGCAATCAAGATTATAACCACGACAAGGGAAACTACTTTTGTTTTTAATCGGTGTTGCGTTTAAAGGAAACCTTGCTAGTTTAGTGAGAAGAGTGCTGGCTACGAATTTATTCTGTTCGATAAAATACGAGAATGGATGTATGAGTGTGACCAAGAACCTCTAGAAAGACTTGGTGAAGGCGTAAATTTGAGTAATCTGAGCATTTAAATTATCTAGGTATACCTATAAATAGAGTAACAAAATTAATTTCGTATGTTTTAATATTTGAAAAATAAGACATTACTACTATGACTTATTTACGGTAATGAGTAAGGCAGAAACCTAATTTTAATTAAATCAGTCCAAAAATGTAGCTAACTAAGAAGTAAATTGAGAGCGGGCTGGCCTTTCAATATGAACAAAGTATTCAAAGATATTGAGCCTTCGGTAGCTATTCTGAGATTTGCCGAGAATGATAATCGCTCAAAATTGAACTATGTACATATATGAAGGGCGCAAAATCCAACGGACCAGTACGTGTGTAACAGCAGTTTATTCCAAACATAAGAAAACCGATTCTTCACGACCTTTCCATAGAAAGCAACGTCCAGATGTCACCAATATACATTTAATTTTCATTCCTAATCACCTAACCTGTCATCGGTTCGACAACATCATTAATTACTTTGATCACGGTGGTACATATGAATATTTCATGACACTGAAAATTATATTATCATTGTGGTCGACGATTTTGTTCTCGACAAAAGTACGGTTGTTCTACATCATAAATACCTAAGCCACACATTTTTTAGACTATAAGCACACCGTATACGAAACATTATGCAAAAAAATGCGCTAAAAGAGGACATCATAGTGGTAGATAGTAGGTAAAGTGAGCATGCAGATATTTCTTTGCGTCGAGCTAATAGCACTCATTTTGGCATTCTCGTGGTTACCTCCCACGATGCGTCGGAATCGCTTTCAGGGTCTCAGGAATTCGAATTTATAGAATAATGAACGGCTGCAACCGTATATTTTGCGGTTTTTTAATCAAAATTTCACGTGCCATTCCATGTAATTAGTTGATGATTCGCTGGTGGTCAGTTGGACTAGAGAGTCACTCCTATCGGAAACTATTTAGCCTGAACCTATGGGTTTATGCAAATTAATCGGTAATGAATGGAGTTTTTATCTCTTCCCACTACCATTCATTACATAATTGCATGATAAGGCGGGCACCACCAGCAATTATGAGAGCTTTCAAAATGCATTCGCGCCTCATTCCCCCAAATGACATAATGCAGACATTTTGGTATTCTCAAATTATCAAGTTAATATGTTATATGAAGTTCACGAGTAGATCGTATGCATAAATTAGACATTCATAGCGGAGCAGAGACAAAATTAAAAACTGATTAAAATTCTGTTACCTATCTGAATTTCGTTACGCTACCATGTGGGTCCGAGACCCGATTACCATTAGGTCAAGCCCGAGAAGCTAATGAGGAAAACCGGAAAACGTAAACAACGGCTATGGCCTCCGATTCGGATTCAGTCCCAGATACTTGCACCCGATTCGAATCCTATCCGGGTCTACAAGTTGCATCGCGGCTTATCTCATAGTAAAAATGAAGATATATGAGTGGCGCGTAATGATCATCTTTCGAAACGATCACGGTGAAAACGATGACGATAACCAAAAATGAAAATTTCTTTTCACCGTTCATTCGCTCGTTTGCTTCTACATATGTATCGATCCTGCTTTTCCCAGCCGGCCTGAGAAGCGTGTGAACTGAGCGATGCAATCAGATCAGTTAGCATGCACAGATAATCTAAGAATGTTCTATTCATAATAAAGACATTTTACGATGTCTTTCTGTATATATCGATACGCGATCTACCCACGCTCTATCACATTCGCGTGATCGAATTGTGGTCGTTTGTTTTTTCTAATTGCATCTGGAGAAACGTGATTTTCGGAAAATATGTAAACCTGGATGAACATGAAATGCTTGCGGTAGTTGATTTTCAATTCAATTGAATATTAGATGACTTCAGAAGATTTCTTCAATGAGTTCCGACTTCCTCAATAAACTTGTTTTTTCATCGACAGAAGTTATCGATAGCGTAAAAATTAGAAAAATGAAACACCGAGTTACGATGAAATTAAGAGTTTATGATAAGGTATTATTCGAAGAATTTACGATCACTAGGCTTCAAAAACGATGAAAACAGAAAATAAATGTTAGTTTCTTATGATCGAATCAAACGATGATTCCAAAAAAAATACTTAGCATTCGTGTGAAAGTATAAGTTATTGCTATCTATCTGAAGTTTTGTTGAACATTGTAAAATGTAGTGGATTCAAAAATTATCGTAATAATTTGTAAAATTTTACCGGATTTCTTTCCGCAGTGGTTTCAGATTATTACTGAATACCCCCAATAAATAATTTATGGAGTATTCAGTATAATAATTTATAGCTGAAAAGCGATAACATTGCGTTTCCAATTGCAGCGTTGAAAGCACCAGGCACGGGTTTCTATTTCATATATTTATTCTACCAAATTATTCGAAACTTTTCGAAAAAAATTAGTGCGTACATTCACTCGAAATAGCCCTTATCAAGGTAAGCTTATGATTTTTGAACGCTTTGCTATTGGCGTGCTTTGATTAGTCAATGAATCTTTGTATATAGCATATAATATATAGCATTTTCGACGTGCCCTCAAAAAATTTTCCAATCTAACTCTAGTAGTCAGAATTTATCGTCCTTTATTTCTTAATGATGAAAACTGCAGTTGACAATCAGTCAGTTGTTTATTTCACTTCATGCTACAATATTATGTTGATCGTTTCACGAGCTCGTTTGTTTCTATGGGATCCCTCTAATAAAATAAAAAGAAGAAAATCACGAAAATCTACGTATATTGAGCTACAGGTCCCAAATAATTATGATTTTTATGTAGACAATTTTATTATTTTGATATTATTATTTGTTAATTTTATTATTAATTTTATTATTTATATTTTTATTGAGGTAATCGGCTATATATAAATTTATGATTATCATGAATTTTCTGCCTCCTCAACTAGAAAACTTGGCACTAGCATCTCTTTTCAAACCTGGATCTAAAAAACAGAATCAAAGCGGTCAATTGCAGCCACAAACACGCCCTAAGATCGTGAAAATCATCGAGAAAAGAATAGGAGAATTAACGCAAGCAAACAAAAAAAGTTGACAACTTACCCACAGCACTCTTAGCTACTGTTGCTGATTAAGGATCTAATGAGATTATACGATCAGCTATCTAAAGAATTTTCTATCAAATCTCGCGAAGCGTATGAGCTCTATGTTTATTCAATGGCGGGGCGGGACATCATTAGTGATCCGAGAAAGTTTTATGATTTCGTTAACTTGAAACTTAAAACAACCGGTTATCTTTATTCGATATGGTGATACACTGCGTCTACGTGCTATTATCTGACATCACTTATCAAAAATGAAAACAGTCAAATTGAGTGTTGAATCAAAAGTGAAACGGAATTCAAATGAACCTGTATATGTGGTCAAATTTACGGAATAAAATTTTCCTTTTTTCTAATCCATATTACTCTTTCAAAATAAAACCGTTCCGCAAAGTTTAATTGCTACACTCACCATGGCTAGAAATCATCTCTGCCAGCAGTAAAATTTTCTCGGAAAATTGTCCCGGCATCAATACTGCGAAACGGCATAGATGTCTCGTATGTGCCGCGTTATTGAGCTGGCATAAGCTTAAAACAGCGTGATACACTGGTGCTATAGTGGATACCATGATATCAATACCACCAGTGTATCAGTATGTGGCAGCATCACGGTAATAATACTGAAGCTCACAACAAGTAGCAACGTGGCGCTACCATCAATAACAAAGAATAGGATAGTGTGTAAGGTCCTATTCGAATGTAGACGTTGTAGAGTAAACATTGGCGCTGTGTTTGAATTATAAAAATCCACGTGACAAAACCAGAATCATTGAGATAGAGCACATGTAGCTGTTGTAACAGTTATCCTACAAGCACACTCAAAAAAATTTTTGGTCGAATTTCACCCTTAAAATAGTAGGAAATTGCTTTTCTATTATTAAAAATATAAAGAATATTTTACGTCTTAAGTGTTTAAATTTTTTTTACGAGTAAATTGTGTAATTTTACCCTAATAAGCGGAACTTATTCATGAATGTCCATAAAAATGTGTGTGGCGACATTGTTTGAGTTGGATTCCACACACTTTACAACATTCTTTGATCTACTACATTTTACATACATTCCACACACTTTACATATTCTAGTTTTTGTATATCCTAGTAAGTAAGTAAAGTCGTAATTAGTAAGTCAATGTAATGAAATTCAGTTGGAGAACTGTCGTTGTATTAAATATTGAATTTAATCACTTGCCTGTATCAACATGTATTAAATAATAAATTTCATTAAATTTATTGCATTTAGTTATTAATAATTATTAAATAATTATTATTAATATTGAATTATTTTTACTATAGCTATTTCGTATTGAAATTTAAAGAAACTATATGTGTAAAGAATGTTTTATCAAACAAACGACATCTAAAATTATTCATTGCGAACAATTTTATGAAGTATGCACTACTTAAGTAGGAATTTCAGTTAGCCTCTATCTCAATTTCAATCACAATAAAATTTGGAATTGAAAAATTTTTATAATCTAAGTTTAGTCACCTTAGGCAGGTAAATGCTATAACATAAAATATTACCACAAATTGAATTTTCAGTAACAAAAGACTGTAAATAGATAACTTTAAATGTTAAATAAGGCAAGAGTCTTATCAAGTCAAGTATTCTTTAGATCTGGCCCTCACCAACTATTGGCTGTTTCCAAACTTGAAAAAATGGCTCCAGAAAAGGAAATTTTCGTCAGATGATGACACTGAGGCCTACGGAAACTGAGGCCTATTTTGAAGGACTTTCTCAATATATATTGAAGGACTTTTGAAGGACTTTCTCAATATATATATAAGACATCGAAGTGTTGGACCAAGTGCGTTAATCTAGATGGAGATAAAAGAATAAAACCAATTAGAAAATAGAAAAACTAGAGCATTAAAAAATTGTTTTTTCCCTTGTTAAGTACCTTCATTATTGAAGCATGTATTACAAAAACCATTTCCGCTCCTTCGACTCATTTTGCTTGCTTCCTTTAAACACCGCTTGCTATTATTGACCATGGACACGCAACTCTAAATTTTCGGTGGCCAAACTGAACTACCATGTTTGCCGTCATGAACGTGGACACGTCAACTTCTTAGCCATTCCGTTTCACAAAAGCAATTTGAGTTAAATAAACTAACCTGTGCAATATCACATAGCTTTAAGTCAGCGTATCACTTACCCGATTTCCATCTTCCCATTGATGCATTCGAGCCTAGCCATTTTTGCTCTAATAATAATAATAATATGAAAAACTTAATTTATAATATACAATACTTATAAAGTAATCAGTATTTTGGTGAATATGTCTAACAAAATAGAATAAAAATAAATAATATGATACAATCGACCAATTGATTTTTTACTGTGGTTCTTCTCATTATGCATTTAATGAAAAAAGCTGACTGCTTGAGCAAGGAATTACTGGACACTTTGCCTTTTATTCAAAATTTTGAAAATTAGTTGAAATTCGCTGGTTAATTTTTGGAAACTATAATTCAAATATTTTTCTCATCACCACACATGTAATAAGAATCTTGACAAGTTTTGAGGGCATTCATGACGAGAAAATGAAATAATATCATCAGTTAGAACGAGTCCAAAAGTCTTATGATCAGGTTTGACACATTCAACATGTTCTCACTAATAAATATTATATATGCTGACTGTAATAGTCTCTTAGTCAATTTGTTATTCATTTGCTAAGAAACGTGGTTTACATTCTGACATTTTTTATTTTTTTACTTGGTGTTTATATGCCTTTTAATTTGAAAGAACTATTAAGTTAACTTTTAGCAGCTATTCTACATAGGGCTTATCATATGAAGTATTTCAAGCTTATTGCTAAAGCCGTGGTTCAAATAATTTTTTTCGGAGTGCTATTTATTCTCTTTGTATAATTTTCTTTGTTTCGCATTCACATGCACCGTTTTCTATAAAACATTCTATTTTCAAACTTTATAGAAAAATTACTGGAAACATTAAATGTTTAAAACAGTTTTCGTGGTATACGGTTAGTTTTCTGACGAGAGTGTCCAGTACTATTTGATGCATTTTTTTAAAAATAATTTTCTATTCTCTCAGCCATTGCAATCCAAAACTATCTGAAACTCCCTTCTGTTTTCAAAACTATTCGATAAAAATGTTTCTGAGCCTTAAGTGCTATTTAACTCGACATTTTCTTAACTGGGCAGCTATGGCACTCCATCAAACTTAAATATGTGTTTGGAGGTCTCGTGAATGTGAAATCATGGAAATAGAATAAGAAAAGAATGGAAAATGGCTCGTCAATTAATTGACATCTAATGTAACCATAGGTCTATAATCTACTTACACCTACACAACTTCCTTTCTAAAAGAAGTGGCACAAACGGGCAGCACAAATCACTTGAGATCATACCTTTTTAGTTCGGCTCATTAATCCAGCCCAGGATACATCTTAACACAAAATGAACAGAAAATGTCAAGAAGAGCGATCCTTAGCTTCACTACTTGTAAGTTCATTACAGTCGACCTAATCGAAAAGAATACTCTTATCTCGTAATCCGATCCATGTCAATAATAATTAAACATTTCCTCTTACATTTCAAGGATTCGCTCCAGCCACTCATCCACCATTCGCCCTTTTATTTCGCCACACTGGCCGACCCTCGCAAGAAGCCTTCTTACCTTTCCGAATTATATCTGCTATTGTTCGAATGTTTACAAAGAAATGTCCTAAGATGCTCGTTACAAAACAGATTTAGCCATGCAAATAATGTGCAACGACGAGAAATCCTGGACGTAATGGGAAAACGTTCGGGATGATACCAGATCAAAATAATATATTTTTCGACAGGAGAATGGGAAAAGAGTCGGGGAAAAAAATGTGTAGAACTGGTACGACTGAATGGTTGCAGAATGAAAATTCATTTTTCCGGTGATTAATTTCGAAGAATCAATGATACGATGAAATATAGGAGGATTTGTTGTCTTTAATTTCTGATTTTTATCTTAAAGGAAAGATCGCCGCGGTGTGATCGGCAATTTGTTAGGTATTAGAGATTGATGCTACAAAATTCTTTCATAGTCATCGTCAGGTACGATGGAGCAGAGATGTTGTGATTCTCGCGTTCAGATATTTTTATAGAGATTTTAATGGTATTTAATAGACATTAAAAATTGATTTTTGCCCATGATCATTTTCTATTTCTGCATGTTTTTTTTTTTTGCAGTATCGTGGCAGACTCCACGCAAGACTATCTTAAATATGCATCTAAAAAATCAACACGCCGTCGATAGAATATCGCATTCCTTGCGTGGCGACTTCCAACATCGCAGATGCTCAAGTTTGAATATTCGAATTTTTTTTATCTTCGACGATTTATCTTAATGACCGAATGCTAAGACATAGTTGATGACTAAATAGATTAGTCAGTTATATTTGCTCCATTCTAATTAATTAACGCACGCAGAAACCTGAAACGGTGATCTTAAGTGGAAATTATAAATTCACGTAATTTGCATTCAGCTGACAACCGCATAGCGAAATATTTGCAAAATTCAAACATTAAAACTAAAACTTAACATTGATTTGAATGGAGATGAATCAAGGCGAACCGATAAAAAAATTGTCGAAATATTCTATTGAAAAGACATGAGTAGGATGAAGTTTTTGGATAAAATTATTACTATGAGTTGATAACAGGCATAAATCGGTTTTTTTTCGACATTCGTAGCGGGGTAGGGTGATCTTGTTTTATAGAATCAGTAAAGTTTCAGTTAGGTTTCAGCTATATTTTATTAGAATAGCGATATTCAAAGCTTAGCAAAGGTGTCCAATCACAACCCATTTCGAGTCTTTCGACAGTGAGGGAATTGCATCATAACTAATTGTTACGAGTGTGGTCATTAGTTCTAAATCTCACTATGTGGTGATATAAGTCATGCAAATTCAACTGAAACTCCCGTTGGCATTGAAACATTACCAGTTATTTCACCGGAAACGGAATGTCGTTATTGGCAACCGTTAAATAACTGGGATTGGTACAAGAGAAATGGAAGCGCACAACCTTTCCAATGTTTACTTTATGCAAAGCTTTCAATCGATTGATACCTTGTTAATAGCGGTTCTCTGCCAGAAATGATGACAGTTATTAGAGATCGCTTTATTAATTTGAAAAATTAACAGGAATATGAACATGTATTTTTTGAATCGCTGCTCAAGCGTGTATCATCAGTTTTAAATAAAATTTTATTGCAGTCACAGGTAAGTTTATATTTTATATTCGCTATAAAAAGGTTGAAGGGGATTAAAAGAACTAGAATTCAGCTGGGGTTTTTTTTAGAGACTTTTAGACTTTTAGAGGACAAGAAACTAGTTCTTTTACTGGCGCAGCTGGTAAAGTTCCAACCCGAAGATAGTAATCTAGTGAACAAATTAAAAGAAAAAAGTAAATGAAAATATAATTGGAATGGAGATCGGTTCCATAATAGTTCTAACATCAAGTGTAAATGCTTCACTTCACTGTGCATAGTAAAGAGTAAAGTAAAGCAATAAAGAGCTTTTCAAATTGGCACGCAGCTACCAAGAGTTGCTCATTGCGTCCTTTGAATTCAAATATTAGAACCGCCTGCAAAGCAGAGGTGGCTGCATAAATCCACTAAATACATCAAAAATAGCACGGCTCAAAGAAAAAATCGATTTAGACATGTGACATTATGACTAAAGTATGACCCTGAATTTGCTGTGTATGAAAAATCACTGCCAGCAGCAGTGACTACATATTCAAAATCACAGTGAATGAAATCACAACGAGCGGAGGGCTGGCGAACAAAATATCGAAAGAAATCGCCGAGAATGAAATCATTGCAAAATATCACTGCTATCGAAAATCACAGAGCCAGCTAAGACTGTGATTCTGTGAACTACTATTTCGTTCGCTGTGATTCCTATCACAGTGATATTTTGTGATTTTGTTCGCTGTCATTGCACTTGCTGTGACTTGTTGTGATTTTTTCCTGACATGTGAATTGGAAGCTTGTGCTCGAGTCAAATTTTTCAGTGAGATTATCTCAGGAGTGCGTAATTTAATCAAACTGAAATTTTCAGGAATAATTGATGCATATAAGAAGTAGGTACGTGTCAAGTGAAAATGCCGATACATTTCATCCTTTTACGGTGGCGGACATTTTAGTGCTCCTACTCCTACTCATATCTATAGAAAGAAGAATTTCAAAACAAACAAGGTGCGAAATGTAAATTGATATTGTTCTACGCATAGTTTTGACAATGCTCTGGAAGTTTTTTGTTTTTAGTGCCTAAAAGTAGGCAACGAATTTTTTTTAAATTTTAAGTTATGATGAATACTGTCAGTACCATCAGATCATGTGTGATTTTCTATGAATATCCGGGAAACCCTGTAGGTGGAGTAGGTAGTAGAAAAATACTTTTGAAATCATGGAGTCTCCTGACAAATTTTCAATTGTTAAAAAATGCTAATGACTGATAAATCTAATGCTTTGTCTATACAGTCGGCTTAAAATTTACAAAACTCTTCAGCCCCACAAGAACGGTAGTCTTTCACCAAATTAGCCATTTTGAACAACCGAAAATAGTGCTCGCAAGATCTTACGACCGGAACATCAGATCAATATGAAATTCATGGCGTGAAATTTACTTGAGGGAGAAGTAATAAAAAAATATTGACAATCCTGTAAATGTGGTGGCATCTTGAAATATAGTCAATGAAAAACAAGCACTATTCGTCTATTACTTCCGATGGAGTCATCATATAAAAATTAAATTCGCTGTAGGCTAATTTTATTGTCAGCCAAATATGATAGATATTTAGTTGCAAAGCTCGCATAGAATTGCTACACTGAGAACACATGGCGCCAGACGCCATAATTTATAGACTTCTGGTGCCATGTACATAGTCGATTTAGGGATTGTGATAAAATATAGCGCCACACGCCATAATACATGGCGAAAAGTACATAGGCCTACACGCCATGTACTATAGTCCTCCACGCCATGTACATGGCGTGGCGGACTATATTACATGGCGTGGAGGACTATAGCACATGGCGTGGAGAGCTATAGTGCATGGCGTGGAAGACTATACTGTATGGCGTGGAGGACTATAGTACATGGCGTGGAGGGCTTCTTTACGTACTCTATAAGCATAGCGTCTACTCCTATGTACTATGGCGTGTGGCGCTATATTTTATCTCCAATCGACCGAAATCGACTATGTACATGGCGCCAGAAGTCTATAAATTATGGCGTCTGGCGCAATGTGTTTTTTCAGTGCATCTGAAGATGATCCAGTTTGCATCCAACAAAAGGCCACGAACTTTCTCAGTTCGGAGCATCTGGAGGTAAGCACTTGATGTTAGGTGATGGATTTCTATCAAAGAAATTTCCGAGGCATTAATAACATCAAAGATCATATCCCCTCCTATATTCAAGAAGCTTGCTGATATTTATACATCTCCTCACACAGCATGGCTGCGAGTTATAATTGTAGTGCCATGCGCCATATTACATGGCCCATGGCACTATGTAATATGGCGTGTGGGGCCATAATTTCTGCGCCATGTAATTATGGCGCTGGGAGCTATTCTGCATGGCTCAGGGTACTATGTACATAGCGTGTGGCACCATAAATGCTGCGCCATGTAACATGGGACCACGCGCTATGTAGATTCTGACATTATGGCGCTGGGAGCCATATTGCATGGATCAGGGTACTATGTACGTGGCGTATGGGGCCATAAATAATGCGCTATGTTACATGGCTCTGGGCGCTATGTGGATTTTTTTCAGTGTAGCTATGATAATTTTTTGTCGTTTGCACCAAGAGATCAATCAAATTTCAAATTGGAATCATGCTGCAATGAACAAATTTTTATGCGTGCGACAATCCTAAAAATCTTCACCTCTAACTAACTAACCAGCAATCGAATTGGAATGCGATTCACAAAGTGACTTGATCTAAACATTAAACAAGTTTGATGAAGATTGGGAAGTACTAATTCAGTTTTCTTAAATTTCCAAACTTTTTGGTCGGCAGCCCACAATATCTTTTTATTCCTGTAACTTCCAATCCAGTTACCGGATCAAAACGAAATGCATGGAGTAAGTTTGTTCCAATGTGAAGCATATTTGACGGTGCTAGTAAAGTCCTGCCAGAGCCGGCCATTTTATAATTATTGCATCAAGAGAGGCTAACATTACAATTTCATATTTTGAGCACCTTATAATCGAAGCAAGCAGTAACTGTTTAAATTTCTTATGTATTGACATTTTTACGAGTGGTCCCTCTCAAATTATTTCCGCTTTTATAACTTCCGAAGCGGCCGTCAGTACCGAAACTTTTGTCATTAAATATTCATGTGCTATATATATATATATATATATATATATATATATATATATATATATATATATATATATATATATATATATATATATATATATATATTGTGTGATGATCTAGTTGTGAGTACTTGACTGAATAAACATTTCAACCAAATTCAATATGGGACGAAATCTGCACATTTGCTCTGCTTTTTTCAAGAATAAGATATGATGAAATATATATTTGTGATGTAATATATCTTCTGATATTCAAAAACTTAATAAAAATCGAAAATCAAAAATATTTCTTTCTATGTGTACCTAATTTTGTTTGACTCCTGAAAATTAAATTATTATGTTTAACTCCTGATAATTACGTTATGGTTATCCTTCTATTTTGTACTTTTAAAGTAAGTTCTGTGTAGTTTAATTTTACCTTATACAATTAATTCTATCTTGTACAACCATATCCGAAACAAAAATAATTGTAAACGACTCAATAATCAAAACATTAAATCAGCAATCTATAAATATTCTCGATGAAATTCTAGACATTGAAAATGTAAATATTTATTAATAATATGTAAAAAGCCAGTGCAGCATTAACACTCGTAGTGTAACTCGATGCAAATGTTTATTACGTTACAGCTTTTCACGAATATGTCTCAACAATTGTTGATAGGATAGGAAAAATTTGTAAGTAGAATTTTAGTATATAAATCAGAAAATATTGTGAAACGGGGAGTAGTTTTTGGTTGGTCCCGAAATTTATAAAAGATCAATAAATGTATTGACGCTACGATATTCCAGCATTCGTGTAATACTATTGTAAATCGGAGTTTTGACACCTTGTGCAACGCTATTGGGCACATTAATATTAGACTTGGACATTGCGGCATAGATCGACTGATCGGTGCCTTTGATTTGGCTAGGTATTAACCAGGTGAAATTCTTTTTTCGTCTCTCAATTTAAAACAAATAAAATGTAACATCTGTTAATAATATGTGTTTCTAAAATCATTGCTTAAAGTCACAATGATTTGAAAACCACAACCACCATATCACCGGTTATTGAAAAATCACGACCATTTCCAACACTACTTTCAAGTATGTGATTTGATCTTTCCATTTCATTTTTATCCGCTTTATCTTTCATTCTTACAATTCCCTTCGAAGATAAGCTTTCCCCAAATAGACGTGCACCTATGATAATTCTAAACGTATTTGCCACATGATTCATTGCTGTGTATCGTATTACTGCTGAAATGTTATCATAATCTTTCTACGGATTCCTTTGTTGTTTGTTGTTCTTTTAGCCAAAGCTTTTTGGAATTTCATGTCCTTTCTTTCTTGGTTTCTTTCCTATGCTACCTTCTTTCCTACACTGAAAGAAAAACTCTTGGTTGGTTCAACTATTTTTAGTAGTATTGCAACGATTCATTCAAAATCGTTAAACGAACTAAGGAAAATAGTTATTTTTACTATGTTAATATAGTTAATTTAACGATATAAAAGTAGTTGGCTCTGGTTATGCAAAAAATATCGCAACGTTCATGAAATCAACTGTTTTAATTGTTTCATAACCACGAAAATTAGTTGATAAATAGAAAAATATTCATCAATTCACTCAAAACTTCAACGTTTCGAATTATCAACAGTTTTTATGGTACTTAAACTACTTTGCAATAGTTGATTTCAACAAACGTAATTCAGTGAGCAACGTCTTTGGAATTATTCTACGCAAAGGAGAATGGTTTCAAAATTTGGACGCTTTTCATGCTCCGAATGAATCAATTGTTCAATTGTTTATCAACCACGCGTCATGGTGCATAAAAGTTATCAACGATTTTCTTATGGTTGTTTTAACTATAGCCCTAGTTGATGCAAAAACAACTAAGAAAAACTGTTGATTTTTCATACTCCTCATACTCATGCTCCTATTCTATCATAGAAGTTTCATATGATACATGGGAAAATTGTGTTCGGATTGCTGTTCGATATAATTCATATTCATGTTATGCCGTGAAGCCTTTATATTACGTTGTATGACGCTATTTTGTTCACAATACAGCGTTTTCCGCTGTGGCAAAACAGTGGGCTGCGGCAAAGCGCAGTCAAAAAATTAGAATGCACTGTTTTGTATGGTAACGCGCACAATGGCTGCGACGTAATTTGTGGCAGCGGCAGAATTTGCGGCAGCGGCAGAATTTGCGGCAGCGGCAGTATTTGCCAAATTTCTAATTTTGCCGCACCGCTAGTGGTGATACCTACCATAGGTTGGCATCACCACTAGGCTGAATTAAATCTATTTGAATTAGGTTGAATGGTCTGGTGGAATAGACAAGCGATGGCTGATGAGTATTGTGATAAGCCAACCTAATCCTCGTACAACAGGATTTAGCAATACGAAAGAAAAAAAAATTAATTTTGGTAGGTGCCTTGGTTGCATTGACAGCGACATTGTCGCTGCATTGTGATTCACCAAATTCAACTGCGGCATTCACGCCTCCCCTGCCTATATTTCGTACTGTGTATATGGTTGGAATACCATTGTTTGTGGTTGCTTACTTTTTTCGCACCACGGACGTTGTTTATCAACCACGCGTCATGGTGCATAAAAGTAATCAACTATTTTTTTATGGTTGTTTTAACTATAGCCCGTAGTTGACGCAAAAACAACTAAGGAAAATTGTTGATTTTACCAAGATTTTTCTTTCAGTGTACGCCATGTACGCTACTACTCATTTAGTTATCACTGGCACAAAAACCGGGATCCAATCTAGAGCTGCTGCAATATAGAGTCCTGGACGTCCCAGTATTGTGTGAAGTTATTCTTATTTGATTTCCTTGTGTGTTTTTATTTCATCTATATTTTCAGATCACGAATGCATATTCTTTCATATTAAAAATAGTTAGACTTTTAATAATATTATACTTATTTCTATTTATTTACTTAAGAATCCATTTTACAGATTCAAACTCAATTTCAAAATGGCTATTGATAATATACATATAAAACAAATTAAAAGTGGAAAATAAATTATGAAAATTCAGAAATATTACGTATAGTAGATGAAGAAAAAAACCAAAATAATAATAGCAATAGTAAATTATGTAAAAATCGAAAATAGTAAAAGCAAATCAGGGATGAAAACGGAATTTAAAATGCTATAGGAGATCAGGTTCTGACATCATTCGAAGTATAGGCTTCTTTAAACTAAAGATAAGTATGGGAACGGGAACAAACTGGTGCTCATTAATGCATCTTAGCATCTTAATTATTGGTGAATGAAAAAAAGGATGATTAGCAAATACTCAGAGAACGATCAAAGAACCCCACACAGATTGGGATATAGAAATATTTGGGGAAATAAGCCAACATATGCTACGTATACAATGTGATTTGAAGGTGGAACCAGACTGTCTTATCCGGGTTGAAACCCCGTAGCGGGTTGGCATTAGTAAATTCGATCAAGAACTATTCTCGGGTCGGATTGAGACTGGCATTAAAAAGCCCGGATCAAAGGAAAAAATCGAGGCCAATTTAAATTTTGTTCATAGATGTGATTTTTCAATGCGGAAAAGAAAATATTCGGCTATCAACTCAAGATTTTTCTCTGAATTTTTGTCATTTGATTTTGCTCGTCAAATTTTTCTTTTCTATGAGATCAACATATGATTCGTAAAGAATTTATGATGCATTGAATTGTTTGAATTTAAGATTTTTAAGTTTTGCATTAGGTACTGTTGGCTAAGCCAATAAAAACGTTGGTCAGCCTAGAAGGTGAATTAATTATGTTATTTGAAGGTTGTAGCAGTATTCTATTCAGAACTAATTTTCGATTTCCATTTGCTCTCATATACTTTCTTCTTCTTTATTGTGGATGTCTTCATGTTTATGAGAGAAAACTTTCCTTAAGTATATAAATTTCATATATTGGGATCACTTATCATATTGTAATAGGTTAGGTTAGCGAAGAGGGCTGCCGGGAACGCGACCAGCATTAGGCCACCAGTTTGGGCCCATTTGCCACCCTCATAGACAATCACACGCGTTCACACTACAGCCATGGCACTGGAGGGATTCAAGCGAGCATCATTTTGTAATAAATATCGTAGTAATTTTGTAGTTGGTATCATGGGCACATAAATGTATTAGTGACAGTCTTTCAGGTGCAGTCATTGCCATACTTTAACCGTAAATGTCACTTTGGGTCAGGTTGATAATCTCCCGATTTTTGGTTCTCATGATATTACAAACACTCAAGTTCGAAAGTCCTGCAACAATAACGTCAGCAAGAAGATGCAGTTTTATAGCCCTGACACAAAATAAAAGAATTTCTGCTGTCTTGTTCGATGATATTTGCAAATTAAAGCTTCGATGTGATTGAACGGAATATACATGTATTTTGTTTTCTAAATTTTAAGCCCCATGCATTTTGACTAAGTGAAATCAAATACAAATATTGTGACGCAAACATTTATTTATCGATTGGATTTGCTCATCGAAGTTGTTTGAATTTCTTTCTCTTGTTAATTGCAACCAAAATCCAAATTCACCTGATTTCACATATTTTCCAAAATGTTAAGTCTGCAATCAAGTAGTCATCGGTAGCTATTTGAAAATCCGTGTATAAAATCACAAAGCCATGTAAGCATCGCAAATATCTAATGGTATTGGAAGCAAATTTCTTTTCAATTTCCGCGTCTTCACTGATTGGATTCATGGCAAGTCAATAAACCAAAAGGTAAATTTGTCGAGCTCACATATATCCACGTTAATAATCATAAGCCGTTCCGAGAAGCAGAAGATTATCCGTTGGCTTGAACAATGATATCACCAGAACGGACAGCATAGCACCATTATCTTACCACTTTTTGAATAAACTGGTGATGGCTATATTCGTCGAATTCTATGTACAGATTTGGTGACAACATTGATGCACTTGACTGAACTGTTGTTTGAACAGTTTTATGATCTTATACGGATGAATTGAGCGCCATGTCTCTTTCATGCCATGAACCTGTTCGACAAGATGTGTGTGGTGCGGACGGACAGACATCCGATCGAAAGTATGTTAAAAGTCAACAGATAATAAAAGTGATGCGCTGCTTCTTCATCGCAACGTTGCCATGAGAAATGCCAATTCCCATGAATGTTTTCTAAATAACAACAGAAAGTCATTAGATTGTGTATTTGCATTAATCGGATTGTTGGAATACCACTTGTCTTTCGAGATTCTTTATCATTTCTTTGCTTTGATAACCCGGAAAGGGTTTGAGCGTGAGTGAGTATTTGAGGACTCGTGGAATGCGCTGTTTGATTTGTGTAGAATTTGGTTGTAGCCTACAAGCAGCTTATCTCAACTAAAAGGATATTCCACTAAATCACGACAGCTTTTCTAACCAATAAAAGACAGAAATCATGAAAAAGAATCATCGCCAGCAATCATATTGAAAGAGAAACTGTACTCACCAAAATGTTTAGTCAAATTCAAGTGAAAACTAGAGCTCCTCGTTAAGCGCCCAACGTGGGTATCAGATATTTCTATTAGAGCTGCTGGCGAAAAATAAAACGTTTACTAATTTTTCAGAAATCCGCAAAGCAAATTCAAAGAGACGACAGCCTACTTAAGAGTTATATTTGGTTGTGGGTTACCTATATACGTACGGTTTTTCTTATGAATGCATAACATATTTATTCTCCATTCTGAGCATCTGTACTGTCTGACAGCAAACGGCAGTAAAAAGTACCAATCAGTCGTATGGAAATAATTATCGCAAACATATATTTTACATGATAACAGATTAAAACGTCATCATTGCATTCATATCTTAACCACATGCATATCCAACTTTAGACACTGTGCACAGCTCATAATATTGGCACTGTTAGTTTGATATAAGCTAGCCCGTCATAAACGAATGGACCATAAAGAAATCATTCTCGAGCCGTAAATTCCAATTAAATGTATTCATTCTTGTAAGCATCCCAAGAATGGACCCTGTCGTTCGATTCCCATCGCAAGCCACCTTCCACGCAGTATCACATTCACCACAAATATATTTAACCTCTAATGGACTTATATGATAAGGGAGGTTTTTTGCTGCATACACCTGTCGATTTTTTATCAAATTACAACCAGAAGTTAAAAAGGAGACCATGTATGTATAATGCTCTGGGATTTAGATGAGACACTGTACACTGATTGAGCGTGAAGCTACTTGAGGCTTGGCGCTTGTGTAACTATGAACGAATGATGAAAGGAGTGTGTGCGTAGAGTTTGTGTTACAAATCTTTCGTCTGGAGCGCAAATTTCAGACTGTAATGAATTTCAGCTTATATTGTCCATGAATTTAAAGTCATTCTAGTTTTTGATATTTTCCCTAATACCATTTTTCGAGTTTGTTGGGTTCGACCAAAACTACAAGTTAATAATGCATTTTTTCTTAGTTGATAAACATTAAAAGAAAAGATACTTTCAGTTTTATGGACGATGATTACGATTAGCGGGCTTCTCCTAACAAGCGAGCTGTATCAGTTACTAAACCCCTGAGGATATTCAGCTATCTTGTATGTAAACCAACGACATTCCCAAGATATTCCTTTAACTATTCATGCACAGTGGCCAAATGAAGATCGAATTTAATTTCTGAACACAAAAACAAGTCGTCAGAAGGGAACCCAAGACAGAAACGAATAAAACCTAATCGATTCGAAACTGAAGTGGAATCCCTACTGCATTGCTCACTCTGGCCACCGTCATCTTTACTGGAGGTAGCAGAGCTAGGAAATTATTTTAATCGAACTGTGATAAGCGCCTGACATTCGTTGGATATTAAGTGGAACAAGTCTAGATAGCGCGGGCAGTTAATATGTTCATTGATTACAAGAGAATTAGGATCCCACTCAATGAACTGAAGTGGCGCGTAATATAAATTGTACCTGCATTAATGAATGTAGAAAGCGTCATCGTTGCTTTGGAGTTACCATTCCGATCTTAAGCAGTTATTTAGATAGGTAAAATACGTTCAGATACTCTTACATTGAAGTTGGATTTTTAAACTAATTAAATAATAATAAACCAAGCGTAAAACTTTCCTCATTTCATAGATATAATACCAATAAGCAGCTGTAAACAGATTCAACATGAAAATATTATGTACTGACTGTGGACGTTATTCATTTAATAGCGTCTTCCATCGAGTGCTGGTAAGGTTAGGAGTATTGAAAAGAACAACAAAATTCCTCCAGTGACACTCAATGTGAGTGGTTTTTGAGCGGCAAAACCGTTTGAGTAAAAGCTCATGGGATTTACAATACAGTGAAAAATTGAGAGAAATTACTTGAATCGGTTAGTGCGACACTACCTATAGCAATGTCTATTCAAAAACTGACAGTTTAGTTAAAATTCAAAATACATTTTAAATCATTTGCAGCACAATATTAGACAACTACCTGTTGAATTAGCGTTACACGTCATGATAATGTTTTTATAGTATTACGTTGTAAAAAATTACTGTGATATAAGCAACTTAAGTGAATGCAGCAATCTACATAGTGTGAATTGTTTTTTTTTTCTTTTGCCAACCGATTAACTCTGATCTGATCGGAAGTGCAAAAATACGCACCTATCATGGACCACAGTGCGCTAGACTGTGTAAAATCTTGAACAATTGCCGTCATAACATATCCATAAATGAAGGTGATGCCTAATATGTGGTGGCTGAACTTGTAGCGAAATCCGTTCTTCTAGCAAATGCCTTGTTGGAAGCAGCAAAGAATAAAGTACTAAGCATTAAAAGTGAAGTATTGAAAAGCAAATATATGATAAAAATAGACGAATAAAGGATACTCACAACTTCGACTTTTTTTCCAGACATTAGTAAATTCTTCAGATTTTACGCTGCCTCCAGTGATTTTAATTTGAACCCACATCTGTCAAGAAAACATTTTATATCAAATATATTTTCATTCTTGAGAGCACGATAAAATATCAGGAAGCTAAGTTTAGTAAAAAGTGCGATGGTGAACAGTTCTCTTTGCATTTTTTTTTTTTTTTGAGAATTCTGTTTATTTCTGTCTGGTTGATTTGCAACTAATCTGATCGCCACAACTCAGGCTTTTTCTCTTTTTTCCGCAATAGTTTGATCCGGATAAAAGTGTTTGTTCACTATAGTGCTCTGATACGTAAATTCATCTGAAGGGTTCAAATGTCAAAAATAACCATCATGAGCTTCACATTTGATATTACTAGTCGTTTTTTTGGCGAAGGAGATGAAGCTACCTTAGATTGACTGTACATTTGCTAAGTTTCAGAGCCATATCCACAACACAAAGTCTTGTCACATGTTCGAAATTTTGACAAAAGTCTGGAGCATTTTTTGACTTTCAACTTCTGGAAGAATAGGATGTCTGCAAAACAGAGTTCAGAATTTCTAGCCTCAGATTGCAATCGCATTGTATGCTTACAATGTGACTATATTTTTGCGTGGCCATAGATGCTCATGTTTAGAACAGATGTAGTATGTTTGGGAATACGTTGCCTGCATTAATTCGGCACTTGCTAGTAGAAGAATGTATTGCCAAGTGCTTGGTAAATCGTATAGTTGTTTTGTGGTTTTAAAAATGCCATACATTGGATGCAAGCAACGTAGTGAAATGTTATTGTGCATGTACAGTATTATGCAGTATGTAATTTAATTTCGAAGATTTATTTTTCCTGGCTAATCTAAAACAATCGGTTTTCCACTTCGCCTCACCGAAGCATGAAGTTTGTCGAAAATTTTATTAAGAAATGATAAAAATTTTTTTACGTGTATTAAACATGCACCCACTAGGAGGCCAATCTCTTCGGTAAGGCTGGACATGAGTCACAATCCCGGTAGGGTTGAAGTGCAGTCACGAGCACCGCCGCAGAAGCCAACTGGCGAACCAAAAAGGATCTCAACATTTTTAGTGCTACTTTCAGTTTTTCGGGCAGATTTGATTTTGACGTAACTTAGAAACTAGGCCGCTTTATCCCAGATTTGTATGAAAATTTCGCCCGAAACAACTCAGAAAGGTCCCCAAATTTATGCTAGACAAAAAATTTTCATATTTGGTGCACTGAAAAAACACATAGCGCCAGACGCCATAGTTTATAGATAAAATATAGCACCACGCGCCATAGTACATAGGAGCAGACGCTATGCTTATAGCCCTCCACGCCATGTACTATAGTCCTCCACGCCATATACTATAGTCCTCCACGCCATATACTATAGTCCTCCACGCCATACACTATAGTCCTCCACATATGTACTATAGTCCTCCACGCCATGTACTATGGTCCTCCATGCCATGTACATGGCGTGGAGGACTATAGTGTATGGCGTGGAGGACTATGGTACATGGCGTGGAGGACTATAGTACATGGCGTGGAGGGCTATAAGCATAGCGTCTGCTCCTGTGTACTTTTCGCCATGTATTATGGCGTGTGGCGCTATATTTTATCACTATCCCTAAATCGACTATGTACATGGCGCCAGAAGTCTATAAATTATGGCGTCTGGCGCCATGTGTTTTTTCAGTGTAGCATTAGAGATGGCTCGTACAGTAACACACTCACGGTTGCTGCATGTTAAGACGGTATTGGTTTTTTGACAGGTATGAAGAGACCTCCACCAAAGGATTTTAAGAATATTTTAGCTTAGTTCTCCAACCTTTAAAATTTGGGGGCGTTGGATTGCTTTTCGATTTTTGAAACTTCGTTACAAAAAGCTTAAAAGGATTGCTGATCAATAACATGGAAGCAAGAAGGAATTGTAAGTTTGAAAGAACTAACCATCTGAGCTTCCAATGCATTTTTGTTTAGTTTTAACTTTGTTTAATTTATGCCGGTTTTCCAAAGCCCATTCTTCGTTTTGGTATAGTCAATGTTTTCCCTACTATAGTGTCATTTTTACTCATAACTTGATATTTTTCACTCTTCACGGTATACTGAGTGGTTGCGGGGACCCAATGTGCGCCCCGTTTTTAGTGGAGTTAATCAAGCCGCTGTGCTTTTGGTGGCAAAACAGGCAAACCTAGAGAAAAATAATTATTTTATATAAAACTATAAAACCGCGCTGTTCGTAAACATAACACAGGATTATAAAAAAATTGTATACATTGCTAAGCAATAATCAGTGAACTAACTTTTAGTGTGCTCTGCATAAAAGTCAAATCTTTGCAGTTCTTATTTGTCCAAACCCGCGTAAGGTTTGGCAAAATGCCAAAATTATGATGTATCCCAAGAGAATAATTATGGGAGCTTCCGCAGTATTTTTTTCTTGTATAATTTTGGAAACAACCATAACGCTGAGCTCTAAAAAATATATGAAAAAATTATCCACGTAAATCTAGAAATTTTAATGTAGCTATGCGTACAAATTTTCGCTGGACATAAATATGATGTATATCGTCATCTCACTAGTAAATTGCGATTATTTGTCATGCCTCGAAATGAAAAACATAAATGTTTCGAAATAATATAATCTTATCACGAACGGCAGCTCCGACCTTTTTTCCCTATGTAAAACACCTTGATTTTAGAGCCATGAAAGAAGTTTTACATTAATCCACAGATTTATTCAGCATACCACACTATCCATTGCTGAGAATTAACTAATCGTATTTTAATGATTCGAAGAAGAAAATCGAATGAAAGGATTTTATGAGAAATTCACTGTGTGGGCGAGCTAATCTTGGGATAGTGAACGGAAGGTAGATTGGTTGGTTAGTTACTACATTAATGCATTTGACCGTTTCTCTACCCATCAGCAAATGGATTTGAATTTTTAAGACATTTAATTATACGTTGATACGATAATCGATATTGATAGTGTTTTGGCAGATAAAATTATTTGATTTTCAGCTAATGATGCAATTAAAATTTTTATTACTGTACCGAATTAGCTTGTCATTAAAAATATTTTTTTAAATGTTTGCAATGAATGCTGCATCAGATTGAATAATTTTATTGTTTGTGATAATTTTGAATTTGACTGAAATTGTTGAAAATTGAAAACAATCTAAGTAGTTGAAATGGATGAAATGGAAATATAGATTTATTTTCTGCTCCGAACAGAATTTCATTTCTCATAGATGCATTCGGAAAGGGAATCACATTATTTGGCATTCATCTTGGCTAATTAATTTAAAAACCTCGTTCCATAATTTTCGGTTAGTCAAAAATCGGAGAGAGAAAATCGAGATTGAAAATGTTGAAACCATATAATTTGGAGACATGATTGACAATATCTTCGTTTTTCGAATGAATATTCAAGCAAGTCCTAGCCTTGCTGAAGCGTGCAATCATTAACAAAATCATATGTAAATGAAAGTCTATTAACACAGTAATTTTCATTTCCATAGCATTAGAATTAATTGGATGCAAAACCCAAACATAACTAAAATGAATGCTTCGGAACGATAGGCAAACTGTTTCAGCTCTAGAAACCGGTTAGCATACAAGGATTTTCATAGTTCTTATCACACATGGAACGAACGTAAATAAATTGAAACAATTTTGAGTTTAATTAAGAAGCATAGACATTCACTAAATTTTATGTAATGTACATGTTTCACCGATCGTCCAAGTGAAAATCAATGTATTCCGTAGGGTTAATTTCCAGAAGGTCTAATATCAATGTATTCCATATGGCATGATCGTAATGTATTTAAAAACGCAGGTGGACCTGTTGATTGAAAATATTGTTTGGAAATTATATACGTAGATTTGGGGAAATATATTTCAAACAACATGGATTTACAGTCTGAGTCAAAAGAAAGGAACCACGGTTTTCCAACAAGGTATTTATTTACTTTTTTTTTACATTGAAGTATATTTCAAACGAAAAGTTGCAAATATTCTATTTAGTAGAAAAAGAGGGTCCAATTTGGCGAATAGTTGCTTCAAATTGTAGACAGCTTTCTGGTGAGATAAGTTTTCATAATTCCCCACAAATTTTCGATGGGGTGTGCATCTGAAGACTGGGAAGCTCATTCTTTTTCGTGACGCCATTTTCTTCTTCACAGGTCTTGCACAGACGGCCATGGTGTTTTAGGTGATAGTTCTCTTGCAAGATCAAATTTTCGTTCGCGCTTGCATATCTGGACCAATTTGTGGTAAAGAGCTTCAATAATCTTAAAGTCATACTCTTTCAGTGGATGCATTACAGTGCCCTGGGTTATAGATGTATCGCGGGTGGGCAAAGTTTGCTTCAACTGATCTCACGCCAAAAAGTTGCTTGCTCAGAAAAAACAAACGTGTTTCAATCGCGGTCCATTTTTTCGGTAACCCAGGCATACACATAGTCCAGCGTAATGCGGTTCTTAGAGTGCAGATGTTTTTACGTCGCATGACAGTGAGATAAGTTTGGTTTCTTCAAAATTCTTACACAGACTGTATGTATGTAAGGTTTTTAAGTAGTTTTCCGCGCAACCTAGTTGAATGGATTCGAATTCGTTAGTAGCAGAAGCTACTAGCGTGTACTGAGTCTGGTTCGAATCCAGGCACATATTATAATTTCGCATTGAATTTACGTTGAGCCTATCTGAGTGAAAAATAATACCTGAGTAAATTCAGAGGTAATGCGAGCAGTTGTTCTTATACCTGCATAAATTGAAATTGCAATTTTATCTCTTAGAAATTATGTGCAATAATGCAAACAAGCAACTTAACATTAGGTTAACATAGTCCAGATAGACACTAAATTATTTTTCATCACACATTTCGCATAAATGCTGCCTGTGCAAGTATTCTACAATATTCACAACACGTTAAGAATGCCTAATCACTCTCAGACCAAACTAAATACCAAGCTACAATCGAAGTACAATAACTGATCATCAATGAAACCTCTGCACATACTCTTCCAAGAACTGATCGAGCGAGAGAGAAAAAAAATTACATTAGCTCGCTCTTGTCACTAACAACTACTATGTTATTAAAATTAATTGACATCCTAACAATTACAAGTTTTTAACAGCATCAACTTTTAACATCAATCGACCGGGTGAGAAACACTTTGCTGCCGGAGCGTCGAGATGATGATGGTGCTGAGGAGTCGAGTCAAATCCAGTTGAGTGGTTGTCGATTGCAGAAGGAAAGGTTCGACCGGTACGGACCTCTTTTTCACGCCAATAAAAATTCCAAGAAGATTGGGATCACTGATAAGAAAATCCATTCACGGCCAAAGAATGAATGTATCTGATATTAGTCATTGGCTGGCAGAAGATCGGAAAATGGTTACAAGGAGACTGAAGAGATCAGTGTCCAGTGGCCTATCATTATATCGTCAATGAATTCTCTCCTTTTTATTAATTCAGGATGGGTTTTTATGTTTAATTTCGACTTTATTCATTTTCGTTGCGCTTAGCGCCTTTGAATGATCGTTCAAGCGCCATTCTTCAGTGGACAGTTGCTTCTAAAAGAATGAACACAGAGCTCCTACGTTCTTACTAGTCAATAAAAAACTATAAACTTGTTGGAACTTAATTTCACTTAATCTCATATCTATTTCGCTGGACTTAATTAAAAATGATTTTACCTCGCCAAAAAAAAATTTTTTCTGCCCAAAATATCGATTTGTGTCTATCACATTTTCAATTGTCGTCTTAATAAGATGATTGACTCGACTGATTAAAAGACTGAGCTCCGACAAAAAAAAGTGTGTATGACATCGCCGCGAACGATACCGCTCGCAAAAGAAGCCCATTTCATAGCTGTCTAAGATCCTAATCAACAATTATCGCTATTATTGTTTAAGTCCGGCCAATTAGAGATGGTCCCGGGAGATATGTACGTCGATGGGTGAAGAGATGTGTCAAGCGTCCGACCAAATGTCGGAGGGATCATGGCGTCACAGCTTGAAAATTGTACTTTTTTGTTCGATTCCTTGTGCAGGTGATTGGTGTGTGGCATTCATGTGTCGGAGGAACAGTTTTATGGGGGAATTCGAATAACAGGTGTATAATTGATTTGGTAGGGGAAACTGTTCATTTTATTCGTTAATATAGTTAATGTAGATATTTTGGCACAATTATATTTTTTTATTCGGCGGGGCTCATCCGTTAGGTCATAATAGTTAAATCTCAGCTGAGCTACTAAGTCAGCTAATAAGACTACAACTAAGGATACCGCGCATATTGTTTAACAATCAAACACCCTCGCAAACATTTCTGCGTTGAGCAGGACGCGCAATAATTACACACGACAGTGCATAATTTAGATCCTACAGCTCATACGATTAAACTACTGACCTTACCAAAACTTAAAGTATATGAGAAGTTAAAGACTATGTGGAAAATAGTTCACACAAAAAAATAAATCGTCTGTTTATCTAACAATGATCAGAGAGATACACAAATGTAGAACTAGGGCAATATTCATAGATTACCTACATACATGCAGAACTAATAGAATGATTTATGATCCGATTTACTCAACTATCTCACTATACAATAATCTTCCAAAGTATAAAATCACTTGAGCCTCTGAAAAAGAAGCTAAAGCATTGCGTCTTAAGCAATTTTTGTCTTTAATGTATAACTTTTTCATTTTTCATTCATTTTTTTCGCCAATATTTAAATTTCGTATCTAATAATCAGTTGTTTCCTATTCAATATTCTAGCTTTAAGTACTACCTTCCTTATTAATAAATAATTTATTATTTAATTAATTACGATTAATTTTTATTCATTTTCAACTTTCTTTTTATTTATGTATTTCTGGATAAGTAAATGAAGTGAGCTAAACTTTTAATTTAGTTTCGTTTGGTATTTCAGGTTTTCATGCACTTTTTTTATTATTAGTTCAACTATTTAATATTTATTAATATTAATTACTGTTCCATGCCTCTCAAGGTCTGCCACCAGACCTCCATGGTCGGCCACCTTGTCGCCGTGAGGGGGCTCAGGGCCGTGGCCCATCAAGCCAGGTGCGGTTTTGTTTCGCTAAGAGGATACCCCAAATTTTAAACCAAAACATGGACAAAAATATACGAGTAAAAGTTTTGGTGCAGGAAGTTGGCTGCCCAGTACCGAAGGCTGTCAGGGGTGAGCGAGCAGGTCGTTATTTTTCGACTACAATGCTATGGAGATGGATCACTTGGCCACCGTAGCAGATACAATTACAAGCGGTGCCACGCAGAACGCAGAGGTGGTGGAATCGGTAGCAGACCCTTTCAGGAGGATCTCCAAGCTAAACCGATCCCCACCTCAAACAACAACTAATGAGGAAGCTCGCACCTTCGCTGGTTGCTATTGAAGTCCCGCGAGGCTAATGCGCACAGAGCCAGAGAGCTCGCAGAGTCGGACTCGGAGAGCATGGTGTCGGCCGAAGCGGAAGAGGAGCTCATCAAATCGCCTGAGCGAGGCAAAGGTGCTGGTCCTCAGAAGAGGAGGAGGTCCAAGCCGAACAAAGAGGGCAAGAAAGCGCGGAGTACAAGGTGGCGTTGCGCATTATTGAGAGGCTTGGCGACAAACCAATCCTCTCCGCGGAGGAGAAGGATCGGCTAAACTGGGCTCGGACGACGGTTGCAAAAGGGGGCTGGCTATCTAATTTAAGCACGGGCGATCTACCAGTGGTGGCGAGCGAAAGTGTAGGAACTCCTAGCATCCGCCTACATGGCACATGGCAGACCCGCTCCGCTGGAGGAGCTTACAAAACTCACCACGAAGACTCTCAGTAGGAACAAATGGGTGCACGTGCGGGCGGATACCAATGTTCATCACACCGTCTGGGGCAGCATGGACATCAACGATAGAGGCGAGTCTTTACTCAGTTTGATTATTAATCGTTATTTATTCGTAGACATAACTCTGTGCTAGACATAACTCTGCACAATGGCTCAAATGAGCAATTAATAGGTTCTTGAAGGCCCATCATTTTCTGACCAATATAACATTAGTTACAGTTTAAAATTCAACTTAGCTCGCACTTCTCGGCCGTTTCGCAATTCCGGGAATACCAACTATGAGAACTTCAAAAAGGAGGTGAACAAAGGCTCTCCTCCCAGGATTCGCTCTGTAGCTGACTTGGAGGCTGCGGTGAACACACTCAGGAGTAAACTAGTAAAAGCCATCGTACAGTCCTGTCCCAAAGTCTGTCCAAAGGCTTAACCCAAGCCACCCTTGTGGAACAGGAGCCTGGGTTGTCGCAGAAGATAAGTACGAGAATACTTAAAGTTAGCCAAAGCAGCTGATTGTAGGGAATGTTGGGACGAATACAAGTATGTCCTTAGGCTCTATAAATCGGAAATAAAGAAAGCCAGATGGAGCTACTGGAAAGAGCTGTGCGGTAGAATTAAAACCACCTCGGAAACGACAAGACTCAGGAACCTGCTGGCTAAACACTCTTCCACGCTTAGCCTGGTATTTAAGTGTTTGTCGTCTATTTTTCTATTTTTGTCAAATAATTTTGTTCCTCGGGTCTCATGGGCTTAACGTTCAAATTATATAAACTGGATACTGCCTCACTAACTAGTACCCGATAGCCATTGTTATTTGCTAGTGTAATTAGACTGATTTGCCGGCGGAATGCTTTCTACCTTAGTTGTTGCTGTTCACAACAAAGGATATATGTTAGGTAATTTACTTAAAAAAGAGATTTCGATTTGAATTTAGAGCTAGGACAATGCTATGATTTAAAATTTGGTTTCCTTAGTGAATCGTGTTTTGTTTAAAATTCTATTATTGTGCATCTTTCAGCTTCTGATACAGTGGCTATGCAAACACTTCACACTTTTAGTTTAATTTTCAAAATGTTTATTGAAAATTCAGCATACTGCACGTTCTAGATTTTTTATCGAAATCTTTCTAGCGACAGCTTTGCTTAGTTAATAATTTTTACCGAATATAAGAACATTTTCTCGGAGTGCTTCGTATTAAAGCTACTTGTCGTTGGTTGGTTTAGAAAATGCTTATACATCTAAGAAATATAAGTTTATAATCCTGCTTTCTTTCAAAACTTTTCACAGTCTACTTACGATTTCATTATACAACGCCAATTACTTAAACGTCAAAATTATGCAAAGTATCTCGTGCTATCAGCTTTTACACAAACAGATTTTGCGTAAAGGAATTTCAACATATTAAGAAACTTACGAGTTATTTTTTCTTTTGCATTGCCATAATAATCGACTGGAAATTTCAAGCTTTTGTTTTATCTCTCGCTTTTTACATTTTACGGGTTTTTTCGGCATCTGCGACTTTGCATATGTTCGCTCGTTTTTTCGTCACAACTCAATTCAGCCAAATTAGAGCTTCGATGGTGGTCGATTAATTATGAATTGACAAATTTATTTTGGAATCGTCGGGCATTGATAATGAGACTTGGAATGCGGTGGCTCGCTCATTCGTATCACAACATCAATTTCGGTAGAAGATGGCCAGATAAAAATGGGATTGGGTACGCCAGTAGGATACAAACACTTAGTAGCGCATTTCTTTATCAATTCGTAGCAGTGAATCTAATAAATGTATGGATTCAATCTTTATTCCAACCGCGCTTCAATTTTCTTGTCCTTTTTGACGGTATTGTTACAATGCTGGGACATTCAATGAACTGAAAAAGCTGGTATCAAAATAAATGAAGACTCAAGTAGCATGATCTATCTTTGACGTGCAAACTTTTCAAACAATTGAAATTTCAAATTAGCACCGATTCATAAAAGTAAAATTTTCCATTAGTAGCAGGCATTCGTTTGCACATTTTACAAACCCCAGCCACACCTTTTTTCGTAATTTAGTTTGAAAATTATCTTCATTTACACGCTGTGAAATTCCGTCATCCTAATTATACACGATTTTTTTTCCTGAATTCCATGGTATTCAAATCGATTAAAATCTTCGAATTTTAGCATTTTTTGGGAAATTATTAACGAATTCTGCTAAGCTCTTCTTTCCCAAATGATTAACGCTTCGTCTCGCACTCGGTGTGGTCCAATCGCGTCGACTTAATTTAGTCAATGACCAAATAACCGTACCCGCACGGCATCTAGGTGGTATATGGATAATTTTTTTTTTTACATTTTCGGGCATTTTTGGGCCCCCATCAAGCGTTCCCAACTAGAATCGTTTTATTCCACAGCAGTATTTGTGGTCGGTGGTCGTTGCCGATGCCGTCGAAAAAATCTCTCTCGATAAAGGGAATTTCATTTATTGGATCGGGGTTAATGTCATTCTTTCGATGCGAGTTCGACCGACTGGATACGAGAGATTAGTATGTTGTCACGTCACTGTTAAATTTGTGATAATTAACAACTTAAAAGGTGAATAAATATGAAAATAAGCGTCAATGTTTCGCGGGTCTTAGTCATTTAGAGGGTAGAGCGGTGCGAGTCTGGCAGCGCTCCAAGCACGATAAGCTGTTGTGATGCTGGCGATTCCGTCTAGGAACCGGGTTTCAGCAGCAATATCGCCCAAGAGTTAAATAAGATGTTTTATGGATTGGATGAACTGGTGAGATTGGTGGTTTGTAATGAAGACATTTTCATAATGTGATATTTTAATCGCCATCTGCGCTTTTTTCCTTACTCATTTTCATATGGCCAAGTAGAGCGTTGAGCGGATGTATATTATTTATGGATGTATTATTGGACCTCACACGCTCTGTGTTAAGTGCAGATTAACGATTTCTGTTTGCATAATAAACAGTTAATTAAGAAAAATATTCGTATCGATAATATAATGGTAAAGATGAGAGATAAATCTTGAAATACCCGTTTACTTTCGATGATGCTTCAACTCATATTGAAATTGATCATTGGAGTAGATTTCTACAAGAATAGTCATAAAATTTAAAACTACATCAGCTCTACTGTATCAGTAATTCTATTTATCTCATGAAGCGTCCTAGAATATGCTGCATACGAACATTTTTGTTGTGAAAATACAATGCTGTTATGCACAGGGCTGAAATGCCCCTATAGTTCGATTGTGTTAAAAGTAAACATGTTAATTATGCTTTTTTACATGAGTAAAAAAAACAATGAAAACTATATTCCTGTCAGAAATTCCTGCACCGTCAAGGACAATAGAGTGTGTAGTAACTAAGCACATAGCATGTAAATGGAGATGTAAATGTAGATGTAAGTATTTAATACTGAATTGATAATTAATACACTTAGCTGAAGACAGCATCGGGTCTTTCAATATATTACATGGCGCAGCCGATTTGAAGAAATAAATATGATCAGTGATGTGAGAAAAATGCGGGGAAATTAAAAAAAAAGTAGTTGAAAATGAAATAGTTTTAATGGGAATAAGTAAAAACTCGATACTTGAAAAAGTGAAGATTAGCAGACCACGTGGAAGACCGCCGAGAATGACAGATGTGTGGAAAGAAAACATGGATTACCTGAAAAAAGTAGAAGAATTGAGACTGAATTGAGACATAGTAGAAAATATGCGCAAATTTTATCAAAATCCAGTTTGAGACTCAACTGAGTTATTTCGAAACTAGGATACTTCCTCGTTACATTGCTTCGCCGCGCTATTTCAATTCAGTTAATTTCTTAGAGTCTATTTGAACCAGAAGAGAGTGTCGAGAGGTGGTGCTAAATTTACTAACTAGGATAATGTCAATGCCGCATCATATGATACAGAGATATACACTCCAGCGGCATACCATCATTCCTCGGAGTCAGAATAAAGCGTGCTCTGCTAATGCGGACGGCGGGTCTTCACGGCCATTTTTAAGATACTCTACTCCCGGGTCACTTCTTTTTTGTTGACTTGCCCTCTTGATGATTCGCCATCACTTATCCTGTTTGGCAGACCTTCTACTAGACTTCGGCTCAGTTGAGGTGTTTCTCATTTTTCAAATCGCTACACCTCGAGAAACGATCCAATTAGCTGTATGAAAATCCTGCATTTTTGCCATAATTTTCGCATGCCAGACTTTATCGAATGCTTAAGCTACGACATACATGATAATTCTCAAAATATATCTTTTTACGAACTGGGCTAGAACCGGCACTGCTTTAGGCGTACATGTTTGAAAGTGTAAGCTCTTACCATTGTTTTCCCAAAATTGACATACTCAAATTTAATATCTTTCAAACGTTTTAAACAATTGAATGAATTATTAAATAAGCTCTTCGAAAATTATTTATGCTCACAGCTGATTTACAAATTAACTGTTCAGCCACTTTCATGGAGTACTATACGAACGAGCTTTATCATGGAGAAATCATGTTTCTTGGTTTGCGTTGTAATAATTTTGAAAAGACACCCAAAAATAGTATTTTCTTTATTTCATCAGGTATTAATATTGCTACTGCTACATTTTCAATGAAAAATCACCACATTTACAACTCTATTAAAATCACATTTAAAAGCCAATTTCACAATTCGCTTCCAACAAATCATCGCATCACTTCGGTTCGACGTGAAATAGCTGCCTGTCTAGCTCCACCCAGCTATAAGATAGTCCAACATCTTAAAAATTAATGGGTACTAACTTCTTATCACTTAGCCAAACACTAAATCACGCAAGCTGCTAATAGCCGCTGAAAGCGAAAAGTGAGCCACGCCATGCTGTGCTGTATTACAACTGTGGGCTAAGTTATTTGACGGTAATGACACGAATATATTTTCCGCAAACCAATATCCACTCACTCGTTCCGTTCCGTGCTGTGATTGCTCTAGGCTGTGAATCGTGCATGGATGATATGTAGATATCTGGGCACTGTCGTATTTATAAGCTGGAAAAACTGCCTTATTGACAAGACAAACAATGAACAAGTGCATTGATGGAACATCTAACACCGGAGCGACGACGAAACGAACGCATATCTTTATGTACTTTCTCACGCCTGGTGCGAGGCCACCAGGACGCTGTACCGCTGCGAAGGTGAGATTGACGCAGGTGAATCGCTGGGATATCTGTGCAGACTCGTGCACGGGTACGTATGTATGAAAAAGCGATTATATCAAATCTTCTAAGTGGTGGTCTCGGCGAGATATTCAGCCCATCCCATCTTACTTCATGTTTCGAACTAATGTGCACAGATACAAGATACTTTCAAATATACCTTGGACTGGAACTATATGCACAACGATTTGTTGCGTTTTTATTCGTTGGCTCGTTTGTTTGTTGCACCTAAACAAGACAGCTTATACGCAACGCACTAGCTTATACATGAGTAACCTATGCAACGCCTTCTCCGTCATCCACACTCTTGTGAGATACTTACGTTACCACATACATGTCTGCTACAGGAACTTACAAACTACAAAAACACCTCAATTTCCCGAAAACTTTTATATTGAACCTTTCGTAATGCCTTCGTGCCTTTGAGCATGTATGTGAATGGAATTATGGATAAGACTATCATTAAGTTTTTACCATTCGAACAAATCGGGTTTGTAGTGATTTAGTAGATTAGTTTCGCAGGAGAGCCGACTGCAATTTTAGGCAATAAATACTTAAGTCGCTGCGGGAAACAAGTTTTAAACCGTTTTTACAAGTCTAATTTTTGCAATATTTTTTTTGTTTAAGATAACAGCAATCGACATACTCTCACATACTTATTCATAATAATTCTTAACACTTTTATTAACGCCGGATAAACTCAAAGCTTCTCGATGCGATTGAAATATTTGAAAATAATGTTCGTACTGATCTTCCGTACCTAATTTGCATAGTGTGACAGCCGTTTAACATCAGCTATGTTGGCGTGGTATATTTACGTGAATTTCATATATAGCAGTGTGTTATTGAGTTCCATTGTTTGCGGAGATGTAGTAAATGGGTGAGTAGAAAAGTAGCCTTTTGAATACCACGAGGCTGCGTAAAATCGGTAGCCTAGTTCCTATGTCCACAACTTTTTCTAACCTTGTCAAGCCATTCACTTCAGTTATATTTGTTTGTTGTTGTGAATGGCACGGTGTCATACTCGTTAGCAATCCATTTCGTTTGTTCCACTTGGTCTTTCATTTCTTCACACCTCGTAATTAGTGCTCGCGATGACGACATGACTGTCAACAAAGTATCACCCGAAAAGGAAGTGATGTGACTAGACGACATTCTAGTGTTTGCCTTTCAACAATTAACTACAATACGATTGTCAATAGTATGACGAATTTGTCACACACGTTTTGTTCGATGACTCTTTACGGCAGTGTGGTGAAGCGAGTAAAGTGTCTGTATAGCCTAGAGTGTTAATAGCGAAAGATAGATTGTAGACTTTTCGAATGGTCTTTTACGAGCTTTCTTTGCTATTTGGAAACTTTGCTTTTTGGAACTATTTCAAAGAGAGTGGATTCAGTGTACTGTTGAGTACAATGAATCGTTAAATACATCAACACAGCATCCAGATGTTTGAAAATTGGTACTCACTGACAAAAATGATCAAACTTCTCAAACTCGGACCTTAAATTACGTTAGAGCAACTGTTCATTTTACTAACGACTACTTTTTTTATCTAAACTTAAAAACTTATTCGTTTCAGCTTCAAAAGTATACAATCTTATTTTTACTTTATTTAGCCTAAATAGATATAAAACTCATTAGCAGATCTATAATTTATTATGTCCGTCCATCTCTTTGCCAGCTTCGGGTATGAGTTCCGCAACCCGATCTGTATGTGGCTCTAGTTCAACTTCTAATAGAGGGGAAAGTAACGCCCATAGCCCAATGACAGCTGCGCAGTTCAGCACGTGAACCACCATTGAGAAATAGAATTTCCGTACTAGTGAATTCACTGGTACATTAGTGTTGTTGTTTCCAGTACGTTTATTCTGTTCTATGCTGGATAGGGGAGCAAAAAACGCGCCAGATATAGTTTATCTTTCTCTGCAGTATTTTTGCATTCCAGAGCAGCATGGTTTCATTAGCAGCCAATTTACAGCTACCGACCCTGGGCTCTTGTTTTCTCAAGTCAATCTTCAATCCTCGACGTTAAGCTGATCTTTACTCGATAAACTTAAGAACTTCAGCACATTTGATCTCTCTCTATCCAGGTTTCCATCCTAGCTCCGTTACTTAACGGTTCCAGTTCTTCTCGAACACCTGGAAAATTTGGACAACACCTGATCGTTTAGTTTTCATCTTGTTTGTCAATGATCTTCTTTATTGTATAGCCATATCTTTGTATTTTGATGCGGATAATTTAAAATTAATTAAGTCTGCGAACAGCTGTCATCACATTTTAGCTGATTTAACAGCTGTTATCACTTCACCTCCCTTTTCGCATTTTCGTGATATGTTTTGCATAACAAACGGCTATATTTGAACAATGTATGTATCTGTTGAAGCTTGGCTACATTCATATTTTGGACTACATCAAAGGATGTGGCTTCTTTCAAATTAACTTTATCTACCAATCTAGGGATACTGTCGCTTACACCAAAATGTTGGCCATATTGGTGCAACTATTCGAAAATCTAGGAAATTTCCGAACTACAAACAAAACCAAAATAAACAATGGCTAAAATAATATTGTTAATTCTGAGTTTTTCTCTCAGCACAATTTTTGCCATTATATGACCGTAATTGTTTAACTATTAACAAATCTAACGGTGGTGGTGTGCTTATTGCTGCATTCAACACTCTCACGATTGAAGTCTGTGCTGATTTTATGCCTAGTCCCACTGTTGCTATCTGTTTTGTTTTTTGCTGTATGTATTTCCTTGTTTTCTAAATCCTTACTGCTTGCACTTTATTTATTTATTCTATGTAGCATTCCATTTTCGGCATACGCTCACTCTGTTTGGATTTATGATCTTCTTTACAAAAATATAAATTTCAGATTTCCAGCTTGAATCAAGATATTAGACAGTTCCTTCAAAAACAGGAAAGTCATTTTTGACCTATAACGAGTCCTTTTTTGATGAGTTCTTTATTGAATCAGGTGAGCCCCAAGGCTCTATTACTGGTCCGATTCTGTCAAATATGTTTACAACTGATATTCCCGGTATCTTAAATAACATTCTCAGCAATCATTCGTTATTCATTGGATTGCATTGTTCTGTTATGAATAGGGGGACCAAAAAAACACGCCTATTATTTATTTTTAATTTCTTCTTTCGCTGAACTTAATCAAATAGAGCGCGAACAGGCTCTGTCTCGTTTACTGTCCTATCACATTTAGATTTTGACGAGGCTAATTTATGTCAATTATTCAAACAAAACAACTGGAAGGTCAAAATTTCAAGCCATAAGGCGAAAATGCACAGCTCACATGTCTATCATCACTTTAAGAAATAGTTTTAAGTTATCTGTTAACCAACGCACCACACCCCCTTTTCGTATTCACAGTTCATTTGATGGACGGATGATGACAGATCTCGTCTGTTATCAATGTAATCTTCACCACGAATGAAATTTGTATAAGAGGAAGATTTTGGCTGGACTACTAGGAAATCTGCATTAGTATGCTTTTTGTTGCTTCATCGGTAGCACTAAAGTCACAATACCATAACTTTATTTTTTGAAGAAATTTTCTTTTTCATTTTTTGCAAGAAATTTTTATATGTGGAGTGTACTGCTGCATTAGATGTTACACTAGAAAGAACTGACGTAAGTAGACTCCCGGGAATATTCATTGACTCAGGGCTGGATACCAAGTTAATACTCATTTCTACCTGAACGGCGTCCATTTGAATGCGGTTCCTCTGACCGGGCTCTATTTGAGTGGGTTCTATTCGGTAGGTAACTATCGAAGCTTCTAGCTTTGGGAATACAGGTTTGAATGATGGATCATTGACAGTTAAATTTGCGGAAAAGGGGCGGGAAAGGTTTTGAAACGAAGCTTTCTTGAATTGTAATTTATGTTTTTCTTATGACTAGTCTGGTTCTTCCAGCTGCTGAATGAAATCCCTTTCCAGGTTTGGGTTTCGACGGATCCATTGAATTTGGTAAATAGCCAAGAATATTTTCCTAGGATCGCCACACTAAAACACTCGCGGAGTTTCTTGCGTTCCGTCCACTCCGGTAAAATTGTAACTTATATTTAAGGTTTCTCTCTCGACAAATTTCCGCATACAGTTTTCATCCGCAGAGTTAGGAGCTCCTTTCGCAAAAAACATGTCATATTTAATAGATGGTTTTTTTTAACGCGGTACAGCTGTTCTCCGTTTGATCTGGATTTGCATACTTATTTTTTTTCCTATGCACTGGGACCATTCATCCTTTGTCCAGAAGGTGCCGAATTTGAAAATGAGTTTGTCCTGATTTACTGGTGTTTCTGGCAGACTGACACTGTGTTGTAAGGGACTCTGTTTCATGGGGGAAGTTCAATCTAGTTATATGATGTTGGTTTTGATGCAAATTGCGTAGAATATCTTTCGCTTCTGCAAACATTATTGCAGCACCAAGTGATGATGTTCTGCACCCATGTAGTTTATTTAGCGATTATACCGCTAGATTTAACTTTGACGGAGTCTGCCAGTGTGCTTTTCATGTGATCTATGATAGTTTTGGAGATTAGAGAAGGTGATTGCAGCTGTGTTGCCAACGATGACATAATTTCGTCCAACGAATATTGAATGGCATTGATTGTACGATCAACAGATTCTATTAGATTATTTAATCCATCTCCGGTGGTCTGCGATATTACTGTTATCAATCTGTCAAAGTTACCCGCCATTTCTGCGAATGTTTCTTAATTGGCTCTAACCTGAGTTTGTTGCTTGGAAGGTAGATTATCTTTCTCAGCGTCTAGTTTTATAATTTTACTGACAATGCTAACATACATACATTTCAACAGTCTTTCTATGTGCTGACAGTTTAAACAGATGAAGGGGTCCTCCATATAGGGATCGTACCAGTCCCTTGGTGCATCCATACAAGTTCCATCTAGCTTCCTGTTACAAAAGGTTTTGCATGTCACATGTTTAAAAGTGCTATCGAATGCAATGCAATTAGTTAGATTAGCTAGTATCACATGCACAAAACTGTCAAGTTGTAGAAAATGTGATGATTAAGTATTCTTAGACATGATCAATAAATCAATAATCGTCACAATAGTCAATCTATGAATTTAATAAAATTCCAGTGTGCATAGCACGTCTGCTCGCCTCAACAGCCTAAATGCGGAAGGTTGTCATTGTCTTACTAAATTGTTCACGACGTGAACTATTCGCGAACTATCTCCAAAACGATCGTGAAGTTCACGGGATTGATTGTTATGTTTTTGCTTATGGAAATGATATTTTTTCGTTTCCTCAATGCTCTTCCCTTATTTTAGGGTATGATACTGGTTTAAGCTTCTAGCTAGTAGATTCATTAACAGCAGCCTATGCCAACGGTAGCTCATCGATGGCTGCGATTGGTGCAGTCCCTGCACTGAATTCTTAAACAATTCAGCGTTCGGTATCAACCCCTTTTCGATATAAGATCACGGACAAAATCTTGGACACACTAATTTGTTACGTCACAGAACCTCAACAGGCAACAGACCATCCAGAAATAACCAATTTCATAGTCTGTTTTTTCGATGCGCTTCTTTCCTGTACATTACGTGGCAGGACCACGATACGCGATGGCATCATCTTCTAACCTGAAATGATGTGATCTTATATTGATCGTTCATGGGTCATATCTACCGCCTTTGAAAGAGTTAATATAGTTTTGATGGTTACATTGTGGAAGTTTCGAACAATGGGTTAAATTTAATTATTAAAGTTTCATCACTACATATTTAAATCACTTATCACACCCCACAAATCAGATATTCTTTGATCCAAATATGTATGTATGTTCAAGTGGGATAAAATCACTATGACTATATTAAAACAAGTAGACTTCCGAAGCTGTGGTGCATCCAACTTTCCGGTATCTGCTCTCTTAAGAGGAAACATGAAGAACACCAGAACGCATAATTTCAGGAATATGTGCAAATTCTCCATGGACCATTACTTTTAAATGTAACAGTCTGGTATCAAAATGTTTGCAGTTCTTAGTAAATTATTCATTTCGCTATGATTAACACTTGCTAATGATCACCATTTTCGGACCACAAGCAGATAATTTTCCGAATCAAGCACTGAATCATTAGACTTACTTGGAAGCACCTACCACTTCGTTTTAATTTTTAATATAATTATCTTATTAATCATATATGAGTTGGTATCATTGCTATGATAATCACTGCAAAATGTGCCATCCAACTTTAAATAGCATCCGAGACAAAATCACCAAAAAGAAGGAAATGCCATGGTATTATCCACGCTTTTAGTTAACCTCTGCAACGCTCCAAAAAGTTCCTCTGCAACTAACAAAACAATACTCAACGTTTCTCTTTGTGGACTCGTTCACTGGCAAATTTTCACGGTCGATAAAGTCGGTAATCTAATGCTGCAGCTTAGGCAAAATTAGCTGTCATGAAAACTATCATAATTCTGTGAAAAACAACATTTGTGCCGTCGTCGTCGTTTGCGTGGCAAGGTTAGGCATTTTCGGCCAGTAGTCTCATAAATTTGAAAAAAAAGTGAAAATTCATAATTTGATTTGATGGCTGAACCATGCTCGCAGCTTAGGAACTCGGGTACTCGGGTGAGCGAGGCCGTTAAATGAGTTAACAATCTGTGAAAAATCTTTTTTCGGGAATTACATTAAAACTTACATGGAGATTAAGAAGCACCCGGTTCAAAACTGTAATGTAGAGCGGGAGAAAACGAAAATTTAAAGACATCATAATTCAGAGCCGAGTGTGGGTCAAGATCCAATAAATGATACGATTACGTTGCTTATTGTGCTTAAATATGGCGTCCAGAGAGAATGAATTCCAGCTGTTCCTAAAACTGGGTCGACAATCGGTTGGGAAATTCGGAAGATTTTGCTGCGTGTGAATTTTAAATATTTTCTTTAACTGTTACTTATCTTCTGAAAACTACGAATACATCAAAACGAAATCGAAGCTCCACGGTGAAAATCCCATACTTCCTTCCCACAAAGACGTGATGAAACATTTAAACGCGAATTACCTTTTAATTGTCTGTCTCTTGTTCACGGGTACTTTGCATTTGTTTATGCAATTAAATTTTACACTTATCGCCAGACAGAAGATTGAATGGACAGAGGACAGAATGGACGAAGAAGCAGGCAAGACTATTACGGGTGGGAATTCTGAGTCTAAGATGGGATGCTGTCGATTCTCGTCCGACCGTACAACTATCCAACAAAGTTTATGGCAGTATCGCGGCAAGATTCCAAGTCGGCTCCCAGCGTTTCACCTTGAAAAGATGCATCGATTTCTTCGGAGCGAAGGTGTTTTCTGGTCGGATATCCATGCATATGCATTTATCTTGTGCTATAATGTGAAAACAACTTATGGATATGAAGATTCGATGCGCGGAAAGTGGCTATATTCTTCGTGGAATCTAGCCAAAGATGGGTGTCTGAAAGATGTATTCGCTGGCCGGCTGTGAAAGACTTAATTAGTTCGTTGATTAAATGCATCAAAGGTGTTAATTGTTAAAATGACTGGGACAATAATTTTACCGGTTAAGCTATTGCCGTTGCTTCGGAAAGCGTTAATTAACCTTATTGAGTTTCGAACAGAAAAATAATTTGCATGTTCAGGTTAATTGTGCCCTGCCATTAACCTTGTCAGTTGAACTTGTTGACAGTTGCGCTGATTCACGATTTGTCAAAATAATTGACGAAATTCCAGGAATTGGATTAGTGACCAAAATTGGTTAAATAAATTCTTGTCCTATTGTGTCTTAACTTTTTGTCCCATTTTACCTTGCAAATGTGTCGACATTCCTATCAACTAAGAGTTTAGAATTTTAATTAATTATTTTTTCCATGACTCGACTCTCCGTTGTTAGATTGCTAGCTGATTAACTATTTTAATTTGTCATCCAATTGTCTGTTCTCTGACATCATCACAGACGTGGGAGCCGATGTCTTAGTTTTTTTAAGTTTTACTATTAAAATGTGTTCTCTTCTGCAAAGGAACACAAACTTCATATTGAGTGCATAATATTGATGAATATAAAAAAGAGGTTCTAAATGTTAACCTTGTGGGACACGTAATTTTGGTAAAAATGGATTTGAGCGAAATTTATCAAAACTGACTATAAACTATCTAGATCGACGATAATCATAAACAAAAGTGTGACTAGTGGTGTAAAAGCAAACTTTTATTTCGCAAACGCGGAAAATATCGAATCCACGAAAGATGTTTTAAGAATAACACTCAACAACACTTTATCGAGACTAGAGGGTAAGCTTATAAGTCTGTAACCTCGCGGACTGCTGTTTTTACAATTACAACCCAGCCAGAAATTCGAGAATTAATCGGTTCGTAGAGAACACGGAAAAGTGAACTGACATTTTTCAGAAAAATATATCATCAAATGTATAACTCCACCGAACACAAAAAATCACCATATCGAAAATTCTGTTGCCTGAAAATAAAGATTGCGCTAGGCATTGCCTTCTAAAAGCAATTATATAGATAGATATATATATATATATATATATATATATATATATATATATATATATATATATATATATATATATATATATATATATATATATATATATATATATATATATATATATATATATATATGGTACCATATATATATTCACTTGTTTTTTTTTTCTTGGGATTAATTTTTTCAGTCGACGCTATGCATCTGCCCGAACCGTGAAGTCAGATTTCACCCTCTCTGACTGAAAGTCAGATTTCACCCTCTCAACCAGTGCTAACGTTTTATTGCAATTGCAATATATACATATGTTCTAATTTTACATTGTAGTGTCATCTATTGTATCTTTGCAGTGGTTATCAAAGGGAATGTACCACATGTTTATGCGACGTTATTTCTCTCATTTGTATTCCTTTATCAAAATTAACAACCCTATTATTTCTTCCGCTCCTACCTTCTTTCTTTTTGATATCTGTCAACATTTTTTTCATCCTTAGAGATTGGAATATGTCCCACGATTTCAATCATTGTTCCATATTTCTTTCTTGTTTCAGAAAACTTCTCGAAATCTTGATTCGCAACAATAGTATATCCCATAATTGAGCCTTTTTTCATTTCTGAGGAACATGGATTTACTACAGGAGGATTGAACATGGATTTACTACAGGATTGCGCCCAACTAGCTGCCGTTAACTGTCACCGTTGCTTCTGCTATCAATGAAATATTAGCCGAGCTTACCATATTTTTTCATTCAGTGTACCATAAATTTTCCTCTCAAATTTGATAGGTTTGATAGTTCTGGTCCTCGTTTCTTTTTGGTAATCGTGCTCAATTTGCTAAAGTTAACTCTCTTTCTTTCTCCCATCCTTGTGCTCCTCTAGGCTCAATTATTGACCCTCTGCTTTTCCTAATGGTAGTAGATAATTTTCCTGCTTCCTTTAATTTCCGCTGCCTTTTGCACGCTGACAACCTGAAAATATCTAGAATGGTCTAATCAGTGGATGACTGCTCCCAATTACAGGATGACTTGAGTGCGCTGGGCAACTTGTTCTCTCAATTATAGGTGCGTGTTTTTGGAAAATGGTTTTTGTATTCAATATACTTAGCGAAATTTGATCTGCTCGGGTGTGCAAAAAAAACGCACCTTATATTACTTAAAATGCTGTCAAATGCGCCCAAATGTCATATACAAGTAAGTTATCTCTTATCATGTTTTTCTTTTCTATCCTTGGTTCAGTTTTTTTCATATTGTCAAGGAATTCGGTCATCATAGTACTTGATTCAAAACTTAAATTTAATATCCATGTATTACGTGTCACATCCAAGGACTCTTGATCGTTTGGCTTCGTTTCTCCTGGGTACACCTGTATATATCCCTTGTGAATAATGTTCTTGAATATTGTTGTCGAATTTGGTCCCAAAATTGATACTAAATTCATGCGGTTGAGTAGTACTAGATCGTTTAACTTCAGCATAAAGTATGCGCGAACTGATACTTATTTCTATTTGCCTTTTTTAATCCCCTGTCCCCTTTATTGTGTTTTTTTTTTGTAAAAAAAAAAAACCTGAGAAGTAAGTAATTTGTCATACAACATGAACATGAATGATTTCTTTAGTTTTGTACTATTTTGCTCCAGATTTGATTTTCTTTATTTTGGTTTATTTGGTGAATTGAATCCGTAGTTTTACTGTTAACTCATTTTTTAATGTTTTACTGTTAAACTTATGACTAGTCTTATCTTTAATTAAATTTAAAACATTAATGAAGTCAATAATTAAATTAAAAGAATTGACACTGCAGAATACTATAAATACAGATTTAGAATGATATTTTAACTGGCTTCAGCAAAATAAACTAGTTGTTAGCACTCATAAGACCAAATACATTGTGTTTCAGCAGAGGAACAAACGTCCAGTGAACTTCCGCATACAAATAAACGGGGTACAGCATGAAAGTGTAAATTCAATTAAATATCTTGTATTGGTGCTAGATAATAAAATGACAACCACGTCAACAACATCAGATTCAAAGTGGCGCCTGTGATAGAAGCAATAAAAAGGTTTGAATTTATACCTTTGCAAACCAAGCTTATGATTTACCATGCGTACCTTGTTTCCTTAATTACATGTGGAGAATTGTTGTGGGGCCAGACTTCCAAATACAACATCGAGCTTATTGGAAGTCTTATGACCAAAGCTATCAGAATAATTCATAAAATGCCCACAATTACCCCAACTTCAGCGGTATATGCTAGAACTGGTATTCCAAATATCAATAAACTTATACTGCTTGAACGAAATAAATTGATTTATAAGATTTTAACCAAACAGCTCAAATTGCCAGACATTCTTCAAACTGTTGGTGAGTTCACCAATATTCCAACAAGAAATGTGGGTAATTTATCAGTGCAAGCTCCAAGGACGGAAAGAATAAAAACTGACCCTGTACATGATGCAATACATTTTTTCAACACTCTGCCTAATTCGGTTAAACATTCAGAATACTTAGTAAAGTTTAAAGAAAATCTAAAGCTCTTCGTCGAAAGAGCACACTGCTAATGAAAACCAGAGTATTTTGTAAACTTTTCTCGGAACGCAGGTCTTCAAGACAAATGAAATGAACACAACATGACCCAATGTACTAACTATAATAAGCAGGATTGCACTATCCCTTATACTAATACACCAATTGTCTGGGAATTACTAGGAAGAATTACTTAGTGATGATTTTGTGATGCACACGGACCGTGCATATGGAGAGAGTGGAGTGAAGGAGGCAAAAAAAAATTAATAAAGGGTTAATTTAAGGGGTTACCCCCACTTGTAGCGCAATAAAATAGGTCATTTTCATGAATTTATTTTGTCAAAACTACGAAATGTTTTTAAACGACTGTTATATTTTCTTAAAGAACATACTTTGAACACCTTTCAGTAAATTTTTTATTGAAAAATATTACATGACTTAATTACAAATGGCCGTCAAAATAATGGAATTTTAATTTTCACCTTTTGCGGTGACCAAAATTGTGTCGAAGTGGATCATCTGAAACAAAAAATAGCGATGGACTTAGTTAAATAACAGTATAAACTAGTGTTTGATCGAAGGATTTAAAACAAAATCCATTTTTCACAAAATGGCGGACAGTCAAAGTTAATATTTCGATTTTCACTTAAAAAAATGGTCGTCTTTTGGCTATAAAACGGCCATTTTTTATTTAAAAAAAAAATCGAACGATCAAACACTACATTTTTATGTATTAAATAAGCCTGCTAAGTTTCAAAAAGATCGGTTCAGTAGTTTTGGAGTAATTTTGGTCACCGACTTCAAAGATGTCATTTCGAGAAAAACGCGTTTATAAGTATAAGTAACGGTTGTATAAGCAACAGTTTCTTCTCTTTCAACGCTCATATCTCGGTTAATTATGTTTGGATCGACTTGAAATTTGAAGGGCGTATTCTTAGATAGTTATACTTAAAAAAAATGCAACAAAAAAAAACGAAAAACTTCAAAGTTACAAGTGGGGGTAACCCCTTAATGAAATTGGTGGTTAAAATTCGTCTATTGCTATTTCAAATTTTCAATTGATTACACATAGGAAAACTAAACCGATAGCATTGCTCTCAACATTCTTCTGTCAAAAGTCAATGCTACAGATTGAAAAAATCATCAATGTTGAAATAAATTTTTCAGTAGATGAACAGCTATTTGGGCCTCACTATCACGTCTTATTTCACTTATCTTTGCTCAACTTTGGGATGAACATCAAGTTGGTTTCATTAAGTTAATAGTTCAATAGTTCAATAATTCAACTCAATTAGTACATTCTATATATATGTTATTCAATTTTTTTCATGTCGATATTTATTGTTATTTTATTAGCAAATTTTTATCGATATCAAATCGATCTTCTCAACCCTACAAATATCTATCAGGCGAAGATAAATTTTATCTACCGAGAGAGATGTCGCTTATACCGATTCCAACCGCAAACATCTACCAGAAGTAACTCAATTTTCATGTTGTAGCTAAGATATTTACCAAAGTTGCTCAAAACGAATGTATTTCTGACTTCGCTAGTGTCTGAGATAAAGTCAAGACTATCGTATGAATTCACAATAGCACGTGAAAAATATTTTCACATGTAGAAAATAATACGAAAAATACAAAAAAAAAACCACGTGTTTTTTCATTCTAAAAGATTATAGTCTCCGATTAGCTACAGCTTCTGTCTAAAAATGTGTTTGAAAATGGTTGAGTAAACGACGCGAAAATACAAAAACGAACGACACATTTCGATATCAATTTTTGTTTTTGAGCCAACTAGCTGTCCTAAGCAAATTCTCGGTACCACGCCCCATGCGACTTATATGTATTGAAATTCACCTACCTCCTAAACTACTGGCCGTCCCATTCTAAAACTTTCATGATAAAATAAGTATACTTTAAGCTTTGTTTTGTTATAAAAATAAACAAAATTAACCTGGTCCAAATTATTCAAATTGCGAGTTTAAGTGTCTACTTCCGGTTCCACACAGGAAAAAAAAATTCTTTTTCAAATCTAATTTCAAAATTAAAAAGAATAGCTGATTTTCTATACCAATCAGTATGTTTAATGTTTTTTAGATTTTGTTTTGAATCTCAGAATCCGCTTCCAAAAAAACCTTTTATCAATTTCGTCAATAATTCAGAAGCCCATAACTCGGCAACTAAACCTCATAGAAACAAAAACTTGTGCATCCACATTCATATCTTCTAGAAGTATCTACCATTATGCATAATATGAACGAAATCCAGAACCTCGACTTTTTTTCGATGTCCGCTTCACGCGAAATGCCCAATATGGAACAAAGTTTTTGAAGAGATATTAGGTATAATATCCTATTGCTTTATTTATATCCTATAGCTTTCTCGACATTGATTTGACAAGTTTAGTGGTCACATCAGCTTAATATGATGATTTGGATTTAAAATTCTATTCGATTGTTTTTCTTTCCGACCACCTGTCTCTAATGCCTTGTACCGTTGATTTTGACCTTCCAGTCATAACAATTTGCCTTAATTGTTTGCACTCGTTATATAGTATGATGATGGTTTTCTCTCTCCTTTGCCAGCTTCCTTCCGTTTTGGTCTCATTTTAGCTTCAGTGACGGAACACCAGCACTCAAACCAACAAAGCCAGATCCAATCTTCCTGTTCATTTCCTTTACAAATGTTAAAAATATAACGGTTCCTCTTCCATGCTCTTCTTCGAAAGCGCAACCGTACAAAGACTTTTTGCGAGGATTCAAAGAAGGATCTATGCTTGCTGCAACTGTATTATTGTTTTTGAATATAAATTTATATCCTGGCCTGAAAATAATTATATGGTTTAAGGAAATATTCACGTAATCATAACGTTTTCATGCTATATTGTTTTCTACAAAAAAAAAACTTATATTCGTTCGTTCCCTTTATTGAATATGAATAAAGACATCCGAAATCGGCGTTTGAGAAATATTCCTTTTTATAAGTACATTGCTATGAAAAAATACTTTGATTATTTTAAACAATTTGACATCTTCTAACCTTTTCAATTTTCGCTCAACGTCCTAGCCACTTTATTTCCATTGCACTTCCACCAGCAATTGCCGCTTCCAAGTTTCGAAATGATATGGATTACTGTTTCAATAAAATTTCAATTTCCTTCTGTCGTTTCAGTGAACGATTCCTGGCCAAGAGCGCTGTCATGTCCATGTTCAATCCGAACTCATCGCTCTTCCCTGGGCCATGTGCATACTTTGCAGCAAATCGCAAACAGAATCATCAGTGCCGCAAGGATGTCGGGCTGCCACGCGCTATTCGGGATGCTAGCAACCTAGCCAGGTCACACTGTGCCGAACAATTTCGCTACGACCGGTGGAATTGTTCGGTGGAAACACGTGGCAAACGGAACATATTCAAAAAGTTGTATCGGGAAACGGCTTTTGTGCATGCACTGGTGGCGGCCGCCTTGACCCATTCGATAACGCGTGCCTGCTCCGATGGTAAAATGGTTAAGTGCACATGTGGAGGCGGGCCTGGAACCGGCACACAGAAAACCTCGATGGCATGGCGTTGGGGAGAGTGTAACGACAATTTGAAACATGGAAAACGTGTAACCCGGAGATTCCTTGAACTTGGACAACAGGACGGTACTGACCAAGTAGCTGAAATGCTACGACATAATTCCGAGGTAAGTTGTTCATAGGACGCCAGTACGCTGCTCCTGTTCAGACCAGCTAACGTAAATTGTTTATGCCACATTGACGGGATATGAGCAATGTTGCACCTAACATGTTTATTGCATTTACCTGATAGCCTGTGATGACAATGTGTAATACAGCTTGTTTATCGAACGTGTGGAACAGTCTTCTATGAAATGCAGTAAACATGGTGCAGTAGAGCCTAGAGGATGTCATCTCATCTGGAAAATTCAAGTGAATAAACAAGAGGACGTTGCTTTTCGACCTCTTCTCCTACTCACTCATCATCCGAAAGCCTTGCCCTTACGGCGCGACACTTTATTGTTGTAATTTACATAGGATTTCACTTGCAGTTGACTGACTTTCTTCCATTTCTATTTTCTGCATAATTATCGCATCCGTGCTAAATACGATTATCATCCGGTGTATTTTGATGCGCCACCGAATGCATACAGGTCGGTATCCAAGCTGTTGCTACGACGATGGGAAATAAATGCAAATGCCACGGTATGTCGGGATCCTGCTCAATGAAAACGTGTTGGAGGAAACTCTCTGCCTTCAACGTTACGGCTGAGCTTTTAAGGAAGAAATACTACCAGGCGATTCGGAAGTCGCCGAGCAACAGTACCGCGAGAAAGCGAACTGGAAAAGTGCGACACCAAAAGAAACGAAAGAAGGTAAGTGAAGTGAATGACTCTGCTTCTGCTGGGTTGAATGGAGGTGATTTTAAGTTTATTGGATGAGCATGGTGGTGTATAGCTGAATAAAATTTTCAATTGTTCGTAGCTACTTTGTATTCATATTGGATTATACTTTATTATTTGTTTTCAAGAGAAGAGTTGAATTGACGCATTTAATCCGTTTTAAAGGTTTGAAGAATTTGTTATTATGTCTTGCAATAGTACCTCCTTAACATAAGTTAAAGTAGACTAGGTAGGTATAGTAAGTATTTTAATTTAGTGCTAGCATTATAATTATTATAATTATTAGCATTTAAATTTTGATTTCGGAATAATCTGCCAGTCATCTATTTATAGTTTTTTTTTTAAATTTGAAAACATGTAGTAAGTATTCTAAAAAAATCAACTGTAAATCAAACTGTGGTCGACTGATCAAACCCAAATTCCAAATAATATATAAAAATCTATTGGTACAAAAGAAATTTACATAAGAGAAGAGGATTTAGATGTAACTGAAGAGGCTGTTATAGATATTGAATCATCTTCAAATGCAATTTTTAAGCCTCTAATTTGTTTTTTTTTTTTTATATTTCATTTATTATTTTCAAATCGAATTATGTTTATTTGAATGAAATAGTAAGCACTATGTAGCATTATGATTTTACCATATTGGGTATAGTTTAGCATTAAATACAATCACATCTCGCATTTATGGGAAAAAAAATTGACAGCACTGCTGTCAATCGGCACAAACTTATTTTTTTTGTTCATTCTATTCCGCTGTAGAAACAGTTCCAATTAAGTTTAAACATTATTATGAATAAAAGTAGGAGATAAAAAATTGCGAAATTAAGAAAAGTAATTAGAAGTTACTGTTAAGAAAAATTTAATACAACATGCTTCAGATTTGAGACGCATATTCAAGAATACTACATACTAAAACAAAAAAAATACAAGAACACAAGCGGTAATGTTAGAAAACATGTAAGAAGAACGCGAAACAATGCCAGCAACTTTGAGGTCCTGATAGTGATATGCATGATCTGAAGGTCAAATTTCAATTTGGTATCAAAAATGACCCCAAGGTGTCTAAATTTATCTCAGAAAATAAACAGACAAAGAATAAGAAAATGCATGGGGGATAGTTTCATATGTGAATGGCGGAAAGTTTAAAGAAAAATAACTGGAATTATACCACAGATGAAGGGCAACCAAATCAGTTTGAAGCTGGTAACAGTCGTCCACAGATTTGATTTAGATTAGATTAGGTTAAGTTGAAGTGGCTGCCGACAGCACAAAAGAATCCCGTTGTGATGCCACACTATTTTGTTCTCTCTCTTTTATTCACTTAAGCTTGTGCATCCATGGAGACCCAGGACTACCTTTTTATCGCATAGGATAATTCATCTGCCCAGGACTCCCTAGTGTCCTCAAGATATTTTTGCCTGGCGGCTATTATATTCCTATTTGACTGCGTTTTATAATGTTAGGTCACCCAGATAAAGAAGACACGAGAAATTGATAACAGGAGGAAAATCTTTGACAAACAAGATAATACCAAAGATAGAACCTTAAAGAAACCGAGTGGTGAGAAGGAAAGTGAAAAGAAATTAACCGTAAAGGCTAATTCTACAGAAACGGCTAAAAACATAGAAAGAGAACCAGGAGAAGAGAAAACCGAAAATTCCGAAACATTCAAGTTTTTTGAGAAGGAAACTCTGGCTCACAGGATCAAAAGCCTTCAAAAAATCCGTATATTATATTAACTTAAAGTTGCAAATCTAAGGCTAGGTACAACATACTGGTGAAACTACTTTCGTCTTCTCTGTAAATTCCACTATCTATCGTTTTCAACATCAGCCCTGCTACTGGTTCAAATTCTTCATCGTGAAAAGCTGCTAATAAACTATCGTCCAATTTCTCTTCTTTGCTATTTTAATTATAACGAATTGAAATCTAGATTCTGCATGATAATCAAGGAGCAGATAGGAAAAATAAGAAAAATATCTGCTGGAAGCAAATTTGTTGATTTATTTTTAAAAGAATACACCGTAAAACACGAAACTTTCGAAGATCAGTGTGTGAGCCCGATTTTTCAATTTTATACTTTTTATACTTTCCTCGGCTTTAAGAGCAACCCAAACTTTAAATGGAGGAGCATTATATTTAAAAGGGCGGTAGATAGGAATTAGATTAAACAAGTAATCATAAAATTTAGACAATGCACAGTTCAAACCAAAAAAGAAAACCAAAAAAGAAACCAGGAAGACCGATTTTAGCAGACGTGTTCTGGAAATCAGCTTTACAGAAGTTTTATTTAGCGATGGACTTGCGTTTGTTACTTAATTGGATATTAAGATCAACATCAATTAGGAGTAAGGGGTGGTAGGGATCAGGTTGCACGTAACGAAAAGGAGCCGAAGAAATAGAGAGTGAATTGAAAGGAACACATGCAAGAACTAAGTCTAAAATGTTGTTATTGGGATTGCGAAGGTATTTCAATTGACAAAGAGAGAGGAAAGAGGCAGGCAGAACAAAGAGGTTGTTTTTAGAGAGAATACAGAAATTCTTAAAATCTCACTCAGCAGACGACATGTTAAAATCACAGGAGATAGGGAGAGGAGTTGATGTGATACGATACCATGCACCAGTGTCAGGCTTTGGCGATTAGAAAAATTGCTCTCACTTGAAACCTCCTCTCTCTCAAGTCTGACTGATCTATCCTTCGTCGATTTAAATAGAATTTCAAAGTTTCTTAAAGAAACCGGATTATTTTCTGATTATAGTTGCAGAGGGAGTGTAACATTTAAGGTATCAAAAAGGCATTCTATTGTGCCTATGTAAGTCATTCGGTTGGAATCTCCGATTGTCGGATCGCATAATCCGAACGAATTGATTTGCGGGAGATATTAGTGGATATGAGTTGTAAGAATTTTTTGATTGTCAAGAAAATATTTTTTTATTGCCTCGACAGTGGGCATTTGAGTTAATTTATAGGTACACCTCCATTTCTGTAAAAACAAAATATATAAATAAAAACAAGTAGGAATAGATAAAATTGGTAATTTCAAATAAATTCCCAGAGAATTATCAGATAATTACGAAATTAACAGGGTACATTGATCGGCATAGTAAATACACTTTCCCTTCAGTGAAGGGAAAGTGTATTGTATAAGAGTGAGAGAAAGCATGCAGCTACGATAGGTACGAAAACAGATATTCTTCAAATCAACGCGTCTACTAAAAAAAAAATGTTTTTACTCGAATAATTCGGACGATTAACAAACTTTAAGCTTTTTCCAAATAAAAATTTGCAAAATTTGTCATCACACAAGAACAGTAACCCTTCACCAAATTACTTAAAATAGTCTTTCCATCCCTGAAACTTCCAATTTAGTCACCGAATTCAATCGAAATTCACGGGTTGCTTTGATATTTACTTGAAGTAGATATCATAGACTTTTGCTGCAGTTCTATTAAAATGCTGCCAGGACTGGACATTTTTGAGGAGATTGAGCAATTAATAATGAAGATAAGGAAAAAGTGTTTTACTTTTCTATATTTTGCTATTCACGTGAGTTGTAACTCTAGAAAAGTTTCAACTCTAAGGATTCTGATGCAATTATTAGATCGAAGTGGTGTAAGACATTCGAGTTGGTTGTAATAAGGAGGCACTTGTTGCAGAGCATGGATTTAAAATCAACACGATTCTCTTGCTTTTCTTTGAAAATCAGTCTCCTGGTGGTTCCTAAGTTCTAGAATTTTATAGGTATATATTTATACATACATATATATATATATATATATATATATATATATATATATATATATATATATATATATATATATATATATATATGTATATATATATATATATATATATATATATATATATATATATATATATATATATATATATATATATATATCTTGCATCAAATAATATCAAATATTTCTTTTGGTAAGTACTCTAATGTGTATATTTTGTTAGATACTTCATTGATTCTGTTGAAAACATATTCTTTATACAATGGAATAGAATTCTGACGTTGTGTTGCTTTGTTATTATATACAATGATAATACCAACTTTAGCAATCCCAGAATTTGCAAAGTAAAATAATCTGGCGAAGCTTTTATAAGCGTTAAAAGGTTTGTTGAAATAAATGGATCATGAACGATGTAAAGCAGCAACCTACCATTCATCGTTATTAGCCTGAATCAATTGTATTGACCCATAAATCGATTCCAGTCGAATCTATCAACATTTCAAATCAATTTTGAAACTCTTTGCATAATTTAAATAGACTGTGATAATTGCAATTGTCAACGTTTACGAGAAATATCCATCTATTAGCAAGTCATTGAGTGAAGTTTAGTGTGCTTTGAAGTTGGTTTCAGTAAGTTTTAATATACGTATGTAGGTATCAACTGAATTTGCACCTATATGACCGCAACGAATAACAATAATATCGACAACAATATTATCCACAACAAGGAGGTGCTATTGAGCGAGTACATATATTACTTATTTATATCGGAGCTAGTTTTCATGAACCGATGGCAGTGATAAAAGTTAGTCGATCAAAACGTAAAGAAATAAACGTAGGCATATTTGAAAAATCAAGAAACGTTGCAAGTTGCAAGTTAAAAATAGATTTCATCCCTAGGTTTCAAAATAAATTGACCTAGAGAAATATCATTGGATTTACGGAAATAAATAGAAAGTGTGTCAACCTAAAGAAGATTGTGAGCCCAGATAATGCTGAGGAACATTATGTCATAGACTATAAACTTTATTCATTTGTAGACTTAAACTATAAGTCCTATTTAATTTTCAGGCCGCAAGGAAGCAACGAAATTTCCAATTCCCATGACATTTTCTATTCTAATTTTCTGCAATTTGACCAATGAATAATAATTCAATGATTAAAAGCAACAAACACCACCGGTTACATGCGGAGAAAAGTAAACAAAAGGTTTTATTTATCAAATATTCCTTTATAAATTCCACCTACAACCCTATTCGTGGAAATAATTCTATAATATAATTAATAAGTTTCACCGAACCCACTAACAATTTGTTTAACGTAAATTTAACTTCATTTATTCAATTCACCTCATTTCACAATTTATACGCACGTAACAAACCCAACAATTCCGATTAAATGATTTTTCAATGATCTATTTATTGTACAGTGTTGTTTTCTTATTTTCATTTCAGCTTTCACCGTACACGACTCTTCTTTACTTGGAAACATCGCCGACTTTCTGCTCCGTGACGAAAGGACGACGATGCTTGGATCCTGACAACTGTTCAATACTGTGCTGTGGTAGGGGCTATACGACGTTCATCGAGCGCTTTGTAGAGAAGTGTCGATGTCGATTCAAGGAGCCAGGCAGCTTTAAGGTGGTCTGTGACAATTGCAAACGGACTGAAGACAGATTCTTTTGTAAATAGCTTAAGGCTAGAAAATAACCTCATAATTTTATTGTTATCGTAGTAAGGAAAACAGTTTTGTTCGTTCGACGATTGTTTTATTTGTGTTTGTCAGTTGAATATTTTTTGTCCATGCATAGAATGTTTATGCAATCTTATTTATGAAAATTAAACGTCTGTAGACTTAGACTGTATTCAAATGTAAAATGTACTACTTTACTATGAAGTCTGTACTACCTTTATTCAGACGTTGTCGCCATTAATAGCAAATCAGCATGAAAATAAGCCACCTTGAAACTGCCTCCTCACCCCATGTGTAGATTTATACTAGTATTCTTTCGCAGAATATCGCGCCTTAAGTATGATTCAAGGCCTCCAGTTAAGTGTTTTGAGTCAGCATCCTTCGAATCAAGTCGACATCGGTCTCCTGTGTAGTACCGTGTCTCCGTTTTAAAAACCTAAGAAGATTAAGCCTTCATCTATATAGCCACACTCTTTCATTCACGGTCAAATGAAGATAGAGCGAAAGTCTTGTTGTCAAGATACTTGAATGAATCTTACGTAGTCATACTTTGAATCGGTTTCATAATCCCCACGCCTTCGTTTTTAATAGGAGAACAATGATGATAAGCTCTTCAGGGATATCTATTTTGAGGAAGGGTGTTGTACAATATACTGTTATTAGACGTTATCTTTGTTGGTGAATGAAATAATGATTGAGTTCTTGTATATCTTTCACTACTGACATTCATTGATTTAAGTACAAAAGCTAGTATACATTCTTTTCCTAAACCTTAAATTTTCAAACAATGTAAAAATACTAACGCTTAAGTCTGGGAATTTCAGCACAAGTAAAAAGCAATCTTAAACATTTTACAATCTTATATGCTGTGAATAATATGATTATAGCGCGTTTTTCATAGGATTTTCAGAGTAGAAGTTGGAGGATAAGCTCTTCAACCTGCATATAGAAAATTAGTTTGAAAAAATTTAGAAATAGATTTAAATCCTGAGGAAGAAATGAAATTTAAATATGTTTAAATGATATTTGATCATATTCAAAAAATTTGAATTTGTTTTAACAGCAATGCATGGCTTATAATACAAACTTCTCATTTGAAAATATGAAATATACATTTATTGTTATCCATTGCAGACATTCCATGAAATCAATGTGCATATTTTGTTCAGATGTCAATAGAATTTTCTTTTTCATTCCTGTGATTATTCCCGCCAAGCCTACGTAACTTGAGGATATTATGAAGGTAAGAAAATTGAGTTAAAATGACCTACATACCTATGAGTGACTGGACGGTGACCAAGATCAGCAAGCTATCTCTTGACTGGCGCCTCGCTCTTTTTATCATCAACGCTGAATCCCTTCCAAAGCTAAAAGCCCATGACTTATACAGAGATGAATTAAAAATCTCCACACCAGAGGATTCAACCCTTACGGAAAAGGGAGATAAGAATACAATCTCGAAGGAAAAGGCGGTGGAAAATGGTCGGCTGATGCACCTGAGACTTATTCAAGAACATCTATGTGCATCGGAAGATGAAACAAGTGCTGCTAAAATCTCTGAGCTAGCTCCTGGGCCTCTCCCACAAAGGCTTTTGAGCAAATCAAAAGACAGCTTATCTACAGGATTCCCATATTTTTGTACCTGGGCCTGTATTTATTTTTCTCGGCCAGCCGCTTAGTGAGTCCCTAAGTATACCGACGTGGATATGTAGAAGCTTTAACATGCGTTTTAGATACGTATTTACTTATGAGATCACAAGAAGTCCGGTAAAAGTGCAGAATTTTCCATCCAATCAATTATCTGCAGCACTAAGCTGATTGCATCAAAGTTAGCCTTGAAAAAGTGCGACTTAACATGGACATTGTAGTTTAGGACAAGTTTGCAGAAAATGATACGGTTATACCTCAAGGTGGGTGATATTTCACGATTTTATTTAAGACATCTATACTTTTTCGGCTTCAATAGCCGATCAGTTGGTAAAAATAAGATCTTAAATCCTAGCAGAGTGATTAAGAACACCATTATATTGGTTTAGGTAGTGGTGTGACATGAAACTGGTTGACAGTCCTCTATTCACAGAATAACTATTATCTGTAGTGTATCAACCACAATTATTGCGCGTTCAATTCTGATTGCTTACATTGAAAATAATTGAAAAATAAATGAAAAAAATAATTGAAAAATACATTGAAAAATAGGTTCGTTGGTTCGTTCGTTAGCTCAGTAACGAAAGTGTTAATTTTATTTAGAACGTGTTCAAAAATGGTGGCATTGAGCGGCGGGGAAAGATAAACTGCACATAAAGCGAGACTGAAATGCTTGGTGCCTTTTCCGAAATCAATGAAATCCCAAAGATCTTCACCTGAACTTTTCCACGAGATCCTCCTGATTACAGGCTATTAACGCTGATAAGTACACCGCTGCCATGTAGTTCACTTTGAAAGCCAGTACTGAATTTGTCTCGTCTGACTACCGCATATCTATAATCAAATATTTCGTTATCGAAAATGCTACTATTTAACTGCGTGTCTGTATTTGAACTCAATAAATTTCAGAAAAAACGTCAGCTGCCTTTGTTCTTAAGCTTCAAATATTCTAATAATAGATTAAACAATGAAAGTGACTAAGCAACAACATTATAGTAGAAAAATAAGATAACTTTTTTTAGGAAAACTATAATTTTTTTTAGAAAAAAAAATATTGAACATATCCAATTAGACCATTTTGCATAAAGCGTCTTCATTACGTATAATCAATACATCACTGGTTTCGTCTTTGTTCGTGTAAATAACTCGATTTCGTCTCCATAGATATTTATAGTGCATCTTCCCCGCAGCTCGACGGGTGGCAGCATGCAATGTCTTTATGGTAGGAGGGAGATGTTCTCTAAGGCCAATGACAAACACGGCGATTCCAGCGAAGCGTTTCCCGAGAGGAAAACCGAGCCGGTTTTCATATTTCTTTGATCCCTTTGTCAAGCTCTTTCTTCAAAATACTTAAAGAGCGCTGTGAATCCTTAGGTGGAAGAACCTTCTTGTGGCGATCGCCAGATAAATGTGGAAAACTTGGTCGTGCTAAGGAACTGCACTACGCAATGCAGTATTACAAAATAAGTGTGCCTTCTCCGGGGTCTGTCTGAAGGAGCCAGCCGCGGAACCTAATCTAACTGTTAACTTTTTTGTTGATCTTTTTCTCTTTATTTACGTAACACCTGTTTTAAATGCTATTTTCTATTCTCTGAAAGCACACTTAAGTATACCAGCCAAATATGACTCACAAAACTTTTCCAGTCATATCAACATGATAGTCGCACAAAACCCACCTTGGGCGCTGAAAGTGTTTAAGATCAAAAGTATTTCAAAGGCGTGTTGTGGACCGATTTATTTAATTATTACGATCAAAAACAACAATAAAGAACCTTAAAGAACAAATACAAATACCTAACGGCATGTGAAAGGAAGGAAGTTGCATTCCAGCTATTTACATCATCATCAACGAAAAATCGAATTCTATTTTGCTACTATCACTGTTTCTGTATATTATATTCTAATGAATATAAATTGCTCGGCTTCTAGCGAAAACAACATAATCCACATACGAAATGTCATCTTTAAAGAATCCTAAACAACAAAAACAGGCTAATAAATTTCTTGCCGAACTTTTCAAGAAAAGTCAATTTCTGCTGACTCGGCAAATAAATTTTTCGAGCTTCTTCTGGAATTAGGTTACGGCCCTTATTTGAACAGCTCAGTTTGGCATTTGCGGCCTACAATCAATTCTAATCCATTTGTTTCACTCCATTATCATTCCCAGGTAAGTAATCCTCTTATCATACGTATTGAATTTATATATCACCATGTCTGACACAAGCCAAGAGCATGATAATAGCTCAAAACAAAAACAAAGCAGATATATCAATTTCTTCGTTGTGCAAATGACTGAGTAACATATGTAGCAGTAGCTTAAAAAGCAGCTCTGCGAACAAAGGTGTCATCAATCTCAATATGGCTTTCGGACACACTTAATATCGGACAAAGATCTAGACAAGCAAAAATGTTTTATCATCATGTCTAATAAGTGCCGACATCGCAATGAGAACCCATCAGCATCATCAATCAAGCACTGTTGACAAAAGTTCTAATTCTAACGGGAACGCGAATGATCGCTTCCCACCAAGTTCGGATTAGTAGATTCCCATTGTGGCTAACCGTTTGAACGACACGATAGTGTATGTTTTCGCATCGCAAGGTCATCTGACTCGGTAGACTAGAGAACATAGTTCATTAAAACCATCATAATTACATTTACGTTCGACATGTGAAGTTGGTTTTAAGAGTTAAAAACTCAGTACTTAAGCAGTGCTGAAAGTGCAATAGTCGTTAGAGAACTGTCTAAAAATTTGATTACCAAAACGACTTGTCTGATATAAATCATATGGTATAAGCTTTCGCGAACGTGTAGTCACTCACAAATTCGACCTCTAGAGTTTGCTCATGTGCAGTGTGCGACCCTACCGCCCCAACGTGTTTGCTATGACTTTCGAAGAACAAAGCTCAACTCAGAAAATAAATCAGCCGTCTCCAGCCCCAGCGTACAAATGTCGACTTGACAAAAATACCTTTCTGACTATATTCTAGCTAAACATGGAATAGTAAAAATGGCCAGCACCAAAGTGGGGTCGTTTAGTCATTTGTAGCTGAAATGATACATGTACGTACTTAGTCATACCTACTCATCCAAGTTTTATCAACAAGAAAAACTATTAATATTTTATTCTTATCTGTTGGAATATAAATCAACAGGTTGACCGGAGAGTAAATCAAATCAAATACTGTGGCAGGAGATTATTGGATGATTCTCTTCTCATTTTATTTTTTATTCCGAGATAAATTTGCTGTCTAAAGTTATTATCTTCTCTGCTACAACTAATTAAGTCGTACCGTTACCTAACGTCCTACAAGCCTTAACGATCTTAACAACCATCCGAAGCAAAGCTCACTTAAATCATCCCCAATTGTTATCGTCGCCTTTCATCAAAATTCGCTCTTCGAAGCGAACGAATTCGCCTCGAACAATAATACCGGCACTATTTGCATTTGCGCACAAATTTCAAAAACACCATGCGAATCAAAACACCACCATAGCACTTTTGCAAAGCAAACCCGCCTGCCTCCCACAGAGAAATTTTATTACGAAAAGCCATAGAAGATTTTCCGGGATGCTCTAAGAGGGGTATTGGAGCTTTTTGGTCAGTCAGTTGCCCGTAGACTTTCAATAAAATCGCTCGGAATTCCGCGGTTGCTCAAGTGACTCTGAATTTTGGAATTCTTTCACACCCAATCTTGCTTTGCGCTGTCACTACTTCAAGAACTCACCCCGTTAAAAAGTCAGGAAAATTGGAAAATTAGTGAAGTGGTTACATTAGTTGCCGTCTAAATTGGCAGAAAACAGGCATGTGCATCCCGATTTGCAAAAACTCTCGAAAATTTCGTGAAACTATTGAACGCGGTGCTACTCTGTGAAAAGTTCGCCAGTGCAAATTTCCTAATCGATTTTCCTCGGCAATCAAATGAGTCTATGTAGCGGCCCAATCTAGGATATAAAAATGTGATTTTGTGCTTCGTTATTTCGTTGAAAAAGTTCGTCTTTTGCAGTCATCGCTCCACAGTAGCTTCGAGGAGGTGAAATAGCTCATTGTAAATTTAAGGGAAAATCTGTTCACGCTAATGTTGCAGTCTGCCAGTGTGTACATGTTAAGCAAAATATTTTGCGGGTTATTGTTGTCAGTTTGATTAGCTAATTAAATTGAAATTAGCTAAATTTCAATTCGAGCGTCGCGTGCGCGTCTGTTGCTTATTGTGCAGTTCCGCTCTAGATCAATTCCGTTCTGTGTGCATTAGTCAAATTTAAAACAATTACGGTGAGCACATGAAGTGTACATAGAAGAGTATTTGCGTCTAGTGTAAAAGAATAGCTGTGAGATTAGTGAAATTCTAGAAAATTAGTTAATTATTTGAAGTAGGGCCACGCCATTCCTACTAACAACCGCCACCTGAATCTATAACATTTTATTCGGGAGAAAGGAGAACCAGATCTACCGACGGATTCCGACAATCAGCGATCCTGTTTAATTGCACAGTAAGTGAGTCATTCGATTTTGTTTTCGAACCAAATAAAGGAGCAAATTTAGTATATAAAATCACGAACGCAAACATGTTTTTCTCGATCTGATGAAAGCTTGACAACGCGAACCGGGGTGTTGAGTTGAGAATAGAGAAGAACGTGACACAACAATAAATGCGGCGAGCGAACACCACCTTCCTTATCGATTTCAGCTTTCACCCCATTTGTATTTTGTTTCGTCTCACTTTGGAACTATTGATTCGTTTCCCGGAAGTTTCTCATCGCTCCCTAGACACAGATATCTGCCGGAAATAGATATGGATGTATAGTTTTTTTCATAAATAATGAACTTTCAGCGCACCAATCAAGATATTGAATTTACTTGTCTTAAGTACTGCTCTGTGCTCATTGAATGCTGTAAAAGGATATTGCGTGAAATTAGATTAGGTACTATCGAAAACGTTTTTTTTTTTGGTTGGAGCTTTTATCTGTAATTTTATTTAATTACCCCTAAAAATAATAATTTATCAGTCATGTTTAGTCAAACAAAAATCTCAAGTGCACATTTAATTGCATCAGTCAGTATCTATTGTACCGAAGTTAGCTAACACTATTCAATTCGTTCATATCTTCATGGTGCTGATTTGTTGTTGATTCTATTACACTCCAAACAATTTTTCGTCAAAACATCCCGAATTTACATACGTAGCTCGAACAAGGTTTCGAATCATATGACTCCCACTTCACATGGATATGAATACTTTTAACGTTTCGCTTCGTGTTCCTTCCTTTCCACTTCAAAAACAAAATCCTCCCTATTTTGAAAATATCATTTTGCAAAGGAAAATAACATTTAGAGCTATGTATCTATTGTCATTTAAAAGATACTTCCTAAAATTGATCAATTGTATCTATAAATGTATCAAATGTATGCATAATACCCATATGGCAAGCCAATTGCTACTTAATTGTTTTTTTCACTCTCAATGTTACGCGAAAATATCTTTACTTTACTTTTGTGCTCTATTATCTAATGTATATTTTTATAGTCTGCATGAAAATATGTATCTGTAGTCAAGAATTTGGAAATTCATGCCTGCCGTTTGACCTTCATTCCTAGATATCTTATAATTTACGTCAGACGTTAATAATATTGTGTAATACATTTTACATTTAAAATGAATGTCACATATCCTTTAGATTGCTATCAGCATTATCATCGGCGCTACAGATCGTATTCCAAATAGGCACCTTTAAGCTCTGAGCGTCCTAGTTAACACCATTCCCCGAACGCAAAACAAGGTCTCCCTCGCTGTCGTCTGTCATAAAATTTGCCATAAAGCGTTTTGGGGGCTCATCGCTCATACGAGCTAGATGCCTAGCCCACAGAGGAGTCTATAGAGCTTTTTTTGTCAAAATATCTTCTTAAACTCATAATTGCAGCATCTCCGGAATCACCCTCTCCCACATACAATGCCAAAGATTCTCCGTAAAACGTTAAAATATCGCTCTTATATCTCATTGTTTTAAGGGTGGCGAAACCGTCAATCCTCATGTCAAAGGCTAAATATCCATAAGAAGATCTTCCTCTCAAACAAGGAGAACAGTTTGCCGCTTTTCCTGCTAAGAACCCAAGTTTCCGGTGAATACGCGAGAACTGACGAGAAAGGGGCTGAGGCTTCGTCGGAGAAACTTTTATTGTGAATCTTTTAACTTTTTCGAAGCTGAACTTAGCTATCTTTCTCAGTTAAATGCTTGTTGGTGACTTGTTTTTCGCTGCTTTTAACGCGATGTTTAGTACATTTGTTTAGCTTAGAACATTCATATTTATATATTAGGCATTTCACGTGAAGCGGACAACGAAAAAAAGTCGAGGGTCTGGATTTCGTTCATATTGTGCATAATGGTACTTCTAGAGGATATTTTACAAACTTTACATTACAAAAATCGAAATTTCACCGAAAGCCTATGTAACGGGCATACCTAAGCAACTTTAGCTGGAATAGCGTTTCGAACTTGGGAAAAATGTCTTATTCATCGTAAAAGCTGCAAAATGTGTTTCGACTAAAAATAGGATCACGTCTATAAAGCTAATGTCAGCGAAGGTCCGTGCTCAGTTTAAGCAAATAGAAGTCTTGTCCTTTATCACTAATGAATAACTCTTGTATTTTTCCATTTTAAGATCAGTAAACACTAAAAAAAACACTTAGTAAACAGTAAAGTGTCATTGTATGATTGCAAGAATACCTCTAAATGTATTCCTTACCATTGATGAAACTATTCACAATTTCTATGAGCTCTTTCCGATTGTGCTGCGCCCTGTTTTCACCTCATCCCCATCTTCAACATTTGCTTCTATTTGGAGAGGTGCCTAGCTCGAAAACTTGCACTTATTCGCTTTTATCACACATTCCTTCCAACTTCCTGTGCATTCTGAGAGACGGATCCCGGTCGCTCTTAACCCCATAGCCTCAATATATACATATTTTTCTACTCTCATTTATTTCATGTTCATTCAATCGTCACATTGACCCGGTTAATTGTCAATGAAAGCTGCAGGTACTCAGGACGTTGGATATACTTCGGTTTGCTTGTGTTTGGTCTGGGCAGTTTATAGTCAATTATTTTCCCTTCGAGTGGAAATAATAGACGTTAGTAATTTGATATGGAAGACAGTTTTCATTGACGCCCTGATGCAAATCACTCAGCCATTAGGGTGATTCTATCAAACTTAAGCTAAATATATCTTAGTTAAACAATTTTGTCGCCATTGGATCCCTTGAGTACATTTCTCATTTCCATCAATAACTACATCGTGCGTTGACTCTACTTAAATTTTCGCTTAAAAGGGTGAAAAATCGAAACGAACCCATTTTCCGAAAATGGAAAAATTAGGTTAATCTATACAATTTATCATTATCCAACGGCTCGCCTCGTCTCCCTGAAGAGTTTCGAATGCCTGCATATTATGAAAAGTTTAAGAACGTTCAAATGTTTGCATCACCAATTATAAAGCAGACCCATTCAAAAGAACAAAATCTAAAATTAGAAAACGAGGAAAACGTGAAAGTAATAGGTCAAGTGAACTGTTCATGGGGGAGACCTAAAAAAACACTCATGGTATTTTAGTGACGAAATTATATGAAAATCGATTTCGTGAGATTATTTATGAATTCGTTCGTAACTGAAATCGTTAATTGCTGTTTGAGATAAGTACATACGAGTACATAAAGTTTATCTTATTTACTTTGGAGATAATTGTATGATTCATAAAATAAAATGATTCATATATTTTGGGAAACCATATTTTCTTTGAAATTTTTGCTTAATTGATCCTGATATAAACCTCAAATCTCCACCAAGTGGAACTTCCACATAAATTCTTACTTACTAAAATATGCAAAACCAAAGGTCACTGCTTCTCTATGATTTATTGGAACTGTCATTTGACTTAATCTGAATAGAGTTAGCTGTCAGTTCAATGTAAACAACTTCTACGAGTTTTTTTTCAATAGTATCCGTAGTCAGATTAATGCATCTTCGGTTGTATGCGAGGTATCAGTTACGTGTCAAGTTTGGGGACTAAATTTTCTTTAGGCTATCCGGTGTGCTTGGCAAATTATGTGATTGGATTTACGAATAAAGTTGTTTTCCACCGAATTCTGTCAGAAGAGGATACTTCACTTACCAAGACATTTCATATACATAGATAATGTTAATTTAGTTTGAAATAAATTTTGACGTAGAAATAAGATTTGAAACCAAATAACAGAATGAACGTCGCCGAGATGAGAGATAATGTTTCCAGTTACCGATTAATCCCTACAAAGTAGCGTTCTTCGTCCACGGAACTCCTTCTACCGCTGGTCAAGAATGGCTGAGAAGGGTTCTTAGCCATTCTTGATCAGCGGTAGCTGAACTCTACACCATTGATTACTATATAAAACCACTGCCACAACGAAAGCACAATTCACAGAAGTGGTATATGGTTTCCATTCCCTTCAAATATGCCTGAATTTTCACGAGTTTGGATGGAAGTAGCAGCACCTCAACTGGAATGGTGTTACATCCGCTCTCTTGATATTGTGATGACAACTGCTTCTCGCCGAAAAACAGTCAATTCTGTCAGGGATTTATACTGACGTAACACCTCCATTAAATTCAGATTCTTTTATCACAATTGCGGTGGTAGATAACAGTTCGGCTTTATTAAGCGACGAGCCAAGCAATTGAAAAACTTTTGGGCCATAAGGTCACTATAGACTGCACTTGTACGCCCTCTTCTCGAAAACGCCTGTATTATCTGGAACCTTTGAAATCCACAGTGACAGACTCGCGTCTATACGTAAACAATTGTTAATTTTCTCCCTAAGAGATTTTTACAATCCTTACAATTTCTAAATTCTACCCCCTTATGAGGTTAAACTGAGTCACTTAAACTTAATTCTATCGCCCTGCTTCCCATTTTACGTCATTAGAGGCGTCAATTAGAATTGGATTCTTGTATGTATAGTAAAATGGTGATTAGTATCCCCGTAAGGAACACCAGGCCTAATCGTTTGCTGAATCATTATACACATCCTACCGTATATGCTGCTAATTCCCCAACGATTTCCAAATTGTCCTTCAAATCCTCCCTTATCCAAGCCATTTGTACCACATAATTTTTAAGCTTTTTGTAATTTTTGCTTGTAACTGTTATTCATTTATTTGATTGTTATTTATTTATTATTTTTTTCTATTTATTATTTATTTCTATATAATTTATTTCTTTACTTATTTATTAATGCGTTATATATATGTACCTGCATTTTTTATTGGTATTGTATTCATTCGTAGTTTTTCCTTTTCTTAATTTAATTTGTATCGTATATATATACATATATATGTACAAATAAAAGTAAATTGTTAAATACTAGGCTCCCCGCTTGACAATTTCATTAGGAAAGTTGGTAAGCTGAGCTCGGGAAAAAATTCCAACAGAAGTTGCGGATGTAATTAGAGTAAAGTCGCTTTCATTTTATCAAGGCTTTTAATTTATCACCTAGTTCAAACAAAATTGTAAAATGTAAACGACATATCATTGCCGAAAGAATGATGCGTAAGGTTTCTATTAGAGCGTTGTATATGAAAAGCCCGATATTTGCTTAACTTTCTTTAAGCCAAAAAATCCCTTTTGCGGCATTGTTTATTGTCCATCAACGGAGATTATACAGTGAAGTGAAGAAAGTGAGGCATTTTGATTATTCGTCGAGTTGACTTGAAGATGTCAAAGACCACATAGGGGCACCGGAAGTGAGAATTGGACGTACCAACAATTTGTAGGTGATAAACTTAGATTTAGTTGATCTAATGGAGTTCGGCTTGAAGAAACAGTCTTATCCAAGGGCTGCTTTGTTGAAGTTTGACTGGAAACTATGCTCGGGGGTCCAACGAAGATCAAGTTGCATATCTAAGAAATTTCGTTATTAAGGATAATTTTGACTTCTTTGTAAATTTTAGCACTCTTTGCGAAGTCCTTTTACCCACCTTTAAAAAAAACTAGCTCACTTTTGTTAGCATTTCTTTGCAAGCCTCATTTCAAGTAATATGTGACGAGAGTGTTTGCATACCTTTGTTAGACCGCTTTTACAAAACGTGCATTCTGCTGGGAATTCAATAATAGGATCTTGTCTGCAGAAAGATCTTTGTAATAGTTGCTTGAGATATGGGGGATGTCAGCGATGAAAATATTAAAGAGGATCGGTCCAAAAATGGAGCCTCGTGGTACATCTGATTAAGCTGAAAATTCCTTAGAGAAAACGTGGTTAAAGGTGACGAATGCTTTGCTGCCATTCACGAAACTGTTTACAATATTGATGATCCAACGAACAAAACCGAAATTGATAATTATACACAGAAGACCAACAATTTATACGGGGCTTCCATGGAACAAACACCTTTTGTTCTGGATGCTATATTCGACTGCGCTTTGTAGAACCATTTCGGCGTCCAATCTAGAGTGTTTGACTTTAGACCAGAGTTAAACAAAACACAAAGATGTTCAAAGAAGCAAGTAGGAAGCTTATTTTATAATGAAACTGGAGATTTTGCTTCCTCCTGAGGATTTTTTTCCAGGAAATGATCGATACCACGGTGAGAAGAGTTTCTTTGTTCCCGAAGGTAGCGGGGTCTCGATGGTTCATAGAAGAATTTCTAGGACTGAACTGTTTAAGAGTCACCAAATGATTTTGCATACGAAAATCATAGATTGAAGCTTCGATGAATGTAGCGAAATAGTTCTCAGAATTAAGCTTTTCTCCGCGATAGATTACAGAGAATGATGCAGTAATAGCATCTGTGCTAGACTTATCATGAAATAGCATGCTACCATTAGAAGTGAAATTACTTCTTAATTTTTTACACCTATGTACATATATCGATCAAGACCTACCTTTTGGAGCCACTCTACAAATTTATAGTTAGCGTGGACTCTGGTCTTTGATCTTGATGCCTTTAATTAAGGCAGAGGCTATTATCCGTGTTGAAAAATCTGTGGTAGATCCAGCTAGGACGTCATTTTCAAGATTTTCGCTTTTTATGAAGCTGAATAATATCGTGCGGTAAATCGCGGAAGAGAAAGTTTGTCGATTTTTTCGGGAGAGCTGAACTATCAATGACTACTGAGCAAAGGATATGATTGAGCACATCAAGGATCTCATGAATTTCCTGGGCGCAAGGATTTCGTGAACTGTCAAGACGGAGATTTTGGATTGGAGATTTTGGATTGGAAAAATAAACATATGTTACAAATTAGTCCCAGGTAAGGTATGAATCAGCGGTCAAGAAGTCCAGACCATGTTTCCGCTAGATACATACAAAGTTGGATCAACGGATGGTTGAATTCAGCGTCGTGAACTTCCTTCACCCAGCATTTAAAAGCAGTATCCTACGTGTACTAATCGTCAGACCCAAACTGACACACTAACATCACCCAAAGTGCTAGTGTGCCTACCAACAAAAAGGCGCTCGAGCTGCTACACGGCCATTATGACATTTCACAAATATACGATCAACAAAAATAACAGTTGCAGAAGCTAGTGTTTCTTGTTGTTTTTTGTTGGCGGAACAGAGGACAGGCGGAAAAGTGGTCTACCTCCTCTTCAACCTGGCATCTAAGAAATCTCTCCAAGACCTTGGCATGTCAATAAAAGGACTATCGTCCCCAAGTTTAGTTAGATACTAGCTTACGCAGATGATATTGGCATCATTGGAAGCTATGACCTAGGTTGTACAAAAATCCTTCATTTAAATCGAACGAGTCGCACGAAAACTGTTTGGGTTTGAGCGTTTTAAACTTATTAAATGGTTAGTCCGCCTTAGGTTCTGGGTGAATATTGAAAGGAGTTTTATTATTTTAAATCAAGATAACCTATCAACTATGTCAAAACGATCTTCAAATTTAACTTCGCTCGATTCCACATAGTATTTGGCTGCTAAAGAACGCATTCCTATCGATAATCCAAAGTCAATTCAAAATCCCCCAAATTTCGGTTGACTGATCATCTGAAATGGCCCTAAAACTGCATCTTCGCAGGGTTTGGTGTAGCTTTTTGTCCCTCAGATTTGGTGCTACTGATGTCTAGACTGTGTTGCCAGTACAGTAGTTTCTAGTGGGAAGAAGTGCTTGAACTTCTGTAATAAGATGATGTGATTTTGTGGATGGTAGGTAGCAAAGTTTTTTCAAAACAAATTCATATTGCTTGCATAAAATCTTTGCTTGAATACTCAAAAGTACAGTAGACTATGGTTTTTTTAATTAGTACCGTTTATTGTACTTTAATATTGCCACCAGGATCCTTGTTATCGTAGAATAGATAACCAGAAAGTCTAAGTCTATTATATAAGTTTCGTTTATGAAAAAAACATTATCTTCGTACAGTGAGGTCATTACTTAGCAAACAGGTCATTACTTAGCACTCGAGTATGCGATCTCAAATGCATTAATGTGTTTTTCATGACAAATTATTGCATGACATTTTAATTTGTTATCGGCTCTGACATAAAATTTCCCTAAGATTCTTAATGTGCGATCGTATCGTTGAAAAAATCTTTCCAAAGGTCGACCAAAGTGCTGTGATAAATTCCTTGTTATAATGCATGCAGGTTAGAGTTAATGATGACAGATTATTTTATATCAGATGAAGTACCAGTTGAGCATAGGTGTCGAAACTGGAAGAAATATGTTCCTGCAGTTAGCGGTGCAATTTTACACATCATTGTGGAAGACATTTTGAAGTAGCATGAGGTATTTAGCAGTAATCCAATTATTAGGCCAGATGTGATAAATAGCCCTGACTATTTGTAGCGAATACTAAAGCTTCGCCACAAAACGAGAGCTATTTTTAAGCTTATTTGGTTGAAAAGTGTGGATGAATTATATTTAACTATCTCTTACTTCAAACTAGATACATTAATTTTAGTCATACAAGACTTTGTAATCACACACGTCTTCTAGAAATTTTGATTGAATCATTCTGCGATTAATTTAGTTTCTTTTGTACATAACGAGTATACATTTAAATATGATTCACACATGATAAGCACCTCTCTCGACTTTGACCAATAACATTTCCATATTGAGCTCAGTGCTCCCAACAGCCATTCTATTGTCTTCTTCGTTATTCAAACATGTGTTCGAGGATTTGCTATGAATAGAATGATACCGGCTTTGACTATACACATGTGAGTATGTCAAACCAATTTATCGATCAATAAACTAAGCTGTTCCAATCAGATGTCTGGTTCTTCATCATTTGCATTTCAATTCACTATCAATTATGCACATAAACTAATAACAAAGGCATATCTGCACTTGAAACGAGCGAAAACAATTTGTCAGCATTTGAATTACTCTCGCGCCAAACTAATAAACAAACCATCTCAGGAAGTTACAAAACACTGCGGTCCGCCAGCGTTATAAATTCAATAAATTATCTTCTATCGCACGTTTTGTCAGGCACACTTAATTGCATCATGCTCGCAAATCATGTGAATCCTGGAACATATAGTATGTACACAGGTTAATTGGGGTAGTAGATAGTTCCTACACTCATACTAGCTGTCTTCGGTCGTCTAATTAATCAGTTCTGACGATCACATGATAAGGTAGTCATATGCCATACGACATATGTATACGCGTTGCATATTAAATACGGTAGGGTAGTACCGCTGTTACCTTGTATCTAGACAAGTGCGATAAATCGATTTCACGCAATGTTAAGGCTAGTGAAGCCACTGAATCGAGGTCTATTCAGAATCAATATTTCTCGGAGAATCATTTCTATCACTTTGTAAGCATTACCTTCACTTATTTGCATTCCAATCAAGAGTGAACTGAGCACGAAAGCTTTCGAGTATCTGCTGTTGACTACAAACGGTTATATCACAATCTCTTGTGAAGCAACGGACTTGTCCTCGGATATCCGAAACTAAAATTGAAATAGAACACCTGCGGAACAGCGTCTGCTTTCATTTCCATATCAGAATAATTAAGACCTCTTCTAATTCCCTCAAATCTAGTTCGAGCACGGAACCATCTACATTTTCCGCATCTAAATTTTCAGGAGTAATTGCGAATTTCGTGACTTAACATTAATGGGAATGAATAGCAAGACTTAACATTTTCCCAAGGGAATGAATAGCAATTAATACTTCAACGGTAAACGAAATTGCGATGTTTTTGCGAAATTAGTTCAATCATTCAATTGATCGACTATAATCAAATTAGAGATGTAAGTAATCGACTTGTATATTTATTTCCGGAAAATGTGTATATTTATTTGCGCACAAACAGCAGAAAAACGACTCTTAGAAAATGGTTAAATATGCGTAAATTTTAATATTACAACGTGTATACCGTGTGTATAGAAATCTATAGTTTTCAAATTAATTCTACAAAAACAGTGGCAAGTTTCCACAACTGATAGTAGTTTATTCTGGAGGTTGTTTCAATTCTCTGATTGTGCTGTTGTTATTGAAAAGTTCAATGCCACGCAGATTCAAATCAATGGAGGAGAAAGCTATGCGCTAATTTATTTACTGCCGAAAATCAAGACATCCTATAAACATAAAATAACAGGCACCTGGAACAAGAATTATTTTCTGTTTTCTCCCATAAAACTGTTCGTTTTTTTTTCAATCCAATAAACAAACGATTGACCACGTCTACTTTTCCTGAAATTGATCGAGTAAACACATTTTACGTGAATTGATATAAAAATACGCACGTGAACTTGTTGGTCGCACGGTTCGAATCGCTTCGAAAAAAGTTTAATTTGGTTTAAGCTTTGAAAATTTCATCTTGTGGGTTTTAACTTCAAATTTTAAATCTAAAAAAAATTAAAAATTCTTTCAACTGGTAAATTATGATTGTACAGTAGACTTTGAATTTACATACATAAATAAAAGTTGTGATATACACTCTGCTGCAAAATCATAAGGCACCCGTTAATTTTTTTAACTTTTCAGAAACTGTAAAGAACCGAGAAACTTTAGTAATTGCATCATTGAACTAATAAAAGGCTATTGAAATTTCAATTGAAAAAGAGATTCTTCAACTACTTTGTAATACAGTTTTTTTAAGATCCTTAATAATTGGCTGCTACATAAAGACATTATAATATTAGAAATAAAAAGAATGAATATTTTGGTGCATAGTCTTTTTTATTTTAATAATTAATAATTGATTCGCTTTCCCTTACTTTCTACCACTTCTAGCATACTATTTGGTAGAGTTTGAAAAAGATGATGTATGTGATTCTCAAGTGGTTTGTGTTGTTCAGTCTGAATCCGGATTGTGGTGATATTTTTCTATTTTCCAGATATTGACTTATTGCAAATTTTTCTGAGATGTCAACTGTTTTTGTTGATTTTTGATTTATTTTGAACGAATGTTTGATTGGTCTGGGGAAATCAACGAAAAATTTCAAGTTGCAGCGAAAAATCAGTGCCGACTTCACCAAATGAGAGAAATACCGAAGGGTAGTGAAAGACAATAACCAAAACGTTTCAAGCAAAAGTTTTTCCGGAGATAGGTGGCTCATAAATATTACTTCTCAAAAATAGGACAATATTTTGTTGGAAATTCGATACTGCTCTAGAAAACAAAACCGAGACGAAAGAATACGCGCCGGTTAGTAAAGAACACGGAAGAAATACTCGATAATATCAACATTATAACATACCTTCATACGCAGACATGGGAAGACAACCTATCAAACCAAACCCTAAAAAATTTAATAGAAACCTAGCCCGATAAAAAGCAGCATCCAAAAAAAAACCATAAAAGACCTGAAAGAAAAAATTGAACCAGGTGCGATCAAGACACCCGCAGAGTGCGAAATGGAGGTGTACTATATAATATAATATATTAGAGAGCTGAGTAATTTTATTTAAAAAAAAATCCAGTATAGATGTTAGGTAAATACAGTACTGAAATGATTAAACGGAAACTTCTCCGGCTTAGAATCAAGGAACTTCAATAAAATATTCTACTTTGGAGCTAAAAGATGATATAAAAAATGCAAATCATTCGATTGATTTAAATATTTTCTTATGAGGCAGACCAGGCGAGTAGATTGCATTTGTTGAAGTGGAGAGAAGGCTGCTCGAACAATTGGTGAACCAATATTCGAACATCAATTTAAGGACACAATTGATTTTAAGGATCATAATGTCAGAAGATGCTATAAATGCCAAGGGTGTAACCATCAATCATCAATTTTTCAAAAAGAGGAATTTGTGTTGAATGCGCTGGTAGCCATCAGCCAAATTCATGCTCAAGAAAAGCATATCCACAGTTAACACAGAGCTGATCGTTAGCAATTCCACAATTCCAAAACTTAAAATGCGGTAACAGCGCTAAATACTGAAGGATAATAAATGCATTGGAAAAAACAGAAAAAGTCACAACTACACACAACATGCATTAAAGAATGACGGCTAGATGTACCGTTGATATCCTCTAGTGAATCAATTGCAGAACATATAAATAAATTTTTTGCAGCGGTTGGGTCAGAAATTACTTAATATCAGCATAAAATATTTGAAAAATATCAGTGTCCAATACCAAATCGCGTCAATAGCATAGGTCTAAGCCACAATACCCAGTGAAGTAGCTGAAAAAATTGAAAATTTGAAAAACCAAAATTATCTCGGAATGAACAGTCTTACACCAGAAGACATCAAAATGCTCAAGAAAAGAATATCTACAGTTTTGGCAAAGAGCTGGTATTATCGCACCATGCGTCAAGTTGTCAAGATTAACAGCATTTTCAAAGGAGACTTTTTGAATCTTTCATATTATCATCCAACAGCCGTAATAAATGCTTGTATAATAAATTATTTAATAGAAACGTCAACTTATGATCCAAAGCAATATAGCTCTCATGAGCACAAGCACTTTTGCGGCTACTTTTGATGCGGTTCATTTCATAAATCATTCACTGAATAAAAGGCGATTTTAGCAATTTTCATCGATCTAAAAAAGGCTTTTGATACCAGTGATCACGAAATTTCACTTCAATTTTTTGAAAAGTGTAGCACTTGTAGAAAGTTCAAATCCGTTATAAAAATCAATTTACATAATAGAAAACGAATGACTAGACAAGCTACATCAGTCAAGAATGTTCTTTGAATAAAGAAATCTCACAGATTTCGATTCTAGGACCTATGCTTTTTCTCACCTACGTGCACCGCGTTCAAAATCTCCGGCTTTTTGGTAAACTAGTCTTGTTTGGAAAATACTGGAAAATACAATAAATACAGATTTGGACAAATGCTTGGGGCGGCTCGTTTTACTTATACTAAAGCAAACACATAGTGTTCCATCAAAAAATAAACTCCCTATAAATCACTGTACTCGAATTGATGGAGTTCAATCGGAGAAGGTTGATTCGATAAAATATCTGGGATTAATTGTGGATGCAAACATTTCAGCCACATCAGAAATAAAATCGCACATATGATTTCTTTGCAAATATGATTTTTTAGAAAATAAATATAATTTCTAAGAACTCATATTGAAAATCTGCAGTGCGCACTGAGTTAATTTTGATTTTTAAATGCAATTCAGTGTGAACTGTAATTTTATTTCACCAAAAGCTACAACAAGAAAATGTTTATATGTATGTTAGTGATTCCGACAACAATCTCAATATGCCAAATGAAACCTTTGAACCATTTCTGCTACTAGACTGCTTCATAAAAATCGCAGTGAATTTTCACTGAAACATCGAATACAGCCCAGGTCAAACTAAATAACATTCAAAAATCAAAATTAACTCAGTTCACACTGCTTATTTTCAACCTGGATTCTTTTTAAGGCATCAAAATCAGAAATATCTTACCAAATTTAAAGGGTACATTTTTGGGCACACGAAATTATCTTGTGCGATTTTTGATTAATGTGTGGGCAACCCTGCCGTAACGTCAGATCCGTAAGAAGATAAGCTTTAAATCATCGACCCTTCCGAAACTTTTTGCTTTTTAGAAAGGGAAAAAGGGAAAATTTTTAATAAATTTCATGCTTTGTTTGCACGACCTAACTGAAATTTTCATAATTTCTCAATGCACAAGAACGGGAACCCTTTACCAAACTATTCCTATTTTTTATAACCCGAAATTTGTGTTCGCTATAATTCACGACTCGATAATTTGATCCGGTTGAATTTCACAGAATCTGTTGGATGTGTAGGTCTGACTGATAGAAGTGATTTGTATGTTTGGGCAAAAATCACTAATAAAAAACTGATTTGCCCCCTATAACTTCCAATGCAGTCGCGCAATAGTTGGACCTTGCTCTAAGACAAATTTGATAGAAATTCGATTGAAAAATTCAGGACGGAGCTATGATATCTTATTTTATATTTTTGGCGAAAAGTTGCAAGCTTCAAACATTTTGAAATTTTCGCAGACGGTACTCCTAAAAATCTTTCTACCCCTATAAGTTCTAGCGTAGACATCGGATTGAAACGAAATTCACAAAGTAGGTAGGCCAAAATGCCAAGCAGTTTCGGTATACTTTTGGCTTTGGTGCTAGCAAAGGATTGCCAGCACCTTGACATGGAAGAGTGGTGATAGTATTTTGGTTTCTGTGTTAGTAAATTGTTAAAAGCATTGAGCATTTTCATTAATTGTGTTATAAAAGATGTTGCGATCATATTTTTGTATGATAAGCATCTTATAATAAAAAGAGGCTTTAGAAGAGGCTTTATAGAGGCTTTATAGCTTTTTTGACAGGGAAAAATGAATAGAATTTGCTCTTAAATTTTGACAATATTATTGACACATATTCGATCAAATTTTTGGATTTTTTTAAAACATTTTCTTTGATAAAATTGATCAAAAAAGCTATCATTTATTTTGTCATTATTTTATAACATTTTTGCAATGCAAAATATAATAAAAACAATTATATTATCCCAAAATTTAGATTTATATAGAGCGTAATAAGGAAACTAACTTTAACTTTTTAATATTATAAAATAAAAACTTTTTGAGCTAGAGTGTAGAGTGCTAGAGTGTAAACCATCAAAGGGCCAAGTAATAACATCTCGGAGTGTAACAGATTGCTGTAACTTTTGCACGTTTTTCATTTCGAATCAAATTTACAATGAAAACGATCAAACATTTATAATTCCTTCAATCTAACTCATACTGAATTTTCCGTTTAATTGCTGTACCATTTTATTTCAAATTGACACTACACGAAACCGTGTCTTAAATTGCTCATCTCTCGATTCCGAACCGAGCGCATATTAGCCAGCTTTGCAAAAACTTTACCCACAAAGGATCATAAATTTTTTATAGGGCTGTCTAAATTGCCTTCGTGCTTCAGGAATAAAGAGTCTCTTTGTCGTTATCATATATTTTACAAACATTCTATCTAATAAAACATTTGCCCTACATGCGTCCCGGCTGGCGAATAATCGATAAACACTGTTGGTGGCAAAAATCTCTTTTCCCTAGACTAGTTGTATTTGTTTTCTTGAGCTTTGAGAAATCTGTTTCTAGCATGTTCACTTCCTTCGTCCTTGTTTTGTGTAAAACAAGAACGGATATCGGTTGTCTTCTACCATGATACACTCTAGCTACGGTTTTTAAATTCAGGAGAATGTTGTTTTGAAAATGAGGACTTTGGGAAGCAATTCGAACCGAAATAGGTGAAATTGAGATTGAATGATGCATGTCAATGTTGTCAGAGTATACTTTCAAACGAGTTGGCATTCGAATTATCTGTTCACCGCAATGTTTGTGGAACTACCTCATACTGTGATGTTAAATTGTAACGATTTAAGATTAAAGATTGAGAATGTGTGTAGTTGTAATGAGATTTATAAAATTCTTGATAGTTGATTGAGAATAATATTTTGAATGAAATTTATCATATTATTAATTGAGTAGGGGTACCTAATTCAATAGTAAGAGTAGGCTCAAAAAAATTTGTAAGGAAGGCAGCCAGGGTTGATTGTTACCACTTTATAATTTTATTATATATTTTGAAATGCTAGTTAGCTGTCTTTTTGGGGCCGAAATTGAAAATATCTCGAACTTAGAAGCCGGATTCGAAGTAACTGTACCTGTTCCGCAAATCTAGTCGATACCATCGTGACTATTATGATACTCCTAAAATAAATACTCCAAATAACTATGACAAAAAGACGCTGCTGTCAAAGAAATAGAGACATAGCACTTAAGAAAAAAGTCAATTTCTAAACAAGTTGATCAGAATGTCATAACAGAATAAGCGAAATAGTAAATGGAGTCGAAGGTTAGCTGAACTCAGTAAAAATTCAACAAAACTTGGGCAGCTTAACAAGTTTTTTAAAAGTGAAATGCAACCTCTTAAAAGTGAGGATGAAACATTTTTCTCTGATGATGAGCAATGATCAGCAAGGATTGAAAATGATTGAAAAATCATTCCATTCCAAAACTTAGTGGATATGACAATCAACTCTTTCCCCACTTCCTTTGGCTTCACGCACGAAAACGATTGTAGTTTCAATAAGATTGCCGATAATGAAAAAGAGAGTTGAAAACCAATAAATCGTCCAGTACAGATGAAATGTTTCCAATATTTGTGGAAAAATTCACCAAAAACAGGCTTAATAGTTCTAAATAATATTTTTGATATATTTGTAAAAACAGGTTATTTTCCTGAATGCTGGGAAAAAATGTAGTACCTAATACCTATCCTAAAACCAGAAACAGACCCCTCAGTATCGAATAGCGAGGAATAATCTTTGAAAAAAGCAATATTTGCTAAAATAAAGAAAGAAGCGAAAAGAAAAAATTGGTTTCAAAATTTATAATTTTAATTTACGAAAAAAAACTCTAAGGTCCATCAACTTCTAAGGGTAGAAACCCATATTTCGCCAGCAGTTAGAGGGACGAATATGCATGGCCGTAATATTATTAGATGTCGAAATAGCATTTGACATGGTTTGATACAATGACCTCCTTTCCAAACTGAACCAAAATAACATATCTTAGTATATGGTCTCTATCATCACATTTTTCGCAGTAAATATATTTTTATTGTCAGGGTTAAAAACCAATTCTCTCAAGAAAAAAAAAGCAGTGACCGCCGGAGTACCGCAAGTGTCTTGCCTTAGCCCTTTGGTCTTTAACTTGTACGTGGTGGATATTTCTATTGAATCAAACGAAGAGCTGCACGCTATCTGCCAATGCCTACAGCAAATTCACGTGGACATCCTACTACATGGGCTAGAACTGTTGACTAACTTGAAAATCGACGTGATTTTAAATTGATATTTCAAGATATTTTAAGTTAATAGTTAATATAAACTCAACAATGTCTCAGTGAAATAAGCTACTGAATTATAAGTATGCGGTTTACTAACTTATGCTTTACTCACTTATGCTGCACCGGTATGGTTTCAATATGCTAAAGTCCACCAGTAACAACTCCCAACAATTCAAAACAAATGGCTAAAAATATTGTTAAATAAATCCTGGCAAACTTCAACTCGTTAGATACATATAACATTGACAAATAAATTTTGCTGAAAATTGGAATCTCTTGAAAACCCCTTTATATCAACCATCGCAATACCATAGTTGTTCTTCATTCTAGAACCATATTTATTCACATAAAAGTATGATAAGTCTTTTCATTTATTTATAGTTAAGATAAGACTCAGTAATTAAAAGACCTGTAAGATAGTTATAAGATTAGCTTTAGCTATTTAGTGTACATATTTTAAAAACTCAAAATACCTCGGCCCTTTACATCGTGTCCATTTTTAACCCAGATTAATTATTCAAGTTAACTTTAACACAAAAACTGCTACTAGTAGCAACCAAAACGAAAAGATGCAAGTTTGAAAACAAGCTGATTAGTTAATGCATTGTACGTTGATAAAGAGATTGAATTTAATGTATATTTATATAATCATTTGTCAATATATATTGTCCTAGTATTTTTTTAAATTCGCATGAACACACTACATCTATTAATTGCAGACGAATCATCTTTGCCAAAAAAGATATGTAATAAAGTCGGTTTTTCTATATATCTTAACATCAGACAATAATTTTAATCAGTCATATGACTTAAGCAAATACGTTTGTGATGGCTTGAATGTTTTTTTGTTTATCTTAATAATGATTATTGTTGAAAAGCACCAATTGTCTCAAATAAACCAGATAATCAAATAATACAAATGCATTTTTTCTACTTGCAGACCTTCAGTTCATCTCTAATTACCACCAACCATTAAGTTAAACGTAAGTAAACTTAATTTAACGCTAAAACAAACGACCCGAAAAATCAAGAATAAACTGTTACAATAAAAGACACCAACAATTCCGGAAAATCAAGCAAAAAATCAAATATAATTTAAAGCTCATAATTAACTGATTAATTCATTTGATCTTTATCTAAAGATGATTTTATGATTGATGGCGAGGCTGTCTCGATGAATAAGTTACGACACGTCACATGAAAGCGCGTGGATGTCTTATTAGATATATTGCTCAGTTAAAGCAAAAGAAAAAAATCAATTTGAACAGAAGCTTCGCGTTGATTCATGAAACCAAAATTGAAAATGAATTCATACGGCATGGCTTTATTCTAATTGAAAGTGACTAGAAACTCAAATGCTCTGTAAATAAAATAATGTTTGCTCGCGAAATCATCGTCTTCAAGTGATTATTTCGATTTTACGGCAAACATCGCTACCTCGTTTTCTTGAAATTTTTCTATTCATTCAATAGAAGCATTATTCCAGTAACTACCAAATTGCCTATTTTGGTATTGTGATGCAACCAGTGCACTTAAGGTTTCGAATTATGCAATAATAAACGCAAATTACAAAATAAATGCAAATTACAGCTATTGGAAATGATATTACGTTTGCGTGCAAACTCTTTCTTACAGCTTGCATTATTTTCCTATACACTGCTGCTTGCATCCGCATTGCCTCGTAAGATTAATCAGTCAACATTATGATATCGCAAATCATATATGCAAAAGATTTCTTGATTTTTCTAAAATTTTGTACTTGGAAACATAGAACTTAGCTGTCAAAGCAGTTTAGCAGAATAATTGATATTATGATTGATTTATGGTAGATTTCATTTTGAGGATTTCACATAAACCTAATTAAATTGTATATTTAAGCATCGTAAATGACTTTGAATAGCTGCAGTTTAATTGGTGTTAACTGTTGTTCTTGGATAAAATAGTGAGGATACGCCATTTCAATATTGGTATTTCCATATTGAATAACTATGACATTTTTCAGCCGATTTCATTTTAGCTATTTTACCATTTTAGCTATGAGTCTAATATACACCGAAAAAACCTGCTGAAATTGTAGCGCTTTACATTGAAAACGATCATCCAATTGTGAAAACTGTGCAAATTGTGAAATGGTGATTTGGAGTGGCCTCCTCGTTCTCCGGATTTGACGGCACCAGACTTTTTTCTGTGGGGTTATTTAAAAAGTAAAGTTTATAGGAGCAAGCCAAATAGCATTGATCAACTCAGAGCCAAGATACAAGCCAAAATAGCTGCTATAACGCCCGAGATGCTGGCCAATGTTGTGCAGATTCGCCGAAAAAGAGCTGCTTTTTTGCGTATCGCATGACGGGAGCCATTTAGTCGACATTGTATTCAAAACTGATTTGAAATAAATGGTCTAGAATATCCGCAATAAATATTGCCCATTTGCCAAAATCGGCTGAAAAATGTCAGAGTTATTCAATATTGAAATGGAACACCCTGTACTTTAGACAACGGTCTTCAAGCTGATGTGGTTTACACTGACTTCGCGAAAGCATTTGAAAGGGTAAACCACTCAGTGCTGTTAACAATTTTTTTTAATTTTTGGTGTTTCCAGTTCCCTTATATCCTAACTTTCTTCCTACATCCGTGATCGCACCTGCCGTGTTGTTGTTAATGGTTATTCTTCCTTTCATTTCTATCCTACTTCTGGTGCTCCCCAAGGTTCCATCTTCGGCTCCCTTTAAGTGGGAATTCCTTATGTACGCTGATGTTCTTAAAATTGTCCGTGCTATCGCTTCCTTAAATGATTGTAGTAATTTACAATCGGATCTTTTTGTTTTAAGGATTGGTTCTCTGCGAACTCCCTTGATCTTAATGTTTCTAAGTGTTTCGTGATGTCTTTTTCCAATAAGCTTAATCTCATTTCATTACTTTTTGTGTGACAGTGTTTTGAAGCATGTAGATCAACATAAGGACCTTGGCATCATTTTTGATCCGAAGCTTATTGTTGCTATATCTTCAAAGGTAGCTGGTTTCATTTTGCGCTGCTCGCACTTTGCAACCGATATCGACACATGTGTTCGTCTTTTTATTTCTCTTGTTCGTAGCATTGTTGATTATTGCTCCCAAGTGTGGTCTCCTCGTTTCGTGTACCTGTCAATGCTGTTGAATCCGTACAGCGTAAGTTTACGCGGTGCCTTTTGTACAAGTTTAATGCCGCTTGTCCTCCTTATGATGACCGTCTGCTTTATTTAAATCTCCATATGCTGAATACCCGCAGAGTATTCCTTGATGAATGCTTTCTTTACAAACTTTAACATGGTTTACTTTCCTCCAACGTTTGCGTGTCCCAGTTCTTACGTGTATCTGATCGCCTGGTTATTCGCTTTTCTTTATGTCCTTTGCGCGTACTCTTGTATATTTCAATTCACCGGTACCTAGAATGCTTAAAACCCATGATGAGCGTCAGCTTGGTTTTGTGTCTATCCATCTATCTATCTATCTATCTATCTTTTGAATGTTTTAAAAGTCGTATTATTGATTTGCTATCGTAGCTTCTTCGTTGTGTGTATTGTATTAATTTTTCTATTCTCTTTATTTTTTCTTATATTTTTCTATTTATATTCCTTTTTTTCTCGCTTTATATCAAGGATTTTTTTTGTATACTATCTCATCTTATAATTGGATATTACTCTGTTAGATGAGATTTTAATAATAAATAATTAAATAACATATAGGTAATGCAAACCACTGCTGAGACCTCAAAATGGTCTAGTTTTATCCGTAAATCTGCGAAACCATTTATTAACCTCCCCAGCTGTCTGCATCTTTTTCTTTCATTTGTTCGTAGTTGTACTATTGTTAAGTGTGATGTCCTCATTACCGATACTTGCGCATACTTAAAACTCAAAAAACTTTTGGCTGAATTTTACCCTTATAATAGTAGGAAACTGGTTTCCTACTATTATAGATGTAAATTTACAAAAGTGCGTACAAAGAATATTTTACGTCTTAAATGTGTAATTTTTTTTACGAGGAAATTGTGTAATTTTACCCTAAAAAGACGTAAATTTTGGACGAACACGCATGAAATTTATGTAGCAAAGGCTACTTTTTACGAGTCTTTTAGGATAATATTTAGTATTACAATTTATTCGTGAATGTAATTCAAATTGTTTACGAAAACGATAGTAAAGATTGTTTTATCAAACAAATGACACCAAAAACTTTCGAACAATTTTAGGAAGTATGCTGTACTTAAGCAGGCATTTCATCAAGCCTCTAGCTAAGTTTCAATTTCAATAAAATTGCAATTACAAAAATTTTATGATTCAAAAGCCAGACACTTAAGATAGGGAAGTGCTATAACATACCCTACTACCCCATTATTAAATAACATTATCAAAAGACTGTAAATAGGTAACTTTAAATTTTAAAAAGGGCGAGAGTCCTATGAAGCAAAATATAAATACTTTTCTTGTCGAATATAAAAACTTGTTGCAATTTCTTTAAGTTTATAATTTATTTTAATTTTGTATATACACACATATCCATTAATTTATAACACTTACAACTACACCTAATTAGCTTATAGCTACATTTCTAATTAGCTAATAGCTACACTTCTACACTTATTATAAGAAAAGAAAAGACTACCCTGTGCACTTAACTGCTGCTATTCAAATGTAAGCAACGATCACGAAATATCACACTCGTTCAGTTTAGCCAAATTACCGTCTTTCGTCACAATGTTACCTCAATAATAAATGAAATTCGAGCAAATGATACAATTTTACAGCTTTTGTGTAAATGTGAGCAGCGAAGTAGTAGATTTACACTCTTTTTGCTAAGATTTACAAAAGACTATTTATTATTCAGTTGATTTGGCGTAAAAGCAAAAAATGCACATCCAATGTGTAAAAAAAATTGTGATTCGTTATTTTAAACAGAAAAATGAATATATTTCCTATTATCATAGAATTAATTTTAGATTCACTTTTTAGAGTGTAGAACCTGTCCAACGTAGGTTTACCCGCTAATTGTTTGCCAAATTCAACATTCCTTTTGCGATTATAATAATCAACTTTGTCGTGTGTAACGCATGCTTGTGCGTATGTAAAATCCCACTTGATATTTGTTATATTTTTTCCATTTTCGAATTCGGATGGATTTCGGATGGATTCGGATGAACGAAATATATTTAACAACCCTCTAACCCTCTAACAATGCGCCAGTCACATCCCGAATAACACACCGCAGCATGGTTTACGTCTATGCATTCTGTATTTTTTTTTAAATCTCTAGACTGAATCTAAAGTGTCTCCCACACCCATTCTCCAAAAGTAAGATTTCAGTCGCACCGTGAGGCTTCGTGGATCCTTTTCAAGCAGATCAGTACGAATATTAAACAGTTTGATCTCTCGTAATGCAACCCTCGGTAATTTCGGCGTTATAAGCATCAGAACTCACAAATCAAATCTCTCAGCACGGTAAGATTTTTTCTAATTGCAATTTACATTCTTTACCATGATTGTCAATCCATGAAAGGGTGCTCCCCTTATAATGGATATTCGACACAATGGACAATTCAAATGGAAGGTTTCACATATAACACTGATAATGCATAGCGAGATACGAACCTGCACTTAAACCACTGTATGCCTAGGTAGCTTCAAAATTCAGTGAGACGCACCTTCTTTGACTAAATGGTCTGAAGCAAAACATTTTAAGTCGTTACAAAATAGAAGACCACATTCTTGCTAAAATCTGGGGTTGTTTTTTCAAAAATACTTTGCAGATCCATAAAGCTTAAATATTTTGACTGATAATAAGTCGCAGAATCAACACTTATTACCACCAATAAAGGCGGAATTAAAATCTGTTTACACTTGGCAATGCCCCTCTTTCTTACAAGTGTAATCGTAACAGTTGATATAGTCACTATCAAACAATTTCTTAAGCTTTTTCTGAGCTTATCATTTACCGCATATGTCTGTGAATCCAAGCCGTAAAAGATGTATTTGGAATGTACAAGTAGTACTGGTGGCACTGAGTACTGAAGCCATTGAATGATATTGTTTTTCTCAAAGATTGTAGCTTCAGTTCGTGGCAGCGCGTCTTGGGGTCGATAAAGTGCGCGGAGCATTCGACCCAGTTCATTCTAGAGTGTAGAGTGTATCATGCAAAATGTGCTTGATCGGGACCAGTGATTACTATCAGTAGTGATAAGTGGTTTTAGCAAAAAGTTGTGCAAATTTCGGGAAACGTCGAAATTATTGTGTGTATGTGAAGTGGTTGATAAAGTATTTATAAAATTTGTGGATTAAATCGATGGAAATGAAGTAAGGATCAATGTGGACATTAAAAATTAATCAAAACTATATCGATCAATTAAATATAAAGTTAGAATGTTAATATTTATGCTGAAAAGTAGTCTTAAAATCATCTGGAAGATTTCTTAGGTTTCTATTTTTTAATGCATGATTGCTTTTAGAATTTCACTTTATAAAATCAAAGATTTTTTTCGGAATACTGAATATAACAATATTATGTCGGCAATGTTTAAATACTTGCGTCTCTGATTTCCCAGCTGAATATAGATGTTATTTATTATAAATAGTAGTCCTCTTCCAGTCCTTTGAACATTTATACACACTAGAATTAACAAATCGATCATATTCCGCCTTCGATTTATTGCCAAGAACTATGCTACTTCGATAATATCTACGAAAACTCTTTCTGAGCAGAAGCCATAAAATGCAGCTCTTTTGGTACAGAAACTCTTCCAGCTCAAATCAACAATCCTTTCGAAGCCTTTCATATACCCAATCTAAATATACAAAAAAAAAACTTCCTCATTAAAACGCGTTCTTTCACACCAAGCGAGCACGCGATTCCCGTATTTAACTTTCGTCTTAAATTTCTCTTAGCTTACGACGGTCATAATCAAATTACTTCTTTCCGAAAACATCTTCTACCTACTCATTTTCAACTTTGTTCAAGTATTTTTCAAAGTATCTTACTTATTCTTAACTAGCTTACGTCACCTCCATCCACCTCGAATCCTGACAACCCATTCAATTTTCCAAGAACCAGAAACTGTCTTCGAAATCAAAACTCCTTCTAACAGAAATTTATGATATTCGCATACAATAAAAGATATAATTCGAGACGGAAATTTTGCCACTGGCCTGTTGTATTGAAGAAATCTGAATAGACCATTGACTAATGGCGGATTTTCCGCCCTTTGATAATCAAATAACGCTCATTTCGATTCATACATTTCTGCGAGCCAGTGTCATTTTGTTGCTATCGGGCTGTGTTTAGTGTACGAATTCGCCGTGTTATCATTTGGCTTACGAAAACGAATAAAGAAAATGAACCCAATTAGAGTTTTTTTCAGGGAATTAGTTTGTTTGAAGAGGAGGCCGGTGAAGTGTAGACATGATAAATTTGATTTTATTTGATGAATAAAAAATATTATTTATTAAGTCAGAGCAGCATGAAAGAAGATCTTTTCATTCATTGGGAAAACGATTGATGTTCACCAATTTAATTTATTCGAAGTGGCATTCGTTTTCGGAATGTCATTGGCTCCATGCACGAGGTGTCTGTACGATGCACTTAGATCTCAATATTGTTTACGTAAATCTGTTTAAAATTTTCGTATAAATAACTAATCAATCAGCACTATGCAGTAGCTCTGACTTTGAACAAGTAAACATTTGATCGTAGAACAGACGATAACTAGGTATACAATATGCTTGTGTGCACAGATCTCCTTTATATTAATGTGCTACATGTATAAATGAAAAATGGGAATAAAGTGTAATAGTGTCTTTTATGATTTTTTTTTCATTGACATATTGCAGTTAACCAACACCATCCTACCTAACGCCTTAAAAAAAAAGAAATTTTTAAATTTTTTAGAACAGTGGATCATGATTACAAATAGAGATTTAAATTCCTTGACGATGTGTAACAGCTAGAGTCAAATCCGGAGCAAAAAAATCGATGATGTTGTTCTTAAATTTTGTTTTAATCTAAATCTCTACGATATATAAAAGATTTTACTTCTAATTACTTCTAACTTACTTCTAATTAAAAACTTCATTTGAATACCAAAATTATGCTCAAACAGTTAATAATTTTAGACAAGAGCTAACTAAATTTGTTTTCTTTGTTTTAATATTCAAGTTAACTGCTGATGACTGTAAAAGATTGCGCTTTACAATCATTTACTTACACTCAGGGTTCCCACTTTTGATACATTTGTATCATTTTGATACATTTTTATTTGAAATTTATATTTTTATACAATGATACAGAAAGTCACTGAATTATGGCAAAATGATGCATTTTGTCATCCAGTAAATAAATTCAATTTTTTTAATTTTGCTGCCATGTGTTGTCAACCAAATCTCCTCTCTCGAGTAGTAATAACTGCCAACTTCAACTATACACTCTGAGCTACGAAAGTTATCTAATATGTGGTCATGACTCTGAAGATTTGAAGTTTTCAACCTATTTAAATAATAACGAGAAAAGCGAGAAAAGCGAGAAAAGCGTTTTGGGATAAATCGATTTTAGTTGAAAACAATTTAGGTTAATCAATTTCATCTGGCGCCTTTCTCATGTTGCTTTTAAGAGCTGTACCTTATAGTTTACCTGAGAACGATGTTTTTCTTTATTACACTTGAATGGCACTGTAAAAAAGGACTGATTAGAGTTGAAAAGAGATAGGAATTTTGGGAAACAAGAAACTAAACAATGTTTGGGTGCCACTGCATGACATACTGCCCAAAAAAATATCTTTTTATTCATCAAATCATCAGCATTCCGATAGCTATATGGTTCTTTTTAAAGTCAAAGAATTACTTTTATTCGCAAATTTAAAACAGCGACTTTCCCTAAAAATAATCTGCGCTCCATATTAATTACGTGCAAATTTTGAGCGCATTCGCAAAAAACCCACATTTTGTAACAATTTTATATTCAATATTAATGGCAATATACAGATGAAAACAAAGAGTGGAAGCAAATTTGTGATATTTTTTTAGGCTCTACACTATTCAATAAATATAGTAGCTCCAAACTAAGTTTTTCTATATTTTATTCAAAGTTTCAGTACCTCGAACGAATTCACTTTTGGGAACTGTTTGATACATTTTTACCAATATTGATACACTTTTTGAAGAAATTTGACACGGCGGAAAATTTGTGAGTGAAAACACTGCTTACACTTCTAGCATTAACTTTATCACTTTTTATGAAAATGCCGGATTTTTCTCTCTTTTGAAAGCAATAATCGACATTGACATTACTATTACTAATGATCCTCAGGCAATGTAATTTATTACATTTGCTTTTCCTCCTTTTAAAATGTATCAACCACTTCGATATCTTCTACTTTAACCCGCTCCTCACCTACTGTATTCTTGTTTAATATTAATTCTTTGGAAGTCGAAACTCTGATAAATACCTTCGATTAAAATGCTACTTCCGGGCCTAATGGTATTCGAAATATCCATATAAAATTCATCTCATCTCATTTCTTTCCTTAGCTATCCTTTTTATCATTCGCTTTGCATCTGATACAATTCTGTTACCATGGAAAGACGATAATATCTTACCAACTTTTAAATCTGAGATCCGTCCATCGTTTTTAACTGTTGTCCTATATGCCTCCCCTGACATTTCAGTAAATTTTGTTTTGTAATAAAATATATCCCTCTATTCAACTTTTTGAGAAGAATGTTTTCTCTCTGCTCTAAAATAACCAACATAACCTGTAAAGTCGACATAAACGGTTCTATTTCTTCTTTTTTCTTTAGCACATCCAGAGTTCCTCAAGGATCAATCTAAGGCCCTTTACGTTTTAAATTAGTTGTCAATGATCTTCCATCTATTATCAATTCCTCTTGTCTTGTCGGATGACTAAGTCATATTTCAAATATCCCTAAAGTTCTATCGACAAATAACTTTCAAAAAACTGACTTAAAGAAATGAGCTCTGAACAATTTTTAAATGTTAATATGATAACATTTTGGAAATGTTCAACGCTAGGTGCCTAAAATAAGATCGAGAAAATTTGAAAATTTTTGAATTGCAATAACTTTTGACAGGGCTACTAAATCATTATAAAACTTACAGGCTATATTGACGTTACTAACTTGTAGACATTTGTAGTTTTTTATGAACGTGCTAGCAACTCTGTAACTACGTCAGGCACTGATAGTGAAAACCTTCAAATCATCAACCCTTCTGAAAAATTTTTGCTTTTAAGAAAAAAAGCAACTCATATATAAATTTTATGCTTTGTCTAAACAGCCAAAGCCAAACTTTTGAAATTTCATATAGGACAAGAACGGTAATCCTTCCCCAATTCACCTATGTTTTTAACATCAAATAATTATGTTTTCTCATGACCCGATAATCTGATACAATTGAACTTCAATGGGATCAGGTCTGATTGAAGCGATTTTGAAATGTAGGCAACTCTGTGCCAGTGGTGCCATCTTGAAAGATTACTAAAAAAACTGCTTTTTGCCCTATAAATTCTGATTCAGTTACCAGATTTTGATGTAATTCACATAGTAGCTGGACTTTACTCTAAGCCACATTTGGTAAAAATTTGGTTGGAAAAGCTGTTGGTTGGAGCTGCCAGCTATTTTTGTGACTTGAATTTTAAAAATTCGCTCATGAAAAGAAAGCTGTTTGCCCTATAACTTGCAATGCAGTTACGAAATCAAAACGAAATTCATACGGTAAATGGACCTTACTGTAGGCAATATTTAGTAAGATTATTGTTGAAAAACCATGGTAGGGCTGCCAGCTCTGGTTGTTTTTGTATATTTTTGTTATATCTTTACTGATAATGTTCTTGGGAGAATGAAAAACTAATATCAGGATTTCGAAATTTCAAAAACATTTGCAGGAGGAAATCCTAAATTTGTTTGCACCGCTATAACCTCCAATGCAAACATCGGATCGGAAAAAAAATCGCAGGGGTGGTTAACTTCAACATGAAGTAGATGTGATATATTTTTGGCTTTGTTGCCAGCAAAGAGTCGCCAGCAGGAGCCGTTTTTGTTATTTTTGTATGAATAAATGCTTATATTAAGTATTCATATCGCCAAAATTTACAATGAAAATACTCGTAAATAACCAATGTCTAAATATTTCAAAATCTGGAAATTTTTTGGATGGCAGCTCCAAACACTTTTCTATCCCTGTAACTTTCGATGAAGCCATCGGATGGAAACGAGATTCATAGGGTAGCTTGATTTTGACAAAAAGCAATCATGGTAGAGTATTAGTTGCAATTCCGGTGAAGTATTGCAAGCACTGAGCATGTACTTCATTTATGTTAGCAACATTGCTTTCAAAGCTTTGCAATTAATATAACTAACATAATGATAATGAATACAAGTAACAAGCGTTTGACTTTCCTACATTCTGAAATTCATGCAAGTGGTAACTCTGAACACCTTTCCACCATATGAGCTTTAATGCATTCAAACGCGGTGCATAGCTCTTGAAACAGGTTGGAATATGCTCTCAAAATCTGGACGGTTCCTCTACTGTTCATCGAACTTTAGTGTTTGTAGCGGTTTTGATTCGCTAGAGTATTTCATATAAGAATCTTCTGAATTCCCTTCAAATATACGCAGGAAAAACGTAGTTTGTTCTTTGGTTAATATTTTCGTTGGTCTAATTTTAGCTCCCAGATAGTAGTGGATTGAGTTGTCTCAGCCGATCATCTCAGGTATTCTCTTTCTATTTTCACCAGTTTTCTCTGGAATTCTATTTTCACCAGTCTATGTTATTCCCAGCTAAAATACACAATTCTCTTAAGCTTAATCTCTACCTTCTCTAGTAGAGCTATCAATTGCAGATAGCTTACACGACTCAATATTTGTTGTGAGTAGGATTGTTTTCTTACTGTAATCAATTCCAACATCAAATTGTGAGTAGGATTGATTTTTTACTGTAATCAATTCCAACATCAAATTCTTGAGTGATTTCGCTTTTTTTGTGTCCCACAAAGGACATTTTAAAGCATTTTAGGTCTAGTTTATGGCAGGCAATCAATAAGATTCAGGCATTATTTCCTTTTGGTTTTTGTATTTATGGGGCCGGAACCATCTTGCCTCAGGTTTCAGAACCAGTAGGTGCGATGCCGAATTGAACGACAAAGGGACAGTTGCGCTGACCTTTTATAAAACAACAACTAGTTCAGGGTAGTTTCTAAGATATTTATCGGATATTAAAGTCCGCACCTCGATCGAACCTACATGACAGGAGGCCATGACAGGAGGAGGTCATGACAACCCACATGACAGGAGGCCACTAGCCCACACGATCCTTGTTCGCCGGAAATTAGTTCAGAGCGTATTCTAAAACATTTGTCGGAAATTTTATTTCGATTTTCGAACAATGGGATGTAAAGCAGGGCTGGTTCTTTTACAGGAACCAAACACCACCGATGGAAATAGAGTATCATGTATTTCGCCATTAACAATAATTAATTTTTCGGCCGCATTCGTCATCGTTAGGCTGCTACCGGAAACGACACTCGTGTCCATGTTTGTGTTACCTCCTTCTAACTCGTCCTCACTTTCATTGGGCTCAATCTTTTCTTTGGCATTATCTCCCAGATCGATGATTGCCTTATTATTTTCCGCTTTTTCATTTTGATAGAGCTGAAACTTGCATTGATTCACGATTTTCAGCACTAAAATCACGAAAGTTTTTTTTTAATTTTTGTTAGCACTTTTTGCAACACTTTCCGAATTCTACAGGATCACGGCCGCCGTCCACCATTTCAGAAGGTTCACAAAAGATAGCTGAAAAGATGTATATCAATTTCTAATACTCGTTTCATACGCATGAGTCAAACATCTTAATACAAATGCATAAGCTGAAAATATGTAAAGGATAGTGAAACGTATAAGAAAAAGCAGCTTACAATAAGAAAGACAAAAAAAAGTACTGCCAGACAATGAACAAAACAAAAGTGTTCAATGCAATTTTATCTTCCTGCTTAACTTAAATCCGTTTAACTGTTTGAACAAGTCAATGATTGCAATAAATACATAAATATAATCCGAAGTCATTGATCAATCAAAATACGTGAGCGATCAGTTAAATTTACGAAGCGATAATAACGATTTATTATGCATACAACATTATTGTCGAAAAAAAACATAAACAAACTTCCTTCATTCAAAACTGCTGAGCTAACTTTTCAAAGATAAACACTATCAATATTTGAGAACCCTACAAAAGATTGTTTCTGAAATTTTAGAAATGAGTCTGGCAAGATTTCTTTAACGCTTTAGAGAATTGTGTACAAAATGACCTTTGATAACATTTTGAAAGTTGTGGTGATACTATAAATCCAATATTGAGAGCATCTTAGAAAGCATAAATAAAGTTTAGTTAAATATATCTTAATCGATTCGGACCTTGACCGAACAAACTGCACATGTTTCAAGATTAGATATGAATCGATACAGTATTAGCAATAGGATATTTATTAGGTTAAAAACACGAGTTTCCAACAAAGAGTAATAAAAATAAGTCACATGATTAAAGTAATTTGCAGCGTCACGTGCAAGTTCTTTGGGGGGTATATAGTGATTGAAAACGTGGCCATAAGCCATCGATAACAGCTTGTAAATAAAATTGATAAAATAACCACTTAAAGCCAGGTTAAGCCTATGGCTCGAGTATAACGAAGACGCATACGTTAGAGTAGTTTGAAGCTGAAAGAATCAAAAGACAATCAATTAATACGAATTTTTCATAATTTCCGTTATCGACATTAGTACTCATAAATAGTCCTTTGATAATCATGTGATACTAAAAGATACTTCTTTGCTTTGGATTATTATATAAAACTCAACCTTACAAGTTAAATAATTGGAAATATAGTAAATAACTTCATAATTGTATATGAAACATACTTATATGCATACATAGAAAAACACGCAAGAATATTTATAAAGCAAAACTGTTATGCCTGTTTATTTTTTGATGCGTCGAAATGAATAAATCTTCGGAATTTGCCGTTTGCTTTTCATTCTACTCTATGGAAAAATCAACTGATTGAGAAAGTTTAAGAAAATGAAAGAAAATATCTGCAGTTTTTTAGAGAAAAATCTTACAGCTTGAATATGTCTCACCTGAAACAGATGCTTACACTTTTGTAGATTATAGAGAAATCCGTGTTGAGAAACCTAAAGAGAAATAACAGCATTGCATAATGATGAGCCTGATTAGTATGTTTGCCAGGCTTAGACATATTTCTAAGCACAATATGAATAAATTCTGCATGCATTTCATTTTTAAAACAAAGAAATTCTTAATTTTTGCTCAGAATGATGCATACAGTACTGCAATCAGTACATGTATCCGGTCGGCACTAGGCTCATATTCAGATATATGTATGTATCTTCGTATCGCATAATCTAAATGAACGTATCTATTTCGCATTCGAGTCATGTGCTTCCTCTGAATGACGTGTTTAACTTAGGATTAAAGCAGTCTTTCCATGTTTACTGTTTACGGTACAGATCGTTTCAATTTAAAATTCTTTTGAAGCTATATATATCTCACGCAATTATTTAATAAATGTATGTTTTTTGCAAGAAAAAATATTCGCACCTTTTTGAAATTCTACAAAATCGGTGACGTTCAGAATAAAACATAGTCTGATACTGTTTATTGTCTTTTTCTAGATATGAATTAATAAATGCCTCCTTATGATAGGGGCGGGTTTTTTTGCTGCAACGGCTAACAATCTTGACTACTATTATTTTGTAAAATGAACAGTTTTGAATTGAAGCATAGATATTACAATTGGCAACTGCTCACGAACTAGAAATTATTTCAAAGTTATCGATTCCACCCAGCAACGTCAGGGAAAATTAAGATTTATACCTATTGTGCATCTCATTTGAGAGTTTGAAAAGTTAAGCTTCGTAAGCATCATACTTTTGCAATTTTGTATTATAATTTATGTATTTTTGGAGTTTGGAGTTTGGAGATTGAAACGGAAGTTGTCTTAAGTATATTTCTCTGAACGCTTCTGTTGCTTCTGAAACAAGCCTCGCTTTTTGATAGAGTCAAAACTAGATATCAACAAACCATCGGACCCAAAACTGGAGTACCTGAAATATCTGTAAACCACCGCATTTTAGCAACAGCTAGATCGATCGAAGACGGCACACTCCTTTAATCTAATCTGCATGCAATTGGAAAAGTATATCTTGTGCTAACCAACAAAACCTACACAGTTCAATGAGTAACCACATCCAAATGTGTCAAAGATCTTGGAGTCACTGTTGGAATAAACTATGTTATCAATAATGTGAATAGTGCCTTGAAAATGTCCAGTTTGGATATGGTGCACCAAAGGTTGATCTGCCGCTTTCATCCACCTCATCTTTCAAAAGAGGCTTAAGCAGCCAAGTCATCAATATAAAATTGGAATTTTCAGCATGTGTGTTGCTAAACAAATTAAAATAAAACGAAAATAAAATTTTGACACGCTGCCATCAAATAAGTGATAGTTTTGAAATAAAAGGGGTCCAGTAAACAAGAAACAAAGTAGTTATAAGTCTTGACAAAGATTATTGTACCGTGAACATTGCGGAATTTTAAATCAAGCAAATGAATTTTTTTGTTATGTTGGAGCGTGACTATATTATACAGTTTACTTAGTGTGCACAAAACGAGAGTCCTTATGACATCATTTGACCTAATAACCACTGAACGTATACTTGAGTATAAGCAGCTTAACTAAACGAAACCTTAACACTTAGACTCGGTATTGAATCTGCTGGCCAAAAGTTCTACATAATTGACTAGCGTACCCTTAAGATGCCCTTGACTTGTTCTATTCCTTGTAAAAGGACATACGCAGCGCTGCCAGATTGGGGGTTTCCCCTCAAAATAGAGGATTTGAAACTCTCTTGGGGATTTTTTGGGTGGAATAATATCGAGAACGATTTTTTAATTACCATATTCGGAGATGGGATGTGAATTTAGATATAGATAATATGCAGCACCAAATGTTTAATCAAGTCTAGTTTTCTTTAAGTTGGATGACACTTAATAGCTTACTGTTTATGGATTCTGGGTCGCAATTTGAACACAATATATATCAAACGTTTCTGACAGGAGCATAGCCCGGCTATATATTTTATTACTATGAACTGTACATTGCCCTGCGACCTTAGCTTCTCCTTCGGCTAGCTGCTAAGTGTGGCACGAGCCTAAGCCGCTAGCACTGCAGCTACTGTTGGACGTTACGTACTGTGAACTTCTTTGTTTTTTGTTTTTGACCCTTAAAATATTTTTTATATTGTTTTGAAGTTTTAGGCTTTCCATAATCAAAGCAACTTGTTCATCTTGCACCAGATCTTGTAATCAGATCCGCGATTCGGTCTCTAAGTGGCTTTTGTCTACGTGTACAAAGAGAGAGAGAGAGAGAGAGAGAGAGAGAGAGAGAGATCTTTGACAGATTTTCAGCTACGAGGATACAAAAGAACTCAGAATTTTTCGTTTGAATGTCTACGCTGCTATCATGGTAGTTTGATTGTAGAAAACCTAGGAGTCGGTTAAAATTAGTCGGTTGGTAGCAAATGGATTGGAGTTTGCTAGTGAAGCCCATATTTTTGACAAAGTATCTCATGTGCTGGAATTCAAACCTAAACAATTTATTTTTACCTGTTACAAGTGAATTAAACTTAAAGAACTTATAGAAGTCGACTCTAAAAGGCCCTAATGTGAAGCCAAGAATAATATTAGAGCTTTCGAACAAAGCTACGATTTTTAGCTTGACTGATCGTTAGTGATCACCTATCATTGTTTTTAACACTTTAGGTGATCTGCATTCGTTTTATAAAATAAATGTGTCAGCTCTTCGCAATTAAAATCTTCCTTTTTATTAATGATATTGTTTCTTTGAATTGTTGGCGATTTCGAGCTGCCTATTTCAATGCTTCGGCCATGAAAATATCTGTACAACATTTGCATTTTCATGGCAGGTGATATTTCTTTCCTCGATATTAGAAAAAACACACTATAAACATATTTAATTATTATATTTAATTGAAATCTTATCAGATAATGATTCTTCGATTTGCACAATAAGGAATAATTCTTCAATAGAAGCATTTGGAATTAAAACGTCCATGCCTTGGGAAAAAATGTAAATTGGCATATCCGTTGAAAAGCTTCAAGAAATATTTCAAAATCTTGAACACAGTTCATACATGTTCTCTTCGCGTATGTTCGTTTTCTGTAATTTCTTCACATACGTCAAGATACACATTCTTTCATTCTGGATGTATTATATGACGTGAACTCATATGTACTAAAAATAAAAACTAAACTTTTTGAGCGAGAAAAAAATATACGATACATGATAAGCATTTCTCGAACAATCTATTTTTAATTTGAAGATTTTTTACAAGGATTTCAATTTCAAGATGCTCGAAATTCTTCAACTTTATGCATGAATACATTCCACTAGAGTAAGCAAAATTTATACAGCCAGTCGACTAACAACAATGTGTCTGTCAGTGGTCATGCTGATATTTCATTCTAAATTAGACTCGTCTCATCCTACACTAAGCTGCAGAATTCATTCGAGACAGCTAGAAGCGATGTGGATTTCCGTCCGAATCACTATACACTAATATGTACATAGTTACTCATCTATGTGCTTTCCATAAAGTTTATCCACCTGTGAGTAAAACAGCTGGCCTGATCCGATATAATGCTACTGATAAAATCTTGTTTACATTGATTGAAATCCATGAAAATATGTAATTAATTTATCGGCGAGCACGCAATGCACCAGCTAAGTACACGACAGCGATCGGTTTGAAAACAAACATAACATGCTATTATCAATTACAGAGTTTACTTTGTATATCAGCTTACAAACTAAAAATAAATGGGTCATAAGATGTGATTTTATTACACAATATTTTATTGCTACTCTTTAGAGGTATGCTTGAATGAAAATTATAAGATATTGTTATGCTAATTTATTGTGAAAGGTGTTTTGATTAATGTTTTGTTTATGAGCTACGAACTTTGTTATGACAAAGTCAACTTCGAAATTTTAGATACTAAGGTGGATAATTTTCCAAAATGGGAATCTTCCATATCAATCATACTATATTTCTCCTTTTATGTTCTTTTAACATCCTCTGAAGATCAGTTCGCATTATTTTTAAGCTCCATTTCGAGCGGCATGCTGTAAGGTTTTTCGCTTACATTAGTAGTTCAGTTTAAAGTTTCAAAGGAGAATGTCATCTATGTACAGGTTAACTAAAACGGATATAGAAGAACTTTTAGCAGTACCTAGGATATTGAATTTGTTTAAAACCATCGGTCCGAGAATGGAGCCTTGAGGAACTACAGATTGTTCAGAGAACTTATCAGAGAAAGCCACATTAGAAGAAACGAGCGCCCTCTTATTACTGATGAAACGACCTATGATCTTGCTAATACTGCGAAAAATGATTTATTATAGATTTGGTACTTCTGCATAAAATATCGGGGAACTTTTTTTTATTAAAATTGTAATAAAGAATTTCATAACTTTTCCAATATTAAAAATGATTTATTCATTAATATTAATAATCACTAAACCGATCAAAGGTCTCGTTGCTAATAGCATTTCACTTTGCAGTTTTCTTCGTTTTCATGTTTTTTTTTTGAATCGACCAAAAAAATCTCAAAGCATTACTTCTGATCATTTTCCGTTGTATCGTTTCTCTATACACAATATATGTCAGCGAAACCTTTCACCATATTCATCTGAGATTATCGGGAAAGAAATTTAGGTGAGAGCTTAAGAAATAAAAATGTTGAGGGACATATTACATTTTACAGATGTATAAGAAGAAAAAGTTTTTGGATAATTTCCTGGTAGCTTTCAGTTTTCGCTTTCGAGAAAATTATGACAAACTTCTTTAAAAGTATGTTCCTCGCTCTTTTTTCTGCTTCATTCAACCTAATTTCAAAATGTGTGTTAGAAATAACTTTTCTTTAACTTTGGCGTCGCTTATTCGGAGGAATTGTATTTTTAAGTACTGGAAGCCTTCACTATCCTTGTTAATTACATTTTCAAAAAAAATCATAAAACCTAGCTTGATATAGATGGGGGTGGATTCTTTTACTTTCAAGTAAAGGCTCTTATATTTTTAACTCCAGTTGTTAGACTCGATAATTGTGGCCATTTTTTGCAACGTTACGTTTATCTTGCGCACGGTTGTCCCATTCGCATAAATACAACAAAGTTGAGCCTCCGATTTTGAGACTCCTAAATCTTGAACCAAATCATTCAAATCAGATTGCGTAAGAATATAAAGTTTGACTGATGCGAAATTTTAGAGTCGTTACTCAATTATGTTAAGTTGAGAGTGAGCGTTTCCATCATCCACCATTTCATCGCGGTTACACTAGAGGTAAAGCATCCCTACTCGAAATGGCACGGAATGTTCGGATATTTTTTTTTCGTAAATCCTGTTGTCATAGTCTTACAAAAATAATCGTTTTCGTGGTTTTTAGGTTCAATTCAAATTATGGACATTGATCAATATCTTACTGCTCTTGAGCAATTATTGCAAAATATTTTCGGGAGCCAATCCACAGGAAACCCAAAGTACCGTTGATAAGCACTTTTAACTTAACGCAGAGAACAGAACGCAAAAGAAGCACAATAGACCCCGGAGGTCGCAGTGCTATGGGCCTTCTGGACCCACTCCAGGCTATCAATCAATCAATGTTTAACTAGAACTATCATAGCATTCTGTCAAGTTTTTATAGTACATCCACCGCAAATGTAGCAAAACACATCCGAAAAGTTTTTGCAAGTCAGTGGCATTTAGGACCTACAAAAAAAGTTAAATATGTTATAAACGTACCAATATGTTACAAACTGATGCGATTTTATTTTAATCTTAGTTGAAAATACACATACATTTTAGCAGTAAGATGCGAGTATGTAATTCAAAACATAGCAAAATATACAAACAGAAACAATCACTACACAACTTTTTTATATACTGACCGCAACGGAATCACAGCGAGAACTGCGCAAACGCGTGCGTTGGCCTTGGTGTAAAAGCAACGTCAGGCGATATCTCTCTCTCTCTCTCTCTCTCTCTCTTTCTATAAGTTATGCGAAAGTAAAACACAAAATAACTTTTCCAAAAAAAAAAATTAAATAAAAAAACATTTAAGAAAGATCTGTACATAATTGAAAACAGATGTTTATTTAGCATGTTAAACATTTCATAATCATATATTTACTTGAAGGAGGATCCCGTTGCAGACCAGTGTAGCTCATGTTGGCAAGCTGGGTTTCACCATTTTGCATGGGAGGCCCTCTATCCAAGTAGTCAAAAGCATTCTGTACATCAATCCTACACAGCTCTAATTTGCCTGCTATTCGAATACACTGTACTTTTTACTGCAAGAATACCAACATCATCATGCTTAGGAAGATAGAGTGGCGATTAAGAGATTCTGCCAAAATTTTAATAACTTTAGAAAATACTTATCACCGTCTGTTTCTAGATTCAAATTCAAGGCAGATCAGACCACGACACTGTCGCCATAAACTACGTAAATCATTTATAATTGAAAAACCAGCCCCAACATTGCTTAGTTTTGAAAAACAAAAAGTTCTATGCGGTTCTTAGCCATTTGAAGGGGAATCACAAGTAATTAGTACGACAACAAGCAATGTGATTTACTATAACTTGGAGAAAAACAACGCAAATATTGCAGAAAGTTTAGCATTTTTAATTTATCAATGCACAAAAGCTTCCTGCACTTTGGTAATTATTTCAATTGACATAGACAATCAAAGAAGTTCATGCCAAAAACTCACGCAATTCACTTCCCAATCTCTACGTACACAAGGTAAGTTGGCACCTGGCGTATTTATGTTCAGCTGAAACAAATCAACTAACAGATGACCAGTGCTGAGTGCCTAAATGCATTTAAATTAGCTATAGAAGATATGCATGCATGTTCAGACGATCGTTTAAAAACTTAAAATCGTGTTTACGACGTGTATGTATTTATTACAGTAGTAAGTTCTTTGTAAAAGAGAATTATTGCAATAGCATATTTGCATAGCCCTAACACGAGCTAGTGTAAGGCTTTAAGGAAAAATAGTTACATTCCTCAACGAAACAGGAAATACCAGAAAATTTGCATATGCAGCTCAAGAGCTTGACAATAATTACTGTATTAATCAACATTTTGATTATTCAACTCTACCATTATTATCATTTAAAATAATTCAAAAATATACGCTGTCACCTCACTAATGTTGAATACTAATTTCAAACTAATTACTCACCATCCTGGTCGTCTACAACTATGCGACACTTGGAACATTTGTAAATAAACTGAGCAAGTTCAGAGCTATTAAGAAATTAAGTAATCTTTCAATCTCACACTAATTGCACATTCCAGACACGCTGCTTCCACCTAAGGACATTTTCATTGCGATCTGGAAGCCTTTGTAACAACACTTCAAGATGCACACATGCTGCTCACGTTATGGCCAGCTAGTAGTGAAAAGTTGACCCAGTGACTCGGCCGTTACAGCAGTCATTATTCGTATCTGTATCTGTCTACGGGTTCCGTATCAGCTGCGAGTCAGCCGCTCGCTAGCCACTTGGATAGTCGTTTCAAGTCAATAGTATCTTAACCATTCTAGTTTACATAGCTTGCAAATGAATACATTCTAAACACATTCTGAAGAACCCGAATAATTTTCAAAACGATAATTTTTCCAAGCGCTGCCCTGTGATATTCATTTGAAAAGTAGTTATTGATAGGATTTGTTTATTACAAGATCGGCTAGTGTTCGTGATAAGTTTACAAAAAGTTCTGAATGCCAGTTGTGCTGATTCCGTTGTGTATATGTTAAATTGTTATTGAAAAGTCGATGACGATATTCAATCTTATCAGTGAAAAACATATTTTCTTTAAAACGATCGAGTAAAACAGATATAGATGCGGTATCATTAAATTATGTAAATAAAGCTGATTTTGTGGTGAAGTGCGTTAACTTGTGTTTGAAGTTCTGGAAATGCTCGTAAGATTCTTTCATGTTAAATGATTGTGATCAAAAGATAGTAGTTGCGAGAAACACGTTTTTACTACAACGGTGATCACAAAGTGCACAACATTGTTGTAAACTTACTAGAAAAACCTGCAGTATTCCCATGGAACTCAAGTAAGTTACTTCTTATTTTGATGGGAGCTAAGATGGAAGTATTTGAAGCAAATTGTTTTTTAAATGCTTGGACTACTTATACGGAGAAGCCGTATGATTGGCAGAGCTAGATTTAAGTAAAACATTCAGCCTTTATATGATCTTTGTAAACGAATATCCCACTTTGGTTCATCATGATCAATGTCGGATTATACTTTTCGAATAAGAGTCTATGGAAACGCATTACTTTGACCTGGCTCATTATCAAACGCTAATGCTACATTCAGTTTGATTTCAGTACCTCATTCTTAAACGGTTAGCATTGTTTTTCATTATTTACATATTTTTGGGAATAATGTCAATTTATTTGACACTTGCAAACACTTTTCTACTGAAAGCTATATTTGAATAACAAACATCGTTTACACAATACTGATCAATAATACCAGAAAATTTAGCACTCTTTGTGTTAATTCATTTACTTCTTTCATAAGGAACATGAAGGTACGTTATGTGAACCTTATAAATCATGCGTATTCTCTTGTGCAATATATTCGTTAATAATATGGAACTCAGTTCTAAGCATCGGATAGACAACACACTGATAATACTTAGTATATGCTAATAAGCCTCCAGTCTGTATTTATTCTCTAAGTCTAAATTTGCGATATCGAAACATGAGAACGTAAACCAAAAATTATCATCTCAGATCATTATTATTATCATCTGAATTAAAATTATTATGATTTCAATTAGAAAATTATCATCTCAGATCACATTCAGACGTTCCTTATTTTTCCTATTAGTTCTCTAAATTTGGCATTAAACCGCCCATTAATATCCAGACCAGTATCCTGATTTTCAAGATATGGGGAGTGGTATTGTAATTTTCTGTCATATAATTTAAAATGACTACCTGTTAGACGAGTACAAACGAAAACCTAATTAAAATTCCTGAACCTGCACCCTCAAACATAATAACTACCTGTATAAGTATGATTTCATGGCTTCATTATACAGGATTTTATTTACCAAAACTACAAAATTCGGGATTTCAGCAAAATAAAGGAAATCAAAAGAGCCTGGGACAAAGGCTTCAAAACAGGCCTCTGTTGCCTTTTCGACCTAAAGGGTTAAACGCAATCACAAGCCCAATAAAAAGCAGGCATTTAGTAGCTGAGAGGCCATATGACCCTTTCGTTATTTTGCACACCGCAACCTGCACCATACAGCCTACTCTACAACGTTGTTCAAAAAAAAAATCTTAAACGTGAAACTCTCACAAAATGTGTGACCTGCTCGCCAATCATTCACAGGAAGTATTTTGTTCATATACAAGCTTGCCTTATGTTCTGTTCCCTCAACCATTCCCGCCAAATATCTTTAGTGAAATTTATATGTATATAACCAGAGAAGAATCGCAATGACCATCAACGATTTTAGCATCAACAAGGATCCTGGGCCAAGATAAGCGACTCCATACTTTCGAGGATGAGACTAGAAGGGAGCACCCTTTTAGTTTCATCCTCGAATATTTGGAGTCGCTTATCTTGCCTGTGCATATAATTTTCAATAAATCACTTTCTGGTAGGGCTCTCTCCCCATTTTGGAAATCCGCACGTCTGTCACGATTTTGAAAAGTAAATTTTTAAAAATTACAGAGATATGGCAATACTATCAGCATTGCGTCCAAAATATTCTTTGTGGCATCAAAAAAAAAATTCAGCAACGCCTTTGATCGTGATGATCACGATATTCTTCTACTTGAATTACTGAAGTATCTCACATTACTGGTATCTCAGAATTGCTTTTCGAAACAGAACTCAGTCAGTTAAATTTCAGGGTATTTTATCCAAAAAAAAATTGGATTTCCATTCGGTGTATTCGGTTCATATCATTCTTCATCTTTTTTATTCAGACGATCTGAAAATGCACCTCAGAATAAAATTGAAATCAAATTCAGTTTTCTGTCAATCGAAACTTTATTTCTTAAAGCAGTGGTGCAAACAAAATAAACTTGACATCAACGTCAGTAAATGTTAAGTAATAAGCTTTTCCGTGAAACCACCAATTAAAATTTTGCCTTTGATGTTATTGATCAATATTGTCTCCCTGTCCATTATGCTAACTTTCGACGAATTAGCCCATTAACAAACCATTGCAGATTTAGGTTTAAGACAGTCTTGCCATAGTGCTCACGACATACATACATTCCCCGATCCAATTGTCTCCCAAAAATTATGAAATTAATTCTGCTTTTGGCTTTGTTTTTTTATTGTAAATGTATTCAATTTGTTAAATTCAAATGTAAGTGTTCTGCTTTATATGTATATGTACGCCTTGTTTGATTGAAAATAAATAAATAATTCAAAATATCGTAAATATTGGAAAAATAAACACACACTAAAGCGTTTGGCAATATTGAATTTATGCCCTAGTTACTATAATCTAGTGTAAAGACAATCCTCCATACTAAAGCCGTTTCGATCAGATGAAATTGTTGAAATAAAAACTCGAAGTGTAAACACCTCTAGATCCAACTAGGGGAAGGCTGGCCTATTACTTGACGAAAGCATCCGCTTTCTCATTTCCGTCAATGCTTTTATGGCCAAGTATCCAGAAGATCCTAACTCTTCTGTTGCTACCTAGTCTGTTCAAGACCCGAATATAATAGAATATTTTTGATTCAACGTCTTTTAAGGCATGTAAAAGTAAAGTAATTCCACGACAACGTTTTGTCAAGTCTAGGAGTTGAATCTGATAGAAAGCTTCATTCATAAATTTAAGTATAATCAAATTGAATACGAATGTGGATTGCTTAGTTCCACGACTCACTTTACCCCTGATTTCAATTGGGTACCTAATCGGAACTAAGTGAGCTCAAAGCTTAGTACGCGAACTCTCGTCCGTTTCTGGATTAAAACCAGGGACCCTACACACACGAAGCCGATGCTCTACCCACTAGGTTACTGAAGCTTTTTAAGATGTACATTTCACTTATCTCCAAATTAAATTTAACAACCCATTCTATATATATATATATATATATATATATATATATATATATATATATATATATATATATATATATATATATATATATATATATATATATATATATATATATATATATATATATACATATATATATATATATTGCTAATTTCTTTACTTATCGCTGTGTTGCTGTATCAGTATTCAAAAGTGCATCGAGAATTTTGTTTTCTTTCAATTAAACAAGGCTATCAGCAGCGTAAAGTGGTGAAAAATGAAAATTGAGTAAATTTAGTGATGAAATTGTATCTAATATTTTAGCACTTTTGTATGTCTCTCTATGAAATTATTATACATAGCTGTTGTGCAAAAGTCTAGGGAAATATCCACATATCCAGAGAAGAAGACAATTCTTGGGAATTCTTCTCTGGCTGGCAACATTGCTTGCGTGCCCCCACTCAATACTATTGTGACCAAAAGGTTTCGACTCTTAATGTCCAGATTCCATAAAAATGGCAGCGTCTTTTGCGGTAGTGCCTCGAAAAAAGCGAGGGAAGCGAGGGAAAATGCAGTAGGACGTTTAACGCAGCCGCAGTTGCAGCTGTACGGCACTTGTAATATAGAGAGCACCAATCGCAGAACTTTGTTCGCCATGTCAGCAAAGATGATTTTATCCATTATCAGTCACCAGAATAGGCAGCCGTTGCAAGGATCGGCCTTGCTATCGCCATGTAGATCCAGTGCTGGGGCCCCATATATTCCCCTGCACCTTCCTGCTAGCGTAAATTGTGTTTTCTAACCTTTTTACTCTTTCCCTTAAATTCACTATCCAAGCGAGCTTGCTGTTCAGAATGAGACTCAAGTACTTATTGTCCGGCTTTTGATTTCATCTAAAGCATCCCAAGCAGATTAGGTATATTTCGGGAACTTTTTTTTTCATAGGAGAGTATAAAATCGGTTTCGGAGTTAAAGTCAACGGCCACAGTTTTTGTACACTCATTAATCAGCCTCAAAGCTTACTGGATAAGCTCGCCAAGGGTATGCGGGAACCTACCCCAGACTATGATCGCAATTTAATTTAATTTAATTTATTTATTTACTAAACAAGGTATAATAATACATATAAATGAAATAAATATAAAACAAAAAAAACTAGACAAATTTAAAAAAAAACAGGTTCAGAATTGGTATAAAATACAAACAAATATAATATAAATAAATAAACATTCGAAAAATAAATACATAAAGCTAATTTACATGTAGGTCACAATATTAAATACGCAAAACGCAAAACGAAATTAATTAATTATCTAATTAAACAATTATAAAAATAGTCCTAAGTCATAAGAAGATACTAGGCCGGTAGACTAGGGAGGGTAGGATAAGAGAGCCTTGGTAACTCTCTTTTTAAAGGACACTTTGGATGTCGTGGGGGAAAAGTGTTGGCTCATACTGTTGAATATTTTGCAGCATCTGTTAATTGGCTCATTGTCAGCATATGCGGTGCTATGCTTATGTTCAACTAGCATTCGTCGGGATCTAGTGACTCTCAAGGGCTGATTAAGCACAAATCTTTTCTGTATATAGTCGACATTAACAGCGTCTCTAATGACATCGAAACTGAAGCAGGCAGATAACATTAATCTTCTGGATGCAAGAGGTAATAAGTTTAGAAGTCTAAGGCGAAATTCATACGACGGTAAATCGCTAAAATCACTTGGGTGGTAAAGACCTCTAAGAGCGAATAGCAAGAATTGTTTCTGAATAGATTCAAATCTCTGGCTGTGAATTTCGAAAACTGGGTTCCAGATAATGCAAGCATACTCAAGAAGAGGGCGAACGAGCGCGGTGTATAGTGATTTTGTAACCCAAAGGTTCTGAAACTCCCTGGCGCGTCGTTTAATGAAGGCAAGTCGTTTACAAGCTTGAGAAATCATTTTATCGTAATGAAAATTAAAGCAGAGCTTTTCATCCAGCACCACACCGAGGTCTAAAATATTGTCCACTCTACTAAGTGCCGTATTGCTTAAAAGGTACGTATAATGTACGCGCGTTCATCGGTATAGTCCACAAACGTGAGTTTCTTTCTCCCCAACTTCTTTAAAATTGTATTTGACACCAGGTTTCAGAAGAAAGGAGATAAAACTATCTCTAGGGTTGAACCTCTGTGAATCTTGTTCACATTCATTTTCATTACATATCATATGAATTTTATGCTTGGTGTAGTAGGCTGGGTGGTGATTGCATTGAGGCTTTCCATAACGGGTGTTGTGAAGGCGTTTTTAATGCAAGCTTACAGCAACTAACTTTTTTGTATTTGCAAAATATATCTCGATGATTAGATGGCATTAAAAACAAACATTTGACAGATCTAGCACAATGATTTATTAATAGAAGATATAACGTAAGTCATATGGCTGAGTATTCTAGTCAAGAGAAAATTTGCATTGCGGTGCTAATAAAATATATTGTGATAATAAAATATATTTAATCGTTTTTAGAGAAAGAAAAGTGTATGTTGTTATCTGAATAGGACATTATGTGAAAAGTAAACTTCAATTTTCAATTTCAGGCAGTGCTCACTTGTTTGCGAGTATTGTATGTAGTATTTGAAATGGTATGAAAAAATCAACAAAGGAAGCATGACCACGAAACGATAATTTTTATTTACTTTCGCTAAGCCCGAAATAATACACGAAAAATATCTTTAAATAACATGTTTCATGGTGCAACACCCAAAAGTAAATTGTTAAAAATTATAATTAACAAGCCATTGTACACGTAATAACAATAAAGTTAGTCTCGTCAAAAAAATGCTCAACAAATTAACACATTGACAAATGAGATATTTCAGACGTGAATAATGGGCTCTACCAACACGCTAATTATAACTACAGTTAAGTTAACCCCACTTAACAAACATTTCAACACGCTTTCAACATGCTTTCAAACGTCATCATTACTTAGAGAGACAATCATAGATAATGGCATAAATGATGTGTACATTTAAAACGATCAAATTACGATAGATGTGAATCAGATTTATTAATTGCATCATTAGAAATATTTCACTAAAGTTGAATTGTACGAATTTTATAAATTGTACAACCAATTGTAAAAACAATAAGATTGGGTCTCACTTAGCTCAATAAGTGAAATAGTGCCACAGATAAACACTAAGCTCATCAAATACATCCAATTATATAATGATACAACTTGGACCTTAGTTGCCAACATTGTAGGATACAAAATTCTATGTAACGCTGTTTGGTCCAATTGGAAAAGCTAATTGTGAATGGGACATAGCCACCCAAAATCAGCTGTTCATCAAAAATGTAAATGGCAGTGAATATAAATTAAAGAATCGGTTCAATGAGATCACTTTGTGACACTCCTGATTTCACAAGTGAGTGAATTGGCTGCGTCTCCTCTTGCAATCAGCTTCTACCGGATTGACTTGGCAATGCAAATGAATGTGGTGGCCTTTAGTTCTAATGAATGGAGGAAGTAACTTTTTTTCTCGGCTGCTAGTAATGTTCTACCGCCAATTTAACATCGCCATTTGTCCCATCTCGTACTGTACCTTTCATTTGGATTCACAGGACCTACTTCATTGAAAATATAGAAAATAGTGTCTCGCATTTGCGCCCACTATTTCGAAGTCCTGTGCATACCCATGACTATTATTCAACAGTATCTAACAATCTCAAGGTTACAATTTACATACATATATCAAACGTACCCTATTGTTACGTTTTTTGATTGTGACTACCTTCTCTACACACACCTGAACACGCGCACACATGAATTAAACACATTTTAAAAAAATATTGTACGAAATGAATTTATTTTTCATTTTCAATATTTATCCTTTACAGGCCGTGGACAATGCACCCATCTATTGACGACGAAGCTCCAAAAGATCCTGGAATATGTCAGCCAACACATCAGGAATTCACAGAAAAAGATTTCGAAGGTATGTAATTCAAGAGCAAAAATTTTATTCAGAGAATTAAATAAGCAAGGCATATGCTTATTTAATTCTCTGAATCAAATATATGACATTGACAACTTTTTATTCTTCTATTCATTAGAAATCATCATATAAAAAACTTTTCTCTTCCAACTTATTGAATTTTTATCAAATTTTGCTTTGCGGCAATTCTTCAAGGAGCACTTTTAGTGCCCACATAACTCAAATATTATTTCTTGATTTTCGGAAGCATTTCAAGTTTATTTTCTTCGGAAGCAAAAATAATTGTGGCCAGAAGTCCGATCGAAAAGATGATTTTTATGTACATACAAATATAGATAGCTTTTAGTACGCATATTCTCAAATGGAGGAAACGCTCATGTACGTTTATTCGTGATCTATACGGTCAATAGGATTGCAATATATTTTCATTAATATTCCTGTGTCTTTCCATAATCTGATTAGTTGTCAATGTGATTACATCCCACCTTTCCAGCTTAATCATGCTTTAATTAAATTCAGACCATCATCATACCATATAACAGTACCTGGAAAGGTTTGTATTTCCTCTTCTAATCGATTATGGCTAGAATTTTGGATTGTTTTGGAAGCGGAACAAAATGTTTGGCATTACAAATGATTCCATAGCTCGCTCTATATTTCAGTCCCATTTTAAAGCTATTTATACACATACGGGCAGATATTGCTGAGGATTTTCAACGCAACTCTAAACTAGAAAATGGGACTGAAACCAATTGGTATTTCCAGAAAAAAAGTATTGAGTCAAATATAACATCCTCAATCAAATATGACACAGTCTTTAACAACATCACTGTTTCATAACTCACAAGTGATACATAGTAGTATTTTTGAGTTTAATACGTTTATGAATCATATATGAGCAAAATGGTTGAGATTTCAAGCGTAGTTTTTGTTTTCAGTCTCGGATCGAATACATTAATTAATGATTAACGAACTCATTAATTTTTATTTAAATCACATTCGATAGCATTATGCTGCAAGCTTCAAGTTGAATAAAAAAAAAGATATAGACATTTACTGTCCCGAGTATTGATTCCTTTTGGTACTACAAGCGATTCGCCGCCAGCGTGATACTCCGGGTTTCATGTTTTTTGTAGGAAAAACACATATTTTGCAGAATTTATATTAGGTTGCAGGTTACGGCACTTAAATTACATATACAGCAATTTAAAAATTTAATAAATAAACACTACAAGATATCTCGTAGCTGTTGTCCACGAATAAATATCCTGTACTTACTCAAAAGGCAATAAACTTATTCTGTGAATTACTTACTTTCAGCGTACATTGCGCTTAGTACGATATACACTGAGCGAAATTGCTATGGTTCCACCCATAATATGGGAACAAAGCTGCGTCCAGATGAAACAGATGCGTAGATGAAACAATTTTATATTATTATTAAATAAAAAAAGCTTTATTAAGACTGATTCAGGACAGAAAGTGAAAAGAATACAAGAATTGAGGTAATGTAAAAATTAAAAGAGAAAATGTAGACATTTTTAGTGCGAAATTGCTATGGTTCCACTTTATTAAAAAATAATAAATCAATTTTTAATATTACTAAAACCAGGTTTTAATATTTAGTACTGCCTCCTTGATTTAGTATCACTTCGAAAATGCGATCTTCCATGCTGTTTATTAAATATCTTAAGGTACTTGCAGAAATCTCTTCCCAAGCTTCTTTAATTCCAGTTTTGAGCTCTGCAGGGGTGTTATACTGCTTTCCATTTAGATAAACTTTTCGCACCAGCATCCCCCATAGGTTCTCAATTGGATTAAGATCCGGGGAACGGGCAGGCCAGCTCAGGACTTCAATTTCCTTCTGTTGGAACCACTCCTTAGTTGCTCTGGAACTGTGGATAGCAGCATTGTCATGCTGAAATTTCCAGTTTTCCGAGGAAATCCTGTCGCCGTATTCGATTAACACTTCCTCCAAAAGTTGAATATAATTTTCGGATTTCAATCGCGTTGAAATCCAACAAATCGGTGTTTTTCCGTTGTACCCAAACGCTGCCCAAACCATCACTGTGCCCCCTCCAAAATTTCGGCTCATAGTTACCTGCTTATTTTTACTCAAGTCATGCCAATAAAATTGTTGGCCATCTGGACCATCCAGATTGAATTTCTTTTCATCAGAAAATATAACATTTTTCCATTCATCTTTCCAACCCATGTGTGTCCTGGCAAAAGTCAGTCTGGCTTCTTTGTGGTTTTTTGGTCAGAGCCGGTTTTTTTGCTCTTTTAGCCCATTTAAAACGACCAGATTCGTTTAAAATTTGTTGGACTCTCCTTTTTGAAATCAGGACGTTCTGTTCCATCCTTATTTGACTTGCGGTAACGTTTCCAGACGATGCTGCACGAAGAATTGCCGTTCGTTGCCTCTTTGTTATTTTCGGACTCCCACCTTTAAATTGTTTTTTCCCATAGGTATCTCCACGATTCAAATAGTTGTTGACAACATGATGAGACCGATTTATTTTCTTTGCAATGGCACGATTCGAAAGTTCCATTTCTTTGTACGCTTTAATTTGCGCTATTTCTTCCGCAGTCAACCTGGTTCCACTTGGCATATTGGAAAATTCTAATCAACCACTACGCTTTTCACTTGAAAAATGTCCTAATGTTATAATAACTATTTCACAAACAAAAATGAATACCAAAAATTATTTTTTACACAACCTCAGACGCCCAATGCTCAGAAAACACTATGTGGAACCATAGCAATTTCGCTCTTAAATAGGACTAATTTACAGTTTATGATAGCACTGACCCTCCTAATTGCTTTCAGACGAATTTTAATGCGCATTTCTAAGAAAGTGTTATCTCACTTTCCTTTTGTAAGAAACGCTGCCAGGCGATTGCAGTAGGTTGCAGAAAAAAATTAAGAAACAGATGTGGAACCATAGCAATTTCGCTCAGTGTATCTCGTGGTTGGCAATGAAACCGTTAAGTTCAAAGAGAAGTTTTGAATAACAAACAAAGGAAAGAATATTTGCTGAGTTGTGTTGGTGTAACAGAAAGGCATACTTCATCCGTTCTTTACTTCGAGCTTAAATGACATTGAATTAAATCTCGGTTCATTTCAATAAAATCTGAGTATCTAAATTTAAACTATCTCTAAATGTTTTGAGCAAGGTTCTCGGATAATAATTGTAAATACTCGCTTTTAGGGACGGGACTTGTGCACACAAACATATTTATTGTGTCAGTCTCAACAAAGTTAATTTAAGGATAAAGCATTATGCCAAAATGTGTATTTCTCCCAGCAAAATATTTCTTCACAAGTGATACTCAAACAAAAGTAGGAACACCTTATTTGCTTTAAGTACAGATGTAATGAATAAATGTCGCTAGAAATGCACTCAACTCAAAGCCCGAGAAGAGACAGACAACTGCAAATAGATTAAAACAGACAACTAATCGATTTTGCCATCAATCAGAATTTATTTACTTTATTGATATCTAAAAAGCTGATTATAAATGCCTTCATCGAGATTATCTCAATATGAGAGCATATGACTTCATGCTTAACTCTAAGTACGTGCTTGTGGTTAGAGAGTGGTTGGAGAAGGGGAAATTCCTTCGCAGATGTTACCATTAGGAAAATAGCTGATGCAATATAGCGCGGTCTTTTAGAGATAACACGCGAAAATACGTATAAATAGTCATCAATATTCAGGTCGAATGCTAATGAAATACACTTAAGGCCGGCGATGCATGTAAAATTTTCAAAAATTCGAGTTTCTTTTTTTTTGCATAAATAGTTAAATTTACATCTAAAAAATAAACTTACTGAAGGACTTTTGTATGGGCCTTGAATCGCTGATTAGTTAGTTGGTAAGACGCTGTAATCATAGAGTTTCTGTGTGTCAAAACAACGCGTTTTTCTCGAAACGACTTTTTTTTAGATTGGCGGGCAAGATAACCACTTGGTCAAAATAGAATTTTCAATGTAGATTAAAATTTTTAATGTTAATAAAAAGTTGTTCAATTTTAATCATCCCGCAAAAACAATTCCAATTTAACTCAAAAAGTTCTCAACCGATTCTTATGAAACTTGGCACATGTTTTCTCTATAGTATAAGCTTCTAGTTGAATAATGCCATAAATAATTTCAAAATTTTATCATTTTCGACCCAAAAACTGTCGAAAAAAAGGGTCAAAAATCGTACTTTTTTTATGTGGCGTGCTAATTCACGATTTTTTTACTTTTTTTTTCTTTTCTTGGTTCAACTAGAAGATACATGTTTAATAAATACTCTCTAGCCCATTTTTTTGATTTCAAATTGCTGTAAAATCCCGCCGATCGATGCCTTTCGCCGCGAGGGTGACAGGAGATTGGTTACTACGGCGGCCATTTTGAAACAAAAAATTAAATAAAATCAGGTTCTTTTGTTTTAATATGTAATGAATAACCATAACACTTTCAAAACGATTCATTTATTCCTTCTATTTTAAATAAGCCTCTGAATTCAGGCGTTTACGAGTACATGTATCGCCGGCCTTAATGTAGGCATATACTCTAATTTTTTGGCAATAATGAACTAGGCCTTTAGATCACATCAATTTTGATTGTTTTCGAATGTTCATTTTTAGTCTCACATTCAATAGTTGTTAACAAGTGTGATATTAAATGCATTAAGACTCAAAGCCTAATCATTGTGGAAAACAAGCAGTATATGATACAACATTCCTCTCAAAAATTAGCAATAATGGATATCGTAATATTAGATATAGATACTTCGAGGTTAGTCCCCGATGTACCCGACCTGACGTCTAGATGGCGATTGTTCTTTGACAAGTAAGTGTAGCGCCCGCGTAGAGCATCGCGCGCCAGGAAGAATAGCATAGCGCTCAGAATAGCATAGCGCTCAGAAAAAAACTGTAAACCACCCAAAGCTGCAACTTATGAAAATTTTTGGAAAGCTTATGATTCATTATGGTCACATAATTACTGCTTAGCTGTTAATAAATAATGATAGGGCTCAAAATCATAGTCAAAAGACAAGAGATTAATGATAAAATTTGCCATTAGATGATAATATGCTAATTTATCTCTGAGATATATCGAGCTCATGTCAGCTGCGTCGTTCCTTCACTAATGGACATCAACAAATTGACATTAATGGCTATATAATCATTCACATCGATAATGTCGATTAACTAGAAAGTCTGTCAAACATGTTTCCAAGGTGCATTAAAAGCATGCCAAAAGCAATTTCGGACTGCTAACTACCACAATTCATCCATCATTTTTCCAATTCGCAAGTATCAAATGCGCTAATGCTGTAGAATTATGTGACGTTGAAAAAATTACTTAAATTGATTGTCATGAATTACTTAAGTAGACTAGAAAGTTTATAAATGAATTTCACATTTATTTATGTAGATATGTTCATAATTTACTCTTTGACTTCAAAATTTGGCTCCAAGGGTTTATTGCACTATTTAAGTTACATATTTTTGCTAACAACTTTATCTTTTTTTCGTTTGATATAGAAAATACAGAAACTTATGATAGCTCAGATTGCTTTGAAAAGGTAACTTTTCAGTCGAGGCACCCTCCCGCTTAGAAAAATCAAATACCTAAGTAAAAAAATTTGCTTGTATAAATACTTCACATACACAAAATTCAAAACCTCCGGGATAAGTATCCAAAGTTTGAAATTATGCGATTTAGATTCCCAGCATGTTTTACTATTACAAATATGTCCTTAGGAATGCCGTGGCTCTTTGCTTTTCTTCTATCCTTAAGTGATGCTAGATCAAACTTGGCTCTACTAGGATCAAGTTTATGAACAGAAATTGGGAAAATTTGCCAATATTATCAAACTGACTAGAACTTGCCATCTTTGATACAGGTCCAAAACAAAATTTAAACTTGTCAATAAAAACTTATTTTCGACTGAGTATTTCTTTCAAAGTTCTCGAATACACATATAAATAAATTGTAAGTTAGCTTTTTATTCTGTTATGGCCTTGATATCAACCATAAGAAACTTTGTTATCTAATTACAGGACACAGAGCACATACGGTATATGTGGGCGTTCATATGCCTGGCGGAGGCCGACGGCACTCTCACAGACGACACAGACATCATCACAAAGGAGAAAATGACGACAAGTTAGGTGAAAATGAAAGACCTAGTAAGTACCTTTCTATATATACATACTCATTTATACATGAGTATACTGTTATTCTTACTTCATATAAGGACGTTCGTTCAGCACATGCATTCACACTGTGAAGAGAGAAGATTAAATCATAAATTCGCCGTTATATTTGCAATCATAAAATTTAATTTGATATAAAGTGTAGCACACATTAAAAAATATGCTTAGTTTACTTTTTCCATGTATGAGCATGTTTCAGTGGATTTCATAAACGTGCAAAATATCGATAGAGTACGCTCGTCCGAGCATAATGTGCACCCACAAAATAATTGAAAATACCGTAAAAATATATTAGAATGTTACTTGAATAACGATATCTATTTCGAAATTATCGGATTTCAATTTAAGAAACCAGGTCAGCTTTTTCCGGAAAAATATTCATAAAAAAACTATAGAAATCATTTTGAAGAAAATGTAAATAAATCTGTTGAATAAACTCTCGTTTATTCAACAGCTTCATTTCATTCAAAACTTTTTTGAGCTCCCTACAATTTCCAATTGGCATTTATTTATTTATTTATTTATTTACATATTCAATAGATGAAATCCAATTAATGAATATAGAATTTTTAATTTAATTTTAATCTTTGCATTTGCAATCAGTGTGTGTACTGATAGAAGCAAATGGGGAAATTGTGCCCTCTACTGCTAAGCCACTCTTGAAAATTCGTAATGGCACTCTACCCCGTACTACACCTTTGCTGTGCCTTCACAGTAATTCATTGAAAATCAAGAAAAATTTATGCCATTTAGGTGTTTGCCCCTTAGATTTCAGTCATGTGCAGGCTAATGCTGAAAATAAAATTGGGAAACATTCTAAAAACGTATATATATATATATATATATATATATATATATATATATATATATGTATATATATATATATATATATATATATATATATATATATATATATATATATATTATAACCCACGTTAGGTGCATTTTGAAAAAAACTTCAATTTCTCTTACTTTCAAGAATAAAACACCAAAAATCAAAAATATACATCAATCAACAAACAACACTAATATTTCTACAGAAATTCATCGTTAAAGATTCATATTAATCTCCATACAACCCAAAATTTATCGTTAAATACTCATATTGATTTCCATACAACCGAACTCATTGGTAACAATAAAAATAGAAATCCAGATATATCTTATAAACATATTCTACTTTCATTGCGATTTCGAATCTTTCTAATTATGATTTATTTGAAATCGCTACATGTCATCAATCAGGACCCAGTGCTGTATTAGTGAGTCGCCGTAGAATTAGTATTTCAGAAGACGGAGAAATATGTAAGCAATATATAATTCATTCAATTTCATTTAGTGTGCAATTTACATTTTTTCGCTAGGCATGGCATCCAAACTCCGTTTTACTTTATCGATTTTGACAATAAGTTGAGATGTTTGTCTAAATTTTTTTTTACTTTTATGAGCTTTTTTGTACATTTTTAAAGGTATTTTTAATATGGAATGTCTAAAAAATTATTTGTTTAGAAAGATTTTGACCATTTGTTTGTTTTTCTTCTACTTTAACTTCATAATGATTTTTATTTCTGTTGTCTGTAACGTTTCAATTAAAATTTAAGTTTAACGCAAAGATAGTCAGAACTTAGAAAAACCGTGAATTCCTGAGTAGATACTCTGGTTAAACTTTTCAGGCACTCATAAGTGAATTAAATACATCATATAAACAATTTTAAAATCATACATTTTTCATACATATTGAACTGAAACTTTATATTTCCATGAGTAACATGCATCTGAAACTCCTACGCATATTTTTAAAATGGCGCTTTTATAAAATAGCATCAAAGTTCACCTGTGAAATAGCAAATAAACTTGACTCATTTGGCCAAAATGCATTTATGTGCTTGCTAAACCAAAAGATTCACAAAAGTTCTCCGAGTAATTTACATGAACGATTTGGATTTGATTGCTGACAATGCTAAGTTTACTGAACTAGTCAAGTGTCAGAATAATACAAACTGTTTTGTGGTGCCAGTGGACAATGTTAGCTAATAAAAATTTTCTAAAAAATAAATTATCTTCTACAACGAAAATTGAATCTTCAGTATACGAGTAAATAAAAGTCTCTGCCGCTAGCGTGTGGTGTCCATAATTCAAATCCAACCATGATCTCGTATAGAGTTAACTTTAAGCCCATCTGGACACCCTATAGCTGCACGTACTCGTTCGCAGGTTCAGATTACAGCTAAAACGTCAAGACATGTTCCCCCACACACGTCCTGTGATCATCAGCAGCTGCTGAGCCCGTTGGTACCTGCGATTTCATCTTTATTTGTTACCCAAGCTGTGCAAACTGCACCCTCTACACTGCAGGATAGCAGCTCAACTAATCAGCACCTTTCCGCTTCTGCTGCTGCTTTGCTTAAAGTTTTTGTTTCTCAGTTGGTTTTTTGTTTCTCAGTTGGTTTCACTTCGGCCGAAACAATTAAAGAGTACGTAGCAGCTAAACTTGGATACGCGCCACTTCGTTTGCTGTGCAAAAAACTGACTCCGGATAATTTTCAGGATCAAACTATTGCTTCTTTCTGCATCACCGTTTGTTCTGACATCAATGACTTACCAAAGTGCAACTTTTGGCCATCTGAAGTTTTTATAAAGGAGTTTACCAAACTTCCGCGTAAAAATGTTCGATCTAGAACAGCAAAGAAAACTCAAACTTAAACCGTTCCTTAAAACTGTACTATCAAACAGTGGCGGCTCGTGACCTGATTTTATGGGGGTTCACAAAAATAGAAAACCTTTATTGGGCACATGAATACATATTTACTTTGCACTTTTCTTAAGAGTTGCTATAGAATGCAAAACTGCTATAGAATGAGTGAAAAAAAAATTATAAAAAACATAACAGCTTACACAATTCTTCAGAGGGCTATTTTAAAATCCTTGAACAGTGATATTTTGACGAGACATTTAAGAGATTTGAAACTTATATTTACAGTGAACATTGTATTTTCATCAGTGAGTTTTCATGGTGAGTCTTGACCGTGATGGGCTTAGCATGGTTTATTACAGCATAACGGAAGCACCGATGTCAATAAATTTTATTAAAATTTACAAACAGTTCTAGATACACATAATCCCAGAATTTATTAAAAAAACGGTATGACTCTTCTTGTATAAAATTTTTCATACATCCACACTCCAAAACCTTCAGTGTTTTATGACTTCATTAAGTGCCCAGACTATCTTTGCACAATCGAACCTGCCAATACATTCAAATGTATATAGTTTTAAAATAGGCGACAAAAGAAATTAAACTCCCAAATCATTTCTAAGCATTTACTTTCTCCTAAGACTAATCTTCTAAAATACTGAATATATTTTACTAGTATTTATTTCACAGCAAACATTTCAGAAAATTTATTTCTTTCTACCATGAATTAAATTCTAAATGTGTCTTGAAATTATAGAGACACAAATAAAGGTAATAGTAAAATTAAACCCAATAGTTGTTATAATACTGCGCTACTAAGCATTAACGTTCTATCTGCATTTTTCTCATTTTTGATTTAACACCATATTCAAAAATTACATACTCTATTTCATCATTCTATAAAAATTTTTTGTGGAGGTATGTTAAATTCAATATTGAAAAATGCACTCTCCATATACCTCCAGTACAAATTAAAACACAAATCATTGAATATCTCGATAGTATATGCTTAGTAGGGTATAATAATCCACATACATACATGTATATGTAAAACGCTCGAAACGGCAGCAATAATCAGCGAATGGAACTGACCACCGACAACAATGTCTAAATGCATCAAATTGGTTGTCGATCGCTCATTCTAAGTGTGAACCCCCGGCTAGTACTGAGACGAGCTAAATGGATGCACCCCTCGCTTCCTCGCATGCTCCTCTAGCCCCCTAATTCCAGCCAGACAATCGCACGTGCGATCGCCAGTACAGAAAACGGTAGAGATAAGCAGATAGGAAAATTGTATGGCTTTTATGTAGGAATAGAAAGTTTCTGGGATAATAGATATGAAAATGATCGGCATGTAGCATTATGTGCTGCCATAACAATATACTTGTTTCATATGTATAGATTATTAGTTTTGAATAATTGATTTGTTTGAGGGGGTTCACGTGCGAAAGTGCACATTAGGACGAACCGCCACTGCTATCAAACCGTCCGTAGCTTGAGGACCAAGTCTTATAAAATAAGTCTTTCTTTTCTATGAGTCTCTCTTACGGAAATCTGGTTGACCTATAATAGTTTTGATAGAGAGCTTTTACCATAGCACAGGGACTTCATTTCACAATCTATCTGTATGAATATGAAATGGCGGTTTCTTGTTAAACACAAGTCCTAAAGCCATAAACACAAACAAATGCTACTGACAACTTTAGTCTACTGGCATTTTTTTTGAAAAATCTTTCATTTGTGGATATCATTAAATTGTAAAAGGGTGTCATAGCTAACCTTTGTGTCCTACTCATCCGATCAATCGAAGAGAGGCACGGTAACGAAATCCGAAAACACCAGTAACTCAGCCACGTCTTAAACCAAAATGCTTTTCAAATGGTTTCGTTTTTAAATGTATCCTCAATTTGAATCTCCACGTAACATGTTACGAATACCATTATCTTAATATTTCTGAGAATTCTTGATGTATCTTAATAAATATATTTACATATAAGCTCACTGACAGTTGCTTTATAACAGATATTCTCGACATTTTCCACACACATTTAGCCCACGCTGGGCGCTATTTAAAATATTGTTTCTACTTCCATTTATCTTCGCCTTAAGTACAGTAAAATCATAATGAGATAAAATAGCTCTGTTTTGTCAAGAATATTTTAAATTCAACGATTTTTTTTATCTCTTTGCACCAAATGTAAGACAAACAAATAGAACGGAGAACCAAACTCCTTCGAGGTTTTTCTCATGTAATATTTAGAACACATATCATTCATTATAAATCATATTTTCGGATCAAAATATGTACTTGAATTTTTGCAACAATCAAAACAACCACACAAAATCATACAATATTCCTCCATTTCAACCTTATTTATATTCTGCACAATATATTTATTTTATTCGAACGTCTGTCGCTACATATAGATGGTATCGATTCTTCTTTTTCGCATAAAGCAATTCGCCTTTTTTATGAATAGCTACTACTATACTACACTCTTATCAAAAGCTTGTTGTCGCAAGTGCTCTTGTGTATTGATTATCAAAGAAATTGGATAAATAATAAATTTTTAGAGCGAATACACAAAAAACCTTGAACATATATTTTGTCTGCAGATGGAATTATATCATATTAATCTCCCCATGATTGAAAGCTTTCATGGAATTCGATGACATAGGTAATTTAATCTTGAAAACCTCAGATTAAAATCGACCATCGCTACCAAGGAATCGAACGGGAAAATTTAAGCGCTAGATCTTTTTGATAGTTAAAGTAATTTTTTTTTTGTTTAAGTTTCAATTGAAATCCAAGTTTTTTTCCTCAGTTATTTCTGCATGCGCTGCTTTTAATTTATTGCAGTTAATACAGAACAAGTGGCACGAGTCATCTGTAGCAAGCACGTAATCATTTAATAGCCTTTATATCCTCATGGCCTTTCTAGAGAGTGCACATAATCGATTTCGCTATTCATTTTTACGATATCAATCTCTCTTCCTGTCCCAAATCGAAAATTCTTTTGCAAATATCTAAGATTCTGATTCGATTTCACATTTTTTGCAGTTACCCCACCGGCACAAAGAGTACAATTTATATTAGGCGAAGATGTTGACGACGGGGCACACGAATCACACCCACTTTTCTCCGAAATGGAGGAGCTGGTTAAGGAAGGTGACGAAATCGAATGGAAAGAAACCGCTCGCTGGATCAAATTCGAAGAAGACGTCGAAGAAGGTGGAAACCGCTGGTCCAAGCCACACGTTGCCACCCTTTCTCTGCACTCCCTATTCGAGCTAAGGAGCCTGTTATTGAATGGTACAGTGATGCTGGATATGGAAGCCTGTACACTGGAATTGATTGCCGATTTGGTTTGTGAGAATATGGTGAATGCCGGTACACTGCCAAACGACAAACGCGAACAGGTTCGAGATGCCTTGTTGCGACGACACCGACATCAACATGAAAACTACTCGAAGAGACGGGATAATAACATGAGTCGTCTTCCAATCATTCGTTCGTTGGCGGAAATCGGACGCAATCATTCGTCGTCGAAAAGTAAGTATGTATGAATATTTTATTGGTTATCAGATGCGAACAAAAATTGAATGAAGCAGACGGTAATTTGATTGACTGGTCGACTCATTGATTTCACGGTATCTCAGCGAATATAATATGATAATATGCATATCATCACACTACACAGTCCGTAACACATTATGGTCATGATGGATGGTGGTGAAAACTAGTGGGTAGCTCATAAATATGGTGTTATCGGGAAAGTTTCATACATACATAAACTCATATTTAGATAAGTTACAATGCAAACGGTTTGCACAATGGGTTGATGAGGGTGCATACTGTGTAGAATCAAACTTGACGTGGTGTAAAAGTTGAACATAACTTAGGTATTTCGATTAAGGTATAGCCGTGTCATAGCTTTCTAATGATGCACAGCAAAAACAAACCGGTTAGTCAAATTCGTTTAACTTTTACATCAATTTACACATGTTACATTTATGCATCGTTACTTAAGAAAAACTTTAATAAAATGCAAATTAAAACCTACTTAGATCTGCAGCAACAACCAACACCTGTAAAACATGCAACGTCACCAAATTCATTGCATGTCACGTCATCAGCATTATTTGAAATCGGCGAATCACGATCCCCGTCGCCTCAAACTGCCCTTCTAAGCGGATCTAATAGAGATCAACGTGGCTGTTACTTAGCCGTACCAACAGGTATAGATGTAGATACAATTCATTGTGTTGGTCACAATTTGCACATTTCGTATAACCGGAAGCACTAGAAGTTTTCACAAGCGTTCTTCATTTTATTCAGCTAGTAGTAGCCCCATTTTATCAAAGCGCTTGTGTTACCAATGTACCCAAGCTGAAAAATGTTAAAAGCCCAAATTTCGGTTTCAGATATAGCTACATATCCAACTAAATGTCGTTTCGCTAGTTTAGTTGCTCAAATAATGAATTGTTATATTTTTATATTTATTTTTGCACTTTACCAAAGTATGTACACTTCATACGCAAATATGCAAATTGACGTCAACAAAAACACAATAACTGTCGAGAGGGAAAGACTGTTCTGCACCGAAAACAAATTCGATTGAATTGAATTTCACCTTTCGCTGCAGGATTTGATTTCGGGCTTGTAGTTTACGTGCTTTTGTCTGCAATATCCAACTAACACGCTCGATTGATATTGCGCTAGGTAGGCACATAACCACCTACTTCACAATATTGGAATCCTATTCCTTAAATTCCAAATACTATTTGTACTTAGATAACAAAATAGATTTGTCGGCTGCTGAAAAATAATATCGTGGACTTAATAGAAACAATATCCGTAGCTTGTAGTTTTTGTGATCTACTAAGAGTCTTGAAAGTGCTTTCTAATATAATGAATGAAATTGTGTTGTGTGAATCATTTCTATTTAAAGTATAACAAACCAAACTAACTCAAGATAGAGCAATGTCCAGAAAGTAATGTCCAAACACCTACTTTACCGAAATTCTTTTTATAGATTACAGGCTGAGAGCAAAACAATTCTATAGTCCTAAGTTTCTTAGACTTTCTCTTGTTGCCTGTGTTCACTATTTTCTACCTAAGCTTAACAAATTTATCATCGAAATCACAACAAGCGTATTACGTGTTCGCATAATCTCTTGAAGCCCAACAAATCAGGAATGAAATCAAACAAGAAAGAAGCTTCGTTCATACCTTGTCTGTCTACTTGATATCGTACATTTTGATTTTATGTGTCCATGTGATCATTCACATAGCAAAAGGGAGCAGATTTAGTTCGAGTAGATACGTATATTTGTACGCACTTATATACAAAGAATCATTATTAAGTTAAGAAAAAGGTCTTTGCAGCGAGGACCAATATATATATCGATAGTAATCTTGTTTTCGAAAAAGGTTCTGGCTTTGCATCCTTCCTGAAATACGTCCGGGGTCATTTTTACTGTACTTATATTATAGCGTATTGTTGAAGTATAAAATTTTATTTTTTCAAGATTCGTAGTTTTTCATTTGTACTGTGTCTAAAATAAGAATTCATTTATTCTTAAAGTTTTTTGTGCGCCATTGCTGACACACAATTTGATTTGAGCTTAAGGGGGTCGTCTGTGCACGCCGTTTCAAAAAATCCGCTTTTTGCATATTTCTAATCTTGAAGACATATAAAATGCCGTGCTTAAAGGATTTTGGTCCTTAGTTCGTTAGTTACGAAGCGTCAAAAATGGCCACTTGCGATTTCTCCGCGCTCCTTTGTGGCTATCGGAAGTTTTCTGTGGCTATCCGTAAATTTTCCCTGAGCAACAAAGGGAGGAGCAAGTGGCCCATCGTGAACATACAGGGAAGAGGAAGGTGTGCTTTATACGCCCGATACAGACGATCAATTACATCTTATTTCACAGTAAATCTTTAAACGGGTTTTCCCAAAAGCCATGCTTTTCCAACTGAATAGCAAGAGTTTAAGAGAACCATTGAAAATATTAGTTCACATTTTTATACGCATGTAAAAAACATTTTCTATCATTTTTACAGCCTTCACGAATTTATAAAAAATGCATAAAAACTGTATTTTTTTATCAGAAAGTATTTTTAAAGACGACGATTGTGCTAAATTAATAAAAAATGATTAATGAAAAATATTTCCTTCGTTCCTTGGTAATGAGTTTCGGAAAATAGGGTCAAAAATTAGTCCCATACATAGACAGCCCTCTTAAGTCTATATTATCTATGTTAGAATATGCAATTATTTTTAATAGTATCTACTTCAAATACATTTACGTGTCGATTAACCTTGGTATTTCTTAGATTCGATTCTTTGTCTTGTAAGTATCCGCTTTGATTTCTGTTTTAGAAAATTTTCTTTTTACGCCAAGATTTCGCTGCAGTTAAAAAGTATTGTATGTGATCATGTAATATATTTCAGATATGACAGATAATTTCGTGTACTTTTTATGAAATGTTTATTAAGTTTGATTAGTTTTAGGGCTATTTCAAGGGAATTGCTACCTTAAAAATTTTCACGAAAAGATGCAGGCTATATTCGACGATTTTAACACAAATCAAGCAACTAATGTACGACTCTAATTACTCACAGTTTCAAGCAAACTAGAAAAAATTAAATAAAGCATATTACCGTCTGACGTACTTCAGTCTTTATATCATGTCCATATTAAGATAAAACGCAAAATATAGATTCCAGTGCCATAATAGCACTCTTGATATATTCTAAAATCTTTATGATGCAACTTCTTTAACATAGCGTGTCAATTATGATCGTATACGCTCTGTACATACGAGGGTTGATCCAAAAGTAATGATAATGAATATAAACCAAGGTGATTAAGCTTAAAAAATATTTATTTTTCTACATAGTCTCCTAACAAGTTAATACATTAAGTCTATCTTTTTTCCACACCCTTAGAAAAATTTTTCCGTCTTTACTCTCCCAAAACACCCCCATCGGCGGCCATTACTTCGCTATTATCTTCAAATTTCTTGCCCCGAAGGTGTTCATTGAGCCGAGGAAAGATGTAGAAGTCACTGCGATCTAAATCTGGCGAATAATGTGGATGTTCAAGCCGCTCAAATCCTGTTTCTTGAATTGCAGCCATCGCAACTGCACCCTTGTAAACCGGTGCGTTGTCTTTGACAAAAAAGCAGTCCAGCTCGCAGTTTGAAGCGTATTTTTTTCCTCAATAGCCTCCCGCAATCTTCTTGTTTGGCCTGCGTAGTAGGAGCTTGATATAGTGGCCTCCTTTTCCAAATATACCACCATAATAATTCCTTCAGCGTCCCAAAAAACTGCTGCATAACCTTCCCTGCCGAACTTGACACCTTGAATATCTTCGGCATCGGTAAAGAGGGTCGCTTCCAGGTCATCGATTGCTGTTTGGTTTCTGCATCAAAATGGTGGATCCAGGTCTCGTTCATGGTTACGAAACGTGACAAAAATTTCTCCAGATCTGCCTGGAACTTTTCTAGATTCACCCTCGAAATGTCGACTTGTTTCTCTTTTTGCTCGTTGGCTAACATTTTCGGCCCCCAACGCGCAGAGACCTTCTTCATATGTAATTCTTTGGCAACGATTCTTTAAACCAAAACATCTTCGACTTTTTCACGTTGTCTTCAGTGAGGGACGTGGATGGAAGTCCTTCGCGGTATTAATTTTCAGTGGATGTTCTTCCCAGCTCAAACTCTTTGCCCTAGCATGCAACGGTGGAATATGAAGGAGCAGAGTCGCCTATTATTTCCACCAAGTCACAAACACAGATACTTAATGACAACTCTAATTTCGTTTTTCGTTTTTCTCCATTTTGATGTTCTCTCTTCGACTATTCGTATTTAAATAAATGTACCTCCCTAGAATTGCGGCCTTTTTATATGAAATGTGGTGACTTAGTGGGGTATATGAGGTAGTCAAATTTTGTTTTTTTTTTTTTTAATTTTATGCGAACTGGAAATAGCCTATTATCACTAGTTTTGGATCAACCCTGGTTGATATATCCTTACCTATAGAGGTCATGTGAAAAATTGGTTTTTGTTTCAGAACGAAGATTTCTATTCATTTTGAAATTTTCTACAATGTAGTCCACAATACACATAGTCTCAACTCCAATGCATATAGGTTTGACTGCTTTGCATATAGTATCGAAACATATCATTTTAGTGGGCTACATAGCACTAAGACGTCATTAAGCTCATGTAGTGAAAGGAGCATCGAGTACGCACTTATATACAAAGAATCATTATTAAGTTAAGAAAAAGGTCTTTGCAGCGAGGACCAATATATATATCGATAGTAATCTTGTTTTCGAAAAAGGTTCTGGCTTTGCATCCTTCCTGAAATACGTCCGGGGTCATTTTTACTGTACTTATATTATAGCGTATTGTTGAAGTATAAAATTTTATTTTTTCAAGATTCGTAGTTTTTCATTTGTACTGTGTCTAAAATAAGAATTCATTTATTCTTAAAGTTTTTTGTGCGCCATTGCTGACACACAATTTGATTTGAGCTTAAGGGGGTCGTCTGTGCACGCCGTTTCAAAAAATCCGCTTTTTGCATATTTCTAATCTTGAAGACATATAAAATGCCGTGCTTAAAGGATTTTGGTCCTTAGTTCGTTAGTTACGAAGCGTCAAAAATGGCCACTTGCGATTTCTCCGCGCTCCTTTGTGGCTATCGGAAGTTTTCTGTGGCTATCCGTAAATTTTCCCTGAGCAACAAAGGGAGGAGCAAGTGGCCCATCGTGAACATACAGGGAAGAGGAAGGTGTGCTTTATACGCCCGATACAGACGATCAATTACATCTTATTTCACAGTAAATCTTTAAACGGGTTTTCCCAAAAGCCATGCTTTTCCAACTGAATAGCAAGAGTTTAAGAGAACCATTGAAAATATTAGTTCACATTTTTATACGCATGTAAAAAACATTTTCTATCATTTTTACAGCCTTCACGAATTTATAAAAAATGCATAAAAACTGTATTTTTTTATCAGAAAGTATTTTTAAAGACGACGATTGTGCTAAATTAATAAAAAATGATTAATGAAAAATATTTCCTTCGTTCCTTGGTAATGAGTTTCGGAAAATAGGGTCAAAAATTAGTCCCATACATAGACAGCCCTCTTAAGTCTATATTATCTATGTTAGAATATGCAATTATTTTTAATAGTATCTACTTCAAATACATTTACGTGTCGATTAACCTTGGTATTTCTTAGATTCGATTCTTTGTCTTGTAAGTATCCGCTTTGATTTCTGTTTTAGAAAATTTTCTTTTTACGCCAAGATTTCGCTGCAGTTAAAAAGTATTGTATGTGATCATGTAATATATTTCAGATATGACAGATAATTTCGTGTACTTTTTATGAAATGTTTATTAAGTTTGATTAGTTTTAGGGCTATTTCAAGGGAATTGCTACCTTAAAAATTTTCACGAAAAGATGCAGGCTATATTCGACGATTTTAACACAAATCAAGCAACTAATGTACGACTCTAATTACTCACAGTTTCAAGCAAACTAGAAAAAATTAAATAAAGCATATTACCGTCTGACGTACTTCAGTCTTTATATCATGTCCATATTAAGATAAAACGCAAAATATAGATTCCAGTGCCATAATAGCACTCTTGATATATTCTAAAATCTTTATGATGCAACTTCTTTAACATAGCGTGTCAATTATGATCGTATACGCTCTGTACATACGAGGGTTGATCCAAAAGTAATGATAATGAATATAAACCAAGGTGATTAAGCTTAAAAAATATTTATTTTTCTACATAGTCTCCTAACAAGTTAATACATTAAGTCTATCTTTTTTCCACACCCTTAGAAAAATTTTTCCGTCTTTACTCTCCCAAAACACCCCCATCGGCGGCCATTACTTCGCTATTATCTTCAAATTTCTTGCCCCGAAGGTGTTCATTGAGCCGAGGAAAGATGTAGAAGTCACTGCGATCTAAATCTGGCGAATAATGTGGATGTTCAAGCCGCTCAAATCCTGTTTCTTGAATTGCAGCCATCGCAACTGCACCCTTGTAAACCGGTGCGTTGTCTTTGACAAAAAAGCAGTCCAGCTCGCAGTTTGAAGCGTATTTTTTTCCTCAATAGCCTCCCGCAATCTTCTTGTTTGGCCTGCGTAGTAGGAGCTTGATATAGTGGCCTCCTTTTCCAAATATACCACCATAATAATTCCTTCAGCGTCCCAAAAAACTGCTGCATAACCTTCCCTGCCGAACTTGACACCTTGAATATCTTCGGCATCGGTAAAGAGGGTCGCTTCCAGGTCATCGATTGCTGTTTGGTTTCTGCATCAAAATGGTGGATCCAGGTCTCGTTCATGGTTACGAAACGTGACAAAAATTTCTCCAGATCTGCCTGGAACTTTTCTAGATTCACCCTCGAAATGTCGACTTGTTTCTCTTTTTGCTCGTTGGCTAACATTTTCGGCCCCCAACGCGCAGAGACCTTCTTCATATGTAATTCTTTGGCAACGATTCTTTAAACCAAAACATCTTCGACTTTTTCACGTTGTCTTCAGTGAGGGACGTGGATGGAAGTCCTTCGCGGTATTAATTTTCAGTGGATGTTCTTCCCAGCTCAAACTCTTTGCCCTAGCATGCAACGGTGGAATATGAAGGAGCAGAGTCGCCTATTATTTCCACCAAGTCACAAACACAGATACTTAATGACAACTCTAATTTCGTTTTTCGTTTTTCTCCATTTTGATGTTCTCTCTTCGACTATTCGTATTTAAATAAATGTACCTCCCTAGAATTGCGGCCTTTTTATATGAAATGTGGTGACTTAGTGGGGTATATGAGGTAGTCAAATTTTGTTTTTTTTTTTTTTAATTTTATGCGAACTGGAAATAGCCTATTATCACTAGTTTTGGATCAACCCTGGTTGATATATCCTTACCTATAGAGGTCATGTGAAAAATTGGTTTTTGTTTCAGAACGAAGATTTCTATTCATTTTGAAATTTTCTACAATGTAGTCCACAATACACATAGTCTCAACTCCAATGCATATAGGTTTGACTGCTTTGCATATAGTATCGAAACATATCATTTTAGTGGGCTACATAGCACTAAGACGTCATTAAGCTCATGTAGTGAAAGGAGCATCGAGTCTTACAACCTGGGATTCCAAATGCTAATTTTGTTTTTTACTAGAGCCTCTAATACATAGCGTTAGGGGGTATAATACGTAGCTTTACAAGCTGTAATACATAGAATGATGTAATAGAATAGCTAACAAGGAAAAGTCGAAAGTTTAGCATGTAAAATTTAGCTATTCGGGTCTCCTGTCTCTTATTGTTTTTACGTTTGACTATTGGCTATGCATTTATCATTATGAGCAAGCAATAAAATCTAGCACTTTCAATAGTGTCTTCTTACATATAGATGCTAACCTACTTCAAAAATAATTTATACTAGATTAAAAACTAATCTAGCTACGACTAAGCTTTTTATTTGGCGCTAAAAACTGAACTCTTCTTAAAATTCTGGTATCCAATAGTATCGTAGTTGACTTACTACTAAAACTGTATGTATAAATTGATGCTTCGATTCGATTGGATGCTCCAAGCAAAGATTGGATGCCCATGTCAATCTGCCAATTCATAAAACTTCGCTGCAAGAGGCTACATATCACTCTTTAAAAAGTAAAAGATGTATTCGGCCTCCTTTTGGTTATCGGGTTATAAACTCTGTCAGGATTTTTCATTTGAATATCTTCGCTGTTGCCATGGATTTTTTGAAATAATCAAGCCAGAATTGAAATCCATACCTTGACGAGTGGCTAGATAAGCACTTAAATGTATTTTTCAGCTAGCATTGATTATTTGTCCAACACAAGGGTTAAACTTTGAGGTATTTTGAACGATACAGAGGCAGCAGATGATCACCTGGTGTTTTAGAGAGTAGATCTACCAACATCTCATCTGCAAGCTACTTCAACGTAGAGCCAGGAATAATTATAGAATTTTTGAACGAAGCAGCGAGTTTTTTTCATCTGGTTTGACATCTCCGATTTCTGAAAGAGTATCAAAAAATACGAAGCAGTGTTTTATTGTTAGAAACGGGGTAAAATAAATCAGGTTATTTAACCTTATAGCAGCAGATAATCCGAAGTCCAAGTGAATAACCTCTTTCAAAAAATAACCTCTTTCAAAGTAAACTTGATCAGCTATGCAAAGATCTTTCTGCTATATGAAATCGAAAGCCTTCTCGGTATTTTAAGCCTATAGTGACCTAAGATTGTTGCACTATTCAAATAGAACGCAGTCTGATTGTGCATATATGAGAAACAAAAATAACCATGCAACTCGTTGTATATATCAAAGAATTACACGGTTAATCGTTTAATATTTGGCTGTTAACATTTAGGAATTCTTTCCCTAAAACTATTAATCCCCTAAGCAATCAGACCTAAGCGTTATAAAGAAAAACACATTAATATGGGTTCGTATATAAATTTAATAAATAACCGTCAAAATCTAAGTATCGAATGTATAAGTTCACCTGAGTTCTGCCTCTTTTTTGTTAGCCACGATCATAGAGGAGATTTTTATATTATTCATAAGATAACTGCAGAAGTTTCAGTTACACTAAAGTATGTAATTGTTTCGGAACACGCCGAAGTGCAATAACTGTTTTTATTACATAGTTTAAAATCATCAATGAGACAAAACTCGAGTTTGACGCTGAATTTGAGCTCTAGAGCGTTTACTAAACCAACAAGCAGTAGATTATACTTTTATAATCAGAACAACTAAGCAGTACATTTTATTTTCGTTTCAGTCAAAAATTTTATCAAATAATTGTACTTGTATTCGATACTTAGATTTGTCGGCCTTAGACTAGCCCTATACTTAAAAGTCTATTATTAGTCGTGTAAGGTATTCTCATTTACAAACTACATACTAATACATAAAACATACAAATTCCTGTATTTTGCCAGGTGAAATAGCTCAAACTGCATTTAATACTTGTGGTAGTAGTGGTGGTGGTGCTGGAATTGGTGTAACAACATGGTTTCATGCGGGTGCATCATCATTTAACTGTCCGCGAGGCACAAACGCACGAGGTTTTTGTTTTAACATTAACAAATAACACTTAAAGATACTTCTATTCATTGCCTATTCAGTATTTTCTTCTTTAACTTATATAAAATACTCAAAAATAGTTATTTTCCGTTGAGTTCAAGTGTTACGTTACTTCGGCACTTTTAACAGTCTCTCTAACATATTCTTTGATTTTCCAAGATCAATTCGTATCTCAAAATTAATTTAAAAAGTATTAAATGTTGTTGGTTAAATTATTTTCCGAAACTGTTTGCATCTTAACTGCCAAAAGCATCATCTTCATCATTTTCTAATTCAACCATCAAAATCCATATGAATCCGCTACATCATTTTCAAAAATATAGATCTTCGAACTCTTATTGTCATCTATGTATTTGCATTCACCACCTACTAATTTCAGTCGATTTGTGAAGCTTTCTTTGGTTTTGTGCGCATAATCTAACTGCTAAATATTAAAAACTAATATTACTTACATAAAAAAGATCATCCATAAATAGTCATCGGGACATGGGGCCTCCAAGTGGTGTAATGAGTGTAGCATACTGACTGCTGTATCATGAAAATATCTTCAAATCCTACAAACAACATTAACAGCTATTTTATCCCACTATTTTCTACAGGAGTCGGCAATATGTTCAAGAAGAAAAAAATCTATAAGCGTCCCCGAGATGGCAAGTAATTAGATAAGATCTATTGTTTATTATTTCATAATATGCTTATGTGCTTATGAGCATCCACAAACGTTTTCGTCAGATTCGAAACCGAATTAAAGAAAGCCGTTCGTTCACTCATTTGCTGTTTTCATCGAAATTAGCCAAACTAGCGAAAAGTTCAGATTTTAAGCCTAGTCATTGTTTTGCTTCTTAAAAAAAATCTTTGATGCGAATAAATTCGCTGCTTTCGATGGTAATCATCTTATGAAAATGACTTTTTCGTCTCAGATGAATTTCAGGAATCTAAATTTGAGAGGAATCCAAATCTCAGGGACATGTTTCTGTGTGGCATGAAACAATTTTTTTGTTACTTTATCGTGAGGGAACTTCTTGGTACATGGTTTGCGTATCTTTACTTCTTGTTGTCTATTTCATTTTCAGAATTCCTTCTAATCATACAAAATAATCGGTTTCTTCTCCAATGAGTACTCTACGTATCTTACTAAAAATCGGTTCAGATCGTTCGGATTTCTAAAAATTTTCGACCCACTCGTTACACTTGTTACTAAAATTATTCAATTACTTCCCAAACCCCATCCCGAAATGGTGAGTCTAGCAATAAAATGTTTTTCTAACAGACTGTTCATGGTTAAAATGTGATAAATTTGGGACTGACATACAGGCTTCACAATTCAATATAACAAACAAATTACTGACACTCAATTTTCATAAATGTTCTACTACCAGCAACTTTCAAGCGTCCCAAAACAACCCAACTCCACCTATACATATTTCTGCTACTAAAAAACCAAACTGTTGGCACATGAACCATAAAAACAGTCCGATAAGCAAAACCCAAAAAATATATCTAATTAATCCCAAATATGCGCATTACAAACTAATTCAAGGTAACGTTTCTTTTTTTCTTTTTGCATCCGTATTTTCCACTTCTTCCTGTATGTCTGTATTGAATGTGCAACTAAAACCAACCAAAAAAACCTCTTACACGCAAATCAAAATCGAAATCAATTCAAATCAAATTCAAATCAATCAAACATCAAACAGTGGAAGACCAACATGGTTTACCAGCACCAGCTTCGTTTGCTGGCTGTCCAAATCGACCACAAACAAATACCAATGACAACGGAAACGGAAAGTATCTCTCAGTGCCTGGAAAGTCCATCAATACATTACATCCTGGTAACTAGTAATATCTTTTTGAATGAATTCTCCAATTCCAATAAAAAGTTTGAAGCAAATTAGTCAACTTTAGAAATTAAATCAGTAAAATTTAAAAAAATTTTAAATGTACTATTGAAATCAGTCTAAATTGAATGCTTCCTACGGTTCTCGATTTATTTGGTTCTGTAAATAATTTCCTGTTTGCATTTAATTTCGAAGAAATTTGCAAAATAATTCTTAGAAATGAACATACTTGTGTAGTGGACGCCTTGAGAGATATTTTTGAAAATAATATATTTTGTAGTGTTAGTTTTTAGAGCACAGTACTTAATTCTACTCTGATATATGTTTGAAAAACTGCTTTTGTAAAATTTGTTTCTGTGCGTTTAAGTCTGTATAAGTCATGTGTATTTTTAAGCAAAGTATCTTACAGTTGACACATTTCAAAATATCCTGCCATCTAATGATATCAAGCATGAATTTCCTTATGCAAGCTTAGCCCTCCTACCAAGCAGCTTTATTTTTCACTGTTTTGGCAATTGCATTTCAGACAGTTTGCAGATAAGCAGCTTCATAGAACAATCGCTAAAATGAAAATGAAGTGGGCGATCTGCAAGCTTTCTGGAGGAAAACTAACTTTTCTACTTTCTATAACTTCTGAGGAGATTTTGATTTGTTTTCTATTTCTTGATTGGTTTGCCATTCAGAAGCTGATATGGTAAAAAGTCCGAGCAGCCAATCAATGATGCGTGTGACAAGCAGTACAGACATCGGTGATCACAGAGCCAACACACAGTTTATGCGGAAAATTCCACCTGGCGCCGAGGCCAGCAATATCCTTGTGGGTGAAGTAGACTTTTTGGAGAAAACACTGTCAGCGTTTGTTCGTCTAAAGCAGGCGTCAGTTATGGGTGACTTGACTGAAGTTCCCGTCCCTACACGGTAAGTATCGTTTTTATATAACTTATTTGAATATTTTTTTATTCTGGAACTTTAGGTGTTCGCAGATCTTAGAACTCACAGAAAATGCAAATTTACTGTCCATTAGGGGTTGTTCGACACTTTAGTAAATGAACTCATAAGATATTATATATAGTATTATGTATATGACAGTTCTTCGAAGTTCTTTTAAATGCTGCCAATTCAACAAAATTAAATAAACACCATTTGAACTAGTTAAAATGAATTCTCGGATATGATTGATGTTGACAAGGCAGCTAGCATTTACAGGGTGCTATATTTAAGAGGAACTACTAATATAAATTTAAAGCTAATCATCAACAAATTATTGCTGCTATTATTATTCCTATCAGCTGGTTTTCTTTTTTTGTGGGCTTGAAATTAATGAAGAACTTTCTTCTTTTTACTCTCTCCTTAATTCTCTTGTATCTCCTGTGTCTCATCCGAGCCGTGTTGCTTGTTCATCTTGGTTTGCTGTGCAAGAATTCTCTAGAGCGCTGCGCAAGAATTATAAGACCCATAATGAATTTCTTCGCAGTTAATCTAATGACGTTTTCCAGTGTTCCCGGTGTTTACGGGTAGCGTCTAAAAAAACTACTGAAGAACCGAAAAGTGGGTACTTGGCCCATATTGAGGTGACTCGTTATTTTAATAACTCGAAACCGTTCTGATCGTATGCTCTTTTTCTCAAAACAAGCAACCGATTTCCTGGCACTTTTTTGTTGGAGGATATAACTGATTCTATTCCTCAAGATATTTGCAATTTGTTTTCGTTCTTCCTTTTCTCCACCTAACATTTTCTCATAAAACTATGTTTCGTTTCTGTTTTCTCATGTGGATATTATGATAACTAATCCTCTTGACGTAGAAATCTGAATATCCTTGCTAGATCTCTCTGCGAACAGTGGCCCTGATGGTACTCCAAATGTGTTTATTCAGTCTCTTGCATCTTCCTTATGTATTCCTTTGCTATTTTATTTAACTTGAGTTTGTCTGACGGTGCTTTTCCTTCAGGCTGTAAAGCTGCCAACATTTTTCCGATTTTAAAGTCGGGGGGCATAAGTCATGTTGCCAACTACTGTCTTAAATCTTTCCTCTATTGTTTCCCTAAGCTGCTTGAGCGAATATTTCATGAAACAATTCACATTGTTTTTAATCGCGTCTGTTCTAAAGAGCAACATGGTTTCATTAAGAGACGTTTTACGACAACTAATGTAGTCGAATTTACCAACTTCGTTGCCTGTTCATTAGACAATGTTGTACAAGCTGGTGTGATCTATACTAACAGGATAAACCGCTCAGTATTGTTGGATTTCGGTGTCTCCACAGACATGATTTCCTGGCTTTCTTCTTATGCTGCCTGCTCACTGTGGGCCATCATCGGCCACTGCAATGATCACCACAATTATGGTCACCATCACATCTCCACACAATGGGCCGCTAGATGGGCCAGTCATAATTTTTCGGTTGTGTGTGAAAAACCGCTCCGAAAGCCATCCTCGGCCATCACCATTTCCATGCTTCGCCACTGTCGGCCACTGCAAACCATCGCCCGTCTACACAATGGGCCACATGATGGCCCACGCACATGGGCCACATGATGGCCCACAGTGAGGAGGCAGCATTACATCCGTAATCGCACCTGTCGTGTTGTTTTTAATGTGCGTTTTTTCTTATCTTATCATCCTACTTCTGGCATTCCCCAAAGTTCCATAATCCTCACCCCCTTTCAAGTTGTATATCAATGACCTTCCTTTTAACTTCATGTGTGCTTCTCTTTTGCATGCTGATGACCTGAAAAATGTTCATGCTGTCGCTTCACAAAATGATTATAATTATTTGCGTTATGATCTTTTAAATCCCTGGTGGTCAGCGAACTCGCTTAATGTTCCCGAGTGTTATTTTTTTTCCAGCAAACCTGACCCCATTATCTTTAACTATTTTTTGTCTTTTGGAGCATGTACATAGATCAAAATAAGGACCTTGGCATCATTTTTGATCCGAAATTAAATTAGCTGGTTTCACCCTGCACTGGTCTTGTAGTATTTGCTGATTATTGCTCCCAAGTGTGATCTCCTCGTTTCGTGTACTTTTCTAATGCTGTTTAATTCGTTCAGCATAAGTTTACTCGTTGCCGTCTGTACAATTTTAATGTCCCTTATCGTCCTTGTTCTTTGATTGAATTGTATTATGATTTACTTGCATGTGTCTCAATTCTTGCGCGTGTCTGATCGCCTGTTAGGAGCTCATTCGCTTTTTAATACTCCGTTTGGTCGTACTCTCGTTTATTTTCATTCTCCTGTGCCCAGAATGGTAAGGAGCCATGAAGTTTGGTTCTCTGTCCATGTTTTTTCAATCATGTAAAAATCATGTTTTGATATTTCAACATAGCTACCATATGTGTATTTTGTGCCAAAAACATAAATATAAAATAAAAACTGTGAAACGGAAGAAAAAACCGCAATATTCACAATACGCATATAGTAGCGTACTGTGAATATTGCTATTTTTCTTCCGTTTCATAGTTTTTATTGTATATGTATGTTGTTGTTATACTAACTTTATCTATTTCTTTTATATTACTTTTAAACTTTTGTACTATTGTTCCGTTAAATGGGGTTTAAATAAATAAATAAATCAAAAAATTGTACCAAATGACTAAACAAAACACGCTGTCATGAATTATATTGTCGTGGCTTTTCTTAATACGATTTCTGAGCTCGTTATGATCTACGCTTTTAAAATTAAAACAGTCCTTTCGCTTTTATTTGAATTAAAACTTGGAATCCTAGGCGAATTCGCTCGAAAATTAAAACGTTCTCTTATTTGGTTAATGCTCAAATTTGGATGGCTCTCAACTATTTTATGTGCAGGATCCAGTTGCTACAGATTCAAAACCTCAAAGAAAACCTCAGATTTAAAGTCCTGGAAGCCAATGGAACCTTGAAGTCATCTGGTTTTATCCTAAATATTAATCTAACGCTTATGCACAGACTTATTCCAGATTGCATTACTCTTTGCGTCATCACGAACGAGGTTTATGTCCAATGGCTCTGTCATTCTTCTTGCGCTGTTAATATGGCTAGCGTTTTAACGTCTACGTATTTTTCCGTCTCCTTTTCCGTCTCCCCAACTGTATCTGCTCAATAATATCGCCTCAAACTAGTTTATATTCTAAGCTTTATATTATAAGCACGAATCTCTCAACTTTGCTATGTCTCCAGGAGTTCACCATATCCACTCTCAGGGTTGGCCTAGTAGCTCCAATGGCGATAGTGACTTAACGTACTTCATTATCGACTTTCCTTTTTAGACTGGAGTCATTCTCAAGAAAATTTCTGGAAATGATGATTTGTTCATTATCAACTCTACCGGTCAACCTATGATCTTCAAACTTAGTTCCTACTAACTTCTCAGCTATCCTTTAAGAAGTGGCTTCTTTTGACCGTCTATTTTCCCCATTTTGTTTGCATCATGCTGCGCATCCTTGAAAATACCTGGGCTCATATTTTTTGTGACAGTCTCGACTCAGGTGTCCTTTGTTTCTACAGTTCTAGCTAGTGATGTTCCGAAATAATTGTGGTTCAATGTATATATTTCTGGGAATACCTGAACTTCCATTTCTAGCGACAATCACTCCTTAAGTTTCCCTTTTCTTCAAAGTTTCAACAAGGTGGAGCTCCATCTGCCGTTGATTCCTTGATGATACCGAATTTCCCGGCCACTTCACGGACTTTAAAATTGCTACGAGCCACCCGTCTTACGGATTCGTATGTGCTTTGACGATCTTTGATCGCTTATTCGCTAGCCGAAGTGCCTAAATGGATGCATCCTTCGCTGTTTTATCTGGATCTTCTAGATCTGACGTAAGATAAGAAAAAAAGTGTTAGACATACGATGTCCTGACCCAGATGCTGTAACATTTCCCCTGGCTTTTACATTTCCTTGAGGTTTGAGTAGCTGGATTATTTGTCCACTGGAATGGTTGGAAGAGCTTTCGCTGCAATTCCTCTTAGTTGCATCATTAGTTTGGTCATACGTTCTCGGTCGCTCCAAGGGTTATACTCTGCAACCGCCTTATATTGCTTCTTGTAGGTAGCCCAAGAAAGTCCCATCCCAAATAGGCGCTTTGAGTCCTCTACCGCCAGTTCTCATAGTTTTGACTCGCTCCAGGTCCGATTTCGACAAAGCAGTTTCGTCACTTCTTGCTTCTGCAGCCTGAGTATCGAGTTGCTGCTGTTGCTTGATCTCCATCAACTGCAACTCTCTTTTTCCAGCTTGCTGCTATAACTGTTCCTTGGTATCTGCAGCTTGTTGATATAGCTTTTGGTTCAAATGTTTCTTAATTTAATTGCAACCTGTTAATATATTCATTTTGATGGCTCTAACACTTTCAAATGGGCAAGAATAGGCAGCAAAGGGAATTAAACTTCCACAGCACTTCTAAATATTTGCTTTTGTTTTTTTAGGGCTATTTATGAAAATTACAGGATTCAATTATCTAATTCTATGTTGCAGATTTCTCTTCATACTTCTGGGCCCACCGGGAAGTCATGGCAGCTTCCACGAAATCGGTCGAGCTATGGCCACTCTGATGTCTGATGAAATATTCCACGAAGTTGCTTACCGCGCTAAAAAGCGAGATCATCTTCTCGCTGGAATCGATGAGTTTCTAGATGCTGTAACTGTTCTTCCACCTGGCGAATGGGATCCTGCGATTCGGATAGAACCGCCTGCTGCAATACCATCGCAAGAGGATCGAAAACGACCGCCAGAGAACCCGAAAAAAGAAGAAATCGACGAAGAGGAAGAAGAACAGCGTCTGCGTGAAGAGTCGGGTCTGTCACGAACTGGTCGCCTGTTCGGTGGCCTTATAAATGACGTGAAACGGAAAACACCCTGGTATGTTTCCGATTTCAAAGATGCCCTTTCACTGCAGTGTATTGCGTCCTGGATATTTTTATATTTTGCTTGTTTGTCGCCCATTATTACATTTGGTGGACTGCTGAGTGAGGCAACAGGCAAAAATATGGCTGCCATGGAATCGTTAGTTTCGGGTTTTGTGTGCGGGCTGGGATATGGATTCTTTTCAGGTCAACCTTTGACAATTCTCGGTTCGACAGGACCGGTACTTGTTTTCGAAACGATTGTTTACACGTTTTGCATGGATCGGGAATGGGACTACATGTCGTTGAGATTTTGGATTGGAACTTGGATAGCAGTAATTTTACTGATTCTAGTTGCGATCGATGCAAGTGCACTGGTGTGTTATATAACGCGATTTACGGAAGAAAACTTTGCAACTTTGATTGCATTTATTTTTATATATAAGGTAAGTGCTTGCTATTCTATTTACGTAATTTGTATCCTTTTTAAAATTCATATAAAATGTTGTAGGCTGTTGAAAACGTGGCTTTGATTCGAACGAAGTTTCCGATAACTCCAAAGACTGTATATGACTGTGTTTGTACACCGCCCCTGGGCAGCAATGATTCAATATTGGAATGGGCTAGGTATGACAAAGCCCAATGTTTGGTAAGTTTCTTTTGACCATATAACGATTTCAATTTTTATATGTTCTGTCAACTTTGTGTAAATAAATTCATCCTTTTTTGCAGAGCTTCAACGGCACACTCGTCGGGTTAGATTGTTCCAAACCCGAGTCGTCAAATGTATTTCTTATGTCCGTGATTTTGTTTCTCGGAACATTTACCATGTCAATTATACTCAAGGATTTTAAGAACGCTTCATTCTTCCCATCAAACGTTCGCCAGTTTATAAGTGATTTCTCCGTAATTATTGCAATATTTTCAATGTCCATCCTGGATTATGCGACCGATTTGCCCACACCGAAACTAGAAGTCCCACGCGAATTCAAACCCACTTTACCAGACAGAGGATGGGTAATATCACCATTTAAGGACAATCCCTGGTACACTGCAATCATTGCCGTCTTTCCTGCTATGCTGGGAACGATTTTGATTTTCATGGATCAACAAATCACATCGGTTATTATGAATCGAAAGGAAAATAAGTTGAAGAAAGGCTGTGGCTATCATTTGGATTTGTTTATATTGGCAATATTGATTGAAATATGCTCGATAATGGGATTGCCATGGTAAGTAGTCATTCCAGAAGGTTAAACATTTGCTATAAGTAAATCTATTACAGGTTTGTTGCAGCCACTGTTCTCAGTATAAATCACACGAATTCACTAAAACTGGAATCTGAGTGTGCAGCTCCTGGCGAAAAACCTCAGTTTTTGGGAGTTCGCGAGCAACGTGTTACACATATTATGATTTTCCTTACGATTGGTTGCTCTGTCTTGCTTACACCACTACTGAGTCATATTCCGATGCCGGTACTATTCGGTGTATTCTTGTATATGGGTGTGGCTTCTCTCAAAGGACTGCAATTTTTCGATAGATTGCTGATTATATTCATGCCAGCTAAATACCAACCGGATCATATGTTTTTGAGACAGGTGGGAAATTATTAATTGATATATCTGACATTTTGCAGATATTTTATTTGTATTTTTCGTGATCACTTTGCATTTTGGAAGACTTAGAGCGAAAAAAACATATTTATTTTGTGGAATCTAAGTCAAAAGTAAAACCTTTGCCGCACAAGTTTTTCAATTATTTATAGCCATCGTCTGTCTATCAATTATTTCGGAGAAGAAGGGCTCCTGCATTCAAGAAGAATAAAGCTTGTGGTCTTTGGAGATTACAGCACATAGATAAAAGTTACTTTGCATTGTTGTTAAGGATTTATTTTCTCTATATAAAATGCATATACCTCATGGACATTCAAATACTAAGAAGCACTACAAACTATGCTTATGTAACTAAATATAATTTTATCTTTTCAGATACCACTTCGTCGGGTCCATCTGTTCACACTCATTCAATTTGCGTGTCTCGTCGTCCTCTGGCTAATCAAATCGTTCCAGAAAACATCTATCCTTTTTCCACTAATGCTGGTCGTCATGATCGGCATTCGAAAAGCTCTGGATTTTGTTTTTACACGACGTGAACTGAAGATTCTCGACGACATTATGCCCGAAATCGTAAGACGAAACCGTGATGATCTGCATCGGCTCGAGGACGGAACTGGAGAGGTGGGAATTCATCGCAGATTTGTCACTTGCTGTCTTGGCCAAAGACGCAAGCAATTTAGAAAAGCGTAGTTTTGCACACAAATCTGAAATTTCAATCATCCTTTGAAATTTACATAGTGCTGAAAACAAAAAACAAATTTTTCTAACCATGAAACACAAACTGCACAACTACAAAATATACATATTTGAATAGCTATTGCTATTTAAGATTACAAAATATCGATGCACATTTTGTTTTGAGCTGCGAAATAGTCAGTCTAGTTGATAACTTTCAACAATTTTTTTTTTGTATTTTGTTCGTTGTCACAAATAGCTATTACGAATTTATGTTTGAATCACTATTTTGTAATTACTTGTGACTAATACTTTTCAAAGTGTTGAATGGATATGTTCTCTTACCATGCTAGAAATTAATAGCACTTGTTTTTTAGTAATATATCAATCTAAGTCAACCTGTGCAAAAGCATGCCACTTTACCGAAAAGACTGCCACACGTGAGATAATAAGCAAATTCGCATATGCGAAAAGCCTTAAGAGAAAAGCTACTAGTTTCAATGGGAGAGAATATATCTGACATCTATAATGTGTTAGCTTCTTTATGTGTCATACTTCTATCTTAATTGATCAGTTGGCCGCATGGCATGGATTGAAAATTAATTCAATCAGAGTTCCGAAAAAAATTTGAAAAATAGTTCACATTCAATGTGAATATTGTTGGTTTTTCTTTTTTTTAATTAAAATTAAATTTCATACAATGCGTTTCGTAAATTTTATACAATTTGCATTTTTTTTTTCATTTACAACGGTTGATTTTGAATTTGTTTGTGCTTATGGATTATTTTTAGCCTTTACTGATTCATAACACATGATAGTTTTAATTTGTACGTTGGTCATTGTAGTGAATTGAATAATTGTATGTATTATTGCAAATATTTGATAATACTCAATCATAACAAAGCCTAGCCAAACTTTCGCCGTTTCAACAAATCCGAACTGTTGTTTTGCACTTTAGTTTAGTTAAAAAATATAAAAATTAGGTAAATTCATTCCAATAAAATATAATATTAATACTTTTTAGTAACTTTATGACATAAATAATCGTTTAAGCTCAATGTTTACCAGTTATCTATAGAAAAATTGTGTGAAGGAATCTAGTTGGTTTATTGAAAAATGAGGAAGAAAAGCAGAAAGATTAGATAAATTTTACAATAAAACGTGCTCAGGAATTTTATTCCATATTCTTGCTTTGCATTCAAAGAATTACATAAGTAAATGTTATTAGAATAATTTTGAGAATATTACTACAATTCATGTTTTAACTTTAAAGTGATGGTCTTAACGAAATAAGAAGGGCCAAACTGTAATAGTAATGTTGTTAGCAGTCTTCGTTAAATGCTTAAAAATCGCATATTGGACTTATTAACATATTATTAACAGATATGTTATGACAATTTTTTGTTGTAAAAGGCAGAAAAGACTATTTGCTTTAGGACGAACCACGAAACTAACCAAGAGTGTGCTAGTAGATTATTTTTAAACGACTAAGTAGTGGCACTCAGTCACAATAAAATGAGCCATATTTCAGACCATAACTTTACAGTATCATCAAAACAAATTACTATCTCCAAGTATTTATTAGTTGTGATCATTTGTACTTACAGCTAATAACCCCATCATATTTTAGTATATTATTAGTCTCAATCTACAAATCAACCAGAAAAATCACTAAGTTGTAGGGTATTGTCATATTTTGACGCCAACTATTGCAATAAATATTTATATCAATGTTTATATATGCTACATCATTATTCAGGTAAAAAATTTGATTCGAGTCCATGTTATTTCATCGTAATCAGATTCAATAATGAACCCGAGACTCGAAAACACATTCAGCAATAATTGGTCTTCATAAAATAATAACGAAAATGCCAAATATAAAAATTAAACTTTCAGAAAATATTGTGAAAGTCAACTAAATTTAAATATATTCGAATTTGGAAATTATGAAAATAATAAGCTAGTATCATTTGCGTCATTATTGATTCATGATTTTATTTTTGTATTTTGTTTTGTCTTTTGCAAACTCGCCTCTTCAAGATTTTCGGTTTTGTATTGGCTCTACTGTCAGGATCAAAATAATAGGAAAATGAAGATTTTTGAAATGCTAAGCTATAAAAAATTTCGCTGAGACTTTGCCAATTGCACTTTTGAAGTCCATACAACTTATTCCACACTGATTTCTGATATTAGTACATATCTTCAGAGTTAGGACATCTTCATTTCAAAAATATTAATTAAGATACTTCTGTTATTATTGCCGAGTAAATTTTTGTAAGTCAGTGTAACAGATTTGTGATAAACAAGTTCGAAAACGGGCCCCAAAGTGCTCATTTAGGAAATTGCGAAAGATATATTAAATTTCTTTAAAAGAAAATTAATCAGAAAGGCAATACGGATGCATTTTTGTGCAGTGAGTACTTACAGTAACTATCCGATGCTTTACTTAGCCTTCGAAGAATCTCATGAATAATATAAAAAAAAGTATTATCTCGTCCGCTAAACAATACCAAAAGACAAAAATGATAAAACTGTTGATAGTATGAAACCTAGCTAACTGATATGAGTTACTGAGGTTGGAGGAGAGGCTTCTGACACTTCTAAGCACCCAGAATATAATGACCCATTGTGCTCATACCCTCAGCAATTAATCAAATCCAGGGTTGCTGCTTATGGACAAGAGGCTATCCTCTGGAAACACGCAACATCCTAGCCAAAGCATTGGTATTTGATATGCGCATATTCTCAACATTCGCAAAAGGAAACACTTCATAAAGTCCACCTATTCTAAGCTGGATGGACAAACATCATAATGTGCAACGAATTTGCTATACACATGTCTTCTTAGGTTTAGAGGAGGAATCCTGGATTCTGAATGAAGATATTCATGTGCCTGGCCACATTAGAAGATAATCAACTCTCTTCTGATCAACTGCCCAATAAACAGATCCCATGCTAGTAAATATTTCTGCTGCTATGTTTGCAAATTCACTTGCAATTCGATAAATGCAGGCTGACGCCAGCTTCAGATCTAGAGTCTGTTCTGGACCGCCCGTGAGATCCCATTATACAGACCTCTGGGTGTCCCTAGTCACTTTGTATCTTCTCCCGAAATCGAGTAGAGACACTGGAGCGTTGAAAGCCGCTGTGAAAACTACAGAAAATCTACCTACAGTTGCCTACCTTTAGGTCGGCTCGAACTGGTCTATGGACTGAGTTCATCATCACATTCCGAATTTGAATGTTGAGTGTAGGCAGATTCAGAAGAGCATCAAGAGCCGCACTCAAAATAATACTAATGGCAACACAAATACTTAGACACGCAATCCTTTGTGCTATGGCTAACTTCTTGTGAGTATACATAAGCTTGACAATAGTCCATCATATTATGGATGCGTCTTCAATAAGACAGCAATAATCTGTATGTCAGCATGTTATACATCCAATTAATGGTTAAATGGATGTTGTCATTTAAGGGTTTAGGTTTAAGCGCCCTAGTGCGTTTGTGCCGTTCATCATGCTTCTCCAAGCATTTCAAATTAAATGATGTTCAGCTGATTCGCCTAAAGTTCCTTGCATCTGAATAATCATCCCTCCCAGGTTGTGGTATAGAACCTGCCTTAAACTGTCGCCAATTTGACGGAATATATCCCAAGGCCTGATATGCCTAAAAGATTTCCTTTGTTTGTGCCACATAGATACCATCCAGGCCTGGTGATTTCAAATTCTTAAAGGAAATGATTGCATCTAAGATTTTATCGCTGGTTTCCACAGATATAAATGTGCAACAGCTTTTCCTACTGCCCCGTATGGCAGGATATTTAGTCAGAAGCACAGAAGTCTTCTGTTTTTCCGCTACTGGAGCGAGCGTAAAGTAATTCTCAAGTAAAATCTGTAGAGACACATTTTTCGGACTTGACATTTTAAGGAGTCCAGCCTAGCTGCTGTTTTTCGGGACCTTGCACAGCCTCGTGTTCTCTCTTGTCTCGCACAGAACGATCTGAAAGATTCCCACAAGAAGATCCCCGCCAATTTTTTATAAGTTCTTTGTGAGATACGTGAGGCGATCCAACCAATCTCTGTGAAGCTGTTACAAGCTCGTTGAGAATCATTCCAGCAAAAGTTATGCTAAATGGTGACTGGGTGATAGCATCGCAACCCACTAGAAGTTCCGTTCTCTCCATTTCAGCTAATGAACCAGGTCCTTCAGCTCGTGCGTTGGCGGCGGCGGTGAAGAGTCGAATGGAAGGTAAGCAGAAACGACAATCGTGCGTTTTAGCCTGCCATTATCGCTGTACTGCACGATGTCGCTGGCAGGTCCCCGCTTGAAAACTGTGTGAACGTGATGGCATCAAGCCGATTGGAAACCAGAACGCAAGTCATTGGTCTCCTTGACCTTTCATCATAAAGGGTTTCTACCCAGTTAACTGAGTTGAGTCCGCAGATCCTGCTACGTTTCACTTGGCAAGTTATTTTGAACAAACCGGATACCGTCAGACATAGAATCTTTCAAAATTAGTGGATGAGATTTTTGCCTAGTTGACAATGTCCGATTAGCGTAGTTTTGACATTTCTTCTTCAAGCTAAGCATATCAGCGTCACCAGTCAACCTTTTTCTCCCTTTTCTAGGTAAGCAATGAGTTTCCACTGCCTCACCTCCAGTTTCCTGGGAAGCATATGTAGTTTTTACTGCATTTACATATACAGCTTCACCGTTTTGCAAAGCTTGTTGCGTTGCCTGCGACTGAGGATCTTCACAGGTTTGCAGAGGTCAGAGTATAGAGCGCTCCTTCCCCGATACGTGTGTGCGTCTCTCGTCTTATTTTGTGATAATTTGGGAGAAAGATAATGCGACGGGATATCAACTGAATAGGGCCATGGTAGTTCGAAAGCGGCTTAAAAAATATTGCATGTACTAATGTTAATGCTAATGGCAGAAATAGTTAGAGCAAATCAAAACTAAATGTTAAAAATTAATAGAAATTATTTATTGCTATGACATGCTAAACCACTAGCAAGCCTGCTAACATACAAATTCAACAATTTTACTGGCTATATTTAAAATATTTTTTCACAATCGAATAGAAAATAACAAAATGTTACAAGTTGCAAAGGTTGTTTGACAATGTTTACTGATCTGAGGTGTTCAAACCATATTCACCTGTAAGACCTATATTCAAAGCACCGAGATTAACAAACCCTTGGTTGAATTTTCCATACGGGGGAAGCTATTGAGCTGACAAATGCTCTCAGAATTAAAATGAATAGTCTACATAAAATAACGATGTTTCAGGGATTATTCTAAGAAATGAGCTGACTACCTGATCACCAGGCATCAGCCAACCTTTATGAATTTAAGTATCATTGAGAAATCTAATGCTCATTAATGGTGGGAAGTCGTTTTTCAAAGAAACCACATCTGAGTACCCTACAACAGTCTTCGAAAAGGTTATGTACTACTCGGGATTCCTCCACACAGAGCGAGACTACTCACTTATCGTAAATAACACTGATAATTATTTGATTTGAACGGCTAATGCCATATTATGGATTAAGGCACAGTTAACATAGTATGTTAACTATAATAATCGAATCTTTTGACTTCTACGAAGATATCATATAGTTTAAATAAACTATGGAGATACCAGATAATTTAACACGGAAAGACATAGTTTTGGGTGATAAACTGCTGACATGCATTATACTAAAGTATTTAAGCAGTACATCTAGAGTTTAATGTTTTGCCAGGATCGTCAATTTTATGTTAGACGCACTCTATTTTAAAAGCTTTCAAGCAAAATTAATGTATTCATGCGTATCTTATGTGACACAAGTCATTACTCAGGGCGTAATTTGCCCTTAAAAGTGTTATTGATTCAAAGGTAGGTTAAGTTTCAGCATTAATCATCAACTGCGTTAACCTTTACATTTAAAAAGGAACCCCCTCAATTTCAACTTTAGATTTATATTATACCTAACTCTAGAAGCCAATCCTCAATGATTCTGAATTTTCACAAAGAAAATATGTACATATATACATGTATCTTGATCATTTATCGAAAAAACTCAAGTCTCTCTTCAATATTTTTGGATCAAAACATATATTTCAACAGATATCTTCTCATTTTTATCATTTAGCTCAGAAGTTAATTTACGATACAATTTTATGGTCACAAAATATTGAATTTCTTTGCACGTACCAAAACAAAATTTTCTTTGCACTCATGTTACCGAAACTTTCATCTACAACGATCTATCCACTTTTTTTTTTTTTTTTTTTTTTTTGGAAGACAAAAAAGCCACATAATATTTATCAAACAACTCCTCTTTCTTCGTATTTTTCTTTCTTTTCTTTTCTTTCTTTTTATTCAAGGACAATCATGGTCATCATCCCGATGATCATCAACATTCGTATCAAAGAACAACAACAACATCGAATACCAACAATACATCTGCTAATGACGACGTACGTATACCGTTAGCCAATGGTAGTATAGTGAGCATTCCGATTAACATAACAGAAGAAGTAAATAAAACTTCGATATGGAAGCAAGTAAATAATGAAAAAATTTGCACTAATGCTATAAAAGTACCAACACCCGAAAATCTTTTTCCGGAAATTATGTCAGGGCAAATTACAATAACGGTACCGCATAAAAGGAAGAACGGAAAGGGTCATCATCAGTAAGTTTATTGTCTCTCTAGTATGATTTTCTGTTGAATCCCTATCACAAGTAACTATTTCATAGATAGATTTATTTTGGAAACTAAAAGTGCAAACTGTAGATCACGACCAACCAGGTTCGACACTTGTTAGTTGTAATTGGTATAATGGGTATACATAAGAATAGTGAAAAAGCGAAATTATTGCCTCTTGTTTTCAAATATCTTTTCATTAAATTTCAACTATGCTTCGATTAGAAACGAAAATCAGTATTATTTGAATGATTCACGATTCTGTTGCAACGTTTGATGGAATCAAATTTTTTATTCCTTCTTCGCCCCTATTGTTCCATTTATGTATTCGATACCAAATCTTTTGTTTTTCAAATACTTATATTCAATAGAACCAAAATCTTTAAAACTAAATTTTCCTCCCACCTTTGAAGCGGATCTGGGACATTTAACTATGGCACAAGGAGCTACGAAAATCTTTATATAATTGACTAACACAGGTATGAAAAATTGACAAATATGTTGATTCAAACATATTTAAGTCAAATCATCGAGCAAAATGTTACATTGCATTGCTAGGCAGTTAGCTTATTGCTGGCAAATTATTGCGATTGAGGTTATATTAAGAAGGCTTGAAAATAAAACTCGAGTACTATTGCTGACCATAGTTAAGTATTCCGATTCGTTTAGCTCAACGTTCAGATATCCCAAATCCTGCCATGACTGCTTAATCAAAATTATATTAGCGCATCAGCAACAACAACAAACCAACACCCTATCCATTTTACCTGTAATTACAGCTCAAGCGACAAAAAGTACAAAAACGCTAGAAAAGATTATAGTCCAACCGCTACAGATAAACGTTTGACGACAATGAGTGAAGAAGATGAAATTACAACGTCGACGGCAACCGCAATTCAACATAATGAACAGATTGAAAAAGACAAAACTACCACTAAGTCCGATATAACGCAAGTGTAAATATACAATTCTAGAAAGTGGAATCAACTTTTTTAGATTAACTAAATAGTTTTACTACGTTTCATTGAAACTGCATCAGTGTGATAAGCGCTGACCAATTGTCAAACCAATTCCAAATATGTTGCAATCCATATGCATTTTGATGATAGTTACCATCAACTTTTTGATAACAACTCCAATTAATGGGAGATAGATCTTTACCGATTTAGCCCAAATTTATACAATGAGACAAGATTTTTTTTCAAAGTTAAAGCGAATCGTTTAAGTAGTATTTTTAAAAAAATAATATAATCTGATTAAGAGTTTAAGGATGAGTAAATCAAATTTTCCCCTAGAAGTATCGATAAAAAAACAACCTCAGAAGATGGAACTAGTTTCAAGTTAGCTTTGGAATAGGAAGTTTATATTTTTAACATTGTGTTTTGTTGATTACTGTTTCATCCACTCGAAGGAACGATTTTTCATTTTCCTTTAAATTCTTTCAATTGCATTTCTCCATTTGCATTGTCATATTAACGTTGAAAAGTAAACGTTATTTAATTTAATTACACATCGTTGTTGGCATTTTGTTTACTATTAGTTTTTTGTACTTTGAAATTTGTCTAACACTTTACCGAAACTCAACAAAGCCATTGGGTAGCATTGAATTTACCTCTTTGTGCATGACTTCAAACGAATATTTTAATGACATATGTATGAATCAACCATGTTTAAGGTAAAATAGGATAAATTTAAATAATAGAATAGTATATGTTAAAATAGAGTTAGAGATTCCAAAGCACAAAGAGATTCTTTTTATTAAGATATTCCCTATCTGACACTTTGTATAATTAGTTCTGTTCGACTGCTTTCCATATGCTGCAAACGGTGTTCGTTCGATGGCACCCAAGGCGCTCTTTGATCCCCGTTTCTCTGTAGAGTAGGAAAAGCCCACACCTTTGCTAACCAAAGGCGATAGATGCGTTTACTAATGATCGATTGAAATGGAATACTCTTGATGCACTGACGTGTACCCAAACTTTCTACTATAATAATACGAGACGCCCCCTTAAATAGAAAAAAGTCCACTATAATTCAAAAGCTTATGTTTCTCAACATACAAACATAGGCCTTTCCGAATTTACGTCTTCGTTCTCATTTCCAGCTTCTAATGACAGATTGTGGCGTAAGCACAGTAGCTGAGCTATTCTTACAGTTTAAAACAAGCCAAGACGAGGTGTCCAAAATCGTTGGCTTTGCTTCGTAACATTGCCTTAAAACACCATCAAGCCAACGAAAAATGAAATCAGAACATGACGATACAGGAGAGTAATGTCAAGACGTAGATAACTGATTTCGGACAAGCTCGACTCGGTCTGACGTCGCATTCTGTTATAACAAGTTGAAGACGAAGGCGAAGACATCAATTCGGAAAGGCCCTATATTCAGCTACTACCTTTTATTCAAACTAAGCAACTGTTTCCAATTCATGCATTCATGGTGGATTATTATTGCTCATCGGGCTTTGAGTTTATTCCTCTAAGCAACAAACTGTGTCAAATCAGAAGCGAAGTGCATTCTTGACCTTCATCATTTCAAGCTTCCTTGAAACTAGCTATGAAATGAATTCTACCAAGATACAAAATAGATTATAAGAAAATATTGTTCCTTGCTTTGCAGTGCATATTTCAGCAAGTATATTAAATGATTCCCACCTGAGGGTATGCCATTTAAAAAGGATGTTATCAGTCAATCTTGAATAAAACAGAATTCACAAAAGGTAAATATTTTTCATCATAATCGGTACTACGACCGGAGCCCAATCATGGCCTATCTCAACAAATTTCTCCACCGAATCCGATCGTAGGGCGATTTCATCCAGTAAGGAACCTCTAAATTTTGAGCGTACAGGTCAACGTCACTCTCCCAGCCTCAGCAGAGAGATATAAGGTTTATATTGAAGCAGTTTGCCTGAATCTGAGCGTTAGTAGTAGTTAAGGAAAACTGTGGGACTATGCGCAAATTTGACAGTCTTCTCCTCCGCGAACAGAAAGACAGAGATAGAGATAGTAGGCGATGTGTACGCGAGTTTGACAAGAAACAGCCAAAAGCTCGCAGAACTTAACTAGCGGAGAAACATAAGGGAAAATCTGAAGTGATAGTTCTCTCGATTTGTTCTATTTATAGATTTTATCTTTGTAGTGAAATCGCTTCACTAGATTTCTTGTATACGCTTGTTTTATTTTCTTAAATCTCTAAAATGTGCCACAAGTAGTTTTTCGAGCAGGCTCTTCTTCATTTTTCTTCATTCTTCACTAGATTTCTTGTATACGCTTGTTTTATTTTCTTAAATCTCTAAAATGTGCCACAAATAGTTTTTCGAGCAGGCTCTTCTTCATTCTTACGAGTATCTATCAACTTTTCGAATCTATCAACTTTTATGCCTCTAAAGCTTCCATAAGTCCCTAGTATTTCAAATATTGTAAATTGACTTCGATACTACGTCTAATCAACTTGTTTGATTGGGAACCTCTTTTTTGCAATGACCTTTCTCGGGACGAATGTATTTTTAAATTTTATGACTTTCTTCCTTCTTTTATCTTCACGATTTAAATAGAAGCATATTGCTTGGTTTTGGTCCGATGTGATATCTGCTTTCAAAGGTAAAGAAGTAGCTCATGCCAAGTATAGAACTTCAAGGTCTTATGATGATTTCATAGAATTCTCAAAGTTATGATCAGCGGCCGAAATTATTATAGACCAGCCATATGTGATATTTTTGAAAAAAAAAAAAAGAAGTCTATAAAATATTTTTCCTCTTACTTTTTCCATCAATGTCTAATCGCACTTGCTATCTCATCACCCAATTCTTCCATCCGAACCAATCCGTTGGAAATTGAATCTATATTCACTTAGCATCAACATCGATAGTGGTCCTGATGGTATCCCGAAATGTGTGAAGGAAAGTGACTTCCTTACTGCTGTGTGCTGCTTTGCCCATTAGTTTCAAAATTAGTTTCTCATCTGGCTCCTTTTCATCCCAACGGAAGTCTGCTCACATCTTACCGATTCACAAATTTGATGGCTCATGCTATATTTCTACCCACCGATTAATTCCCTTCTTTTCTGCTTTGGTAAGTTTCGCCAAAGCGTTGCTTAAAATACGATTATTCTAGTCCTCTATTCCGTCATTGCTCCTGTGCAGCATGGATTCATTAAAGGCCGATCTTCCACATCTAACTTTATAACCTTCTCCAAGTCCAACTAAATTATGTTGTTTACACCGATTTTTCGAAAGTAATTGATGAATCGCAAGCTGTAACTTCTTCTCTCGTAGATCGAGTGTTTTGCCAAATTCGATTCCCTTCTGTCTTAGTTATCCTCCTATGTTTTAAGTCGTACTTGTACCCTAAATGTACTTTTCTCTTCTTCTTTCACATTCTGTCCTCGTTGCGGTGTTCTGCAGAGTTTGATTCTTGGTCATCTCTTATTCCTTGTATTTATCAATAACTTTTCATTTGTTATTTATTCACCCTACCTTCTGTTTGCTGACAATTTCAAAATGTTTGGAATAAATGTATCTCCCAACGACTGCCTAAAACTTTGAAACTGTCCTTGCACCCTGATGGTGGATGTCTAAGGAATTCACTTACTCTGAACATAGAAAAGTCATCTTATGTCATTTATATGTAAAAAGCTTCCCTCGGTGTTTTCCTGCTTTCTTTCTTACTTCAAAGACTTGTACCGATTTTATCTTTAGAGGACTTGGCAGAAGCATCTCAACTAGACTGAAGTCTAGTCGAAAGCATGCCAATAGGTTTGATGGCGAAACATCAAAAGGCTTAAACATGAAAACAAGAAGTTTGCTCCTGGAGTAAGTTGCCCTAGAAATTGCCGTCAAGGCCCCTACCTCGGATTAGCGGAGCATCCTTTTATTCGATCTCGACAGATGCTTGCAGATCACTTTACTAGATCTCTGCAGCTGGGCTGGGTCCTAAAAAATAGAGCGGATATGCTCCTGGAAGGAGGAGGCTGCGTATGATTCATGATCAATGCACCAGTAGCCGCAATATGCACAAAATCAAAGGGAAGGAGCATTGCGGCTATGGAAGAGATAGAGCTATAATTAACATGTCCAAAACAGAAGAAGTGGCAATGGAAGGAGATTAAGATGTTAAGTCGCGGGAGTTATGAGGTAATACTCATAAATCATTTTTCATATTTGAATGGAGTGACTTTAAACACCTTTCAGGCCCTCGTTGGGCGCCATTTGCAGCGATTTAATTTTTAGAGGACTTTGGTCTAGCTGAGATGGTCCTGTCAAGTCCCATAAACGTTAAATCCCCACATACTTCAAAGACCTTGGTGTGATTTATAGCTCGAAACTTAAGTTCGGTCTGCATGTTGCGCATATTACATCCATGAATTCCTCATTTATTCGGTTTCGTCCTCAGGTTCTGATCTAGGTTCGGTCCAGGGAACGCGTACCGAGCTTTTAGATCACCTAGCTCTGAATCTGTTTTGAATCAGGGGTGCAGTGAGTCGTGGAACTAATCACTCCACAATCGTTTACACTGAGTGTAAATTTGTGAATCAAACCCTCCAGCCTCTAAACCCGACAAATGTTGTCATGGGATTACTTGACGTTTATTTTTATTGCTATTACTTTCATTATCATTATTATTTATACTCCTTTTGCCTTTAATTGCCTTTTATTTATATTTTCACGAAGTAAATAAACTTATTTCAACAATAATAACCGATTAATTGAAATTCTTTACGAAAGTCACAGGAATATGTAATTCAACACCAAATGAAACTAGGAAATTTCTTTTAAGTGTTGTGCCCAAAACCGACAGTTTTGTAACTTGAGTCTCTTGGCTAAAATCAGTTGGAAATCTGGAATCGGTGGAACAAGGCATTTATTTATGCTTTTTTTCGGTTTGCCAGGCTATGAGACAATAATATCGCTCAATGAAAAAGTTCCGATCATTTAAAACGCTCAGGCTTTGTATGATCCACCCAATACAGCTATTAGAAGCTATACAGAACTTAATCATATGAAATAAACATGGAGGATATATGATTTCAACAGGATGTTTCAGATGCTGTGCGCGAATAACTCTATTCACTGTGGAATAAGCTTCCGAGTCAGCTATTTTAACGTTTGTGATTTCAGTCTACTCGACTTCTTCTAAGAAACTAGTTTCATCTTCATACATCTAAATTCAGAAACTGCCGTCATAACACAGAATACATATTGGAAAAAAATAATAAACTTCCAAAAAACACACTATTCCACAACACGGTGAAATTGTTATCGAAACATCCTTAGAGCAATATTAGAGAAGACTGTTTGGATGCGACGATTTCAAAGAAATTGCATTTTTAAACAAATCGTTATGCTTTCAAGGCATTGCTGTAGGCATTTTAGTGGTAATGTCAATTTAGAAAAAAACGCTAGTGAAAAAGTTGCTTATTCCCCTATTCCTACGTACTTATTATAGTAAATTGAACATTTTTATGTAGTGTAAGTCAATTTTTTAAAATATACAATAGACAAATATTGAAGCATAGCACAAAATAGTCAATCACATTGTAAGTAAATAAACAAATGTATTCAAAACATTCGTTAGGCTATAAAAAACATATAGAGAACATAGCTAAAAGTTGTTAACAGAGTTGTATCAAAATGAAATGCATTTACTAAAACTAAATTTACCAATAAATTCAGTTCTGTATGAAATAACGTTTAATTTTATATATTTTGCTAAATTTTCGTTTATTGCATATTCTAAACATTGTATTTCAAATGCCATTTCATTTATAAAATAATTTACAGTATTACAGTTGTGGTAAGGCCTTATGACATTTTCGAACCATTTTATCCTAGCATATTAAAACATTTATACGATACACTGAAATCAAATTTGTGATAAATTTCAGTCCTGTAAGATATTACTCTGTTCAGGATTTATCATGTTTTTTCAGCGATGTAATGAGAAATGGTTAGATCAACAGATATCATTAGAGTCAATCATTTTTCTAATCATATATAAATACCTATACCAACTCATTTCGAACACCAAAAAGATCTCGTTTTTTTTTTTTAAAAAAAGAAAGAAAGTAATTTGTGACTCTGTGTCAATTAGAAATTATATAAATAGTTAAGAGTTATAAAGATAATTGTAATTCGTACATCTTTAAGCTAAATTGTATGTAGTGTTTCTTAGATATGTTCCATTTCTTTTCTTTATAAAAAAAAACTCATACTTGGATTGTTGATTCATCATACACATTGTACTTGAAAGAAAGCAAGGTTAGTCAAAATCATAATTCATTTACTTCATAGTTACGTTCATTCCTGTTGAATGATATTCATTTCGAAATTTAATGAAAAGTTAATGCAATTTTTCATCTCTTAGCTTCAGATTGTAGTTTCTAGCAGTGCATTTTTGATTGACTGCATGAAAAATATATATTTGTTTTTGCATTTGATTGGGGAATGATAAAATTGATTTAGCTTATGCACTAATCTAAAGCGCTTCTATAGATTAATGTAAGAAACATCGCATTTAAAATTCTCGTTTTTTTGCGCCTCTATCGAGAGCTGGTTAGCATATTAACATTTAAAACAACAGAACTTCTGGCTCAGTTGTTGTTTTCAATCCTACTATCCTAACTAGTTCTAGATAGGTCGCAAAAAAACGCAGTCATTACTCGATTCAATTTAATTAAGGGGTAACACCACTGTAGAGTGTCGAAAAATATCCTAATTTTAAGTTTTTTTTCCCGGGGAAATAACGAAAAAATTGAAAATTATGCTTAGGGGTTTTTATTGCCTATACATTAAAGTGTTTGTATAAATATTATGTCGGCGATCGAAAACCAAATGGCGGAGGAGCAGGTGGTTGACTGAATACAAACGTAAAATGGTTTCCATTTTACATACAAAAAATGGTGGACATTTGCAAAAAAAAGTGTTTTTCGCCTAAAAATGTTTATAACAAATGAAATATGCAACATAAAAAAAATGCGTACGTCTTGTTTGAAAGATACTGTGAAAATTTCAAGTCAGTTGGTAAAGAATTGAGCGAGTTATGTTTCCGGCCGTGTCGAAAAAAGTAGTTTTGAGAAAAATGCGTTTAAAGTTTCTTGTGCAAAATCATTCAAATTTTGCCTCAGTTATATAGTGCACACAGTACACTTACAGTGAACAATAACAGTGAAATGCGGTAAATAACATCTAACTCAGTACCTAACTAGGCTTAGATATAAGCAAAAATTAAGGCAAATAAAATAAAATCAAGAAAAATCAAGTAAAATAAAACACATAACAGACCGTAGCGCGTCGCACCGAGCCATATACATGCTCCCAGCGCGCAGCAAGTGGCTTCTGTCGGGATTTTACACCTTATATAAGATGTTGTATCTTATTCTTAAGACCCTTCGGCACCTTTTAAGCAAAAAAAAAAATAAATCGATTTTTGGAAAATTCAAGAGTGGTGTTACGCCTTAATGTGTATACAGCCTTATTTCTTCAACTGTAAGTTTGGATATTCCAAAGTTTAGACTGTTGGCTGCTAGCCAGGTGCGGCTAACCTGGTTCTGCTAACCTGGTACTAAGGCACGACCAGTAGCTCATGGTTTGACAGCTTTGTTTTAATGCATCTGGTGCCACGAGAGTTGTGACCTCGCACAAATTTCATTGGGGAATTAAATTTCTACCAACATCAATGCCGAAGAACCGAAATGAACTATCCTGTTTTTTTCGATTTTCAAATTAATGGAAAATATACTGTGATTTTTAATGTATTTTGGTCATTAATTGAAAAGAGTATTACGAGACAAAAAAGACGATAATTGACAAAATTATGAGCGGTTCAATAGTTATATTACCTCGAAGTCACACTGGGCGCAATTATTTCGAAAACATTTGCGCGAAATTTTCAATTTGTCCCTGCTATACAAATGTAGTCGGATAGATGGTCGCAGTTGTTTCTGAAGTGGCAGCTGTGAATTGTGGCTAATGATCTTTGCGCTATATGTAATAGGAGAAAATTGAAAATTCGCGCGAACGGTTTGGAAACATTCGAGGAAGTAATGCCCAAGGGCAAGAAAAATCAATACAAAATGTATTTTTATTCATATAAATTCATTTTTCATCATTTCAAGGTGCTGATAGTGGAGTTTAAACGAATGACAACAATTCTCCAATGCACTTTGACGTGCTGATACTGCATTTAGTGCATTCACATCTATTTTATTTCTTTTGTATTTTGTTAACACAATTGAAAATATCCTTTGCCTTTGACTACATTGCTTTGTAGCAATGACAAACAAATTGAGATTTTTCGAAAAGGATACACATTTTTGCGAAAAGGATACACGTTTACAGTGATATAATTCGTACCGAAATTGTCCGATTGATAAGTTCAATAGAGTGGTGGTCCGTCCTATTTGATATCTAACTCAAAAACGAAGCATTTTTGTGTACTGACTTCGAGCGAAAATAAATGTTTAGGTTTACTTTTTGACATTACTACAAATGGATTCGAAAATACAGTGCGAAAAAATAGATTTTTCATACGAAATTTTTATCATCATAATCGACACTACATACGCGACCCAATCCTGGCCTCCTTCAACAAGTTTTTCCACCGGTTTCGATCGCGATCCGGTGTCACTTAAGGTCTGTTCCCGTACCACCATTAATTACAATTAATCGCGATTAATTGCAATGAAGCTGTTCCCGTACTCCGTTTTACTGAAAACTGAAAATTTCCCCTCTCTCAGTAAAATTCAGTAGGGTCTGAGCTACTGAAAAATACTGAAAAGTGTCAAATGGTGTGGTGCGAGTTAATAGTTTCAAATGTGCGCGGCAAGTAACATATTTTTTGCGTAATTTTGCTATGAAGGTCGAATATTTTTGTGGCGATAATTTATCACCGCTCAGGATAACCGTACAATCACTATTGTTCTTCCAAAAACCGAAAACTGACACTTTTGTTTGTCAATTTTCAGGAAATGCAATGAGAGCGTTCCCGTACTTTTCATGAATTTCCCCCACCACATGATTCAGGAAAATTCAGGAAAATTCAGTGACTGAAAGTCCGGGAACAGACCTTTAATTAGGCACCTCTAAGCTCTGTGCGCCCTGGTGAATGCAATCCCTCCAGCGCAAACAATAGGTCTGTTCCCGTACCACGATTAATTGCGATTAATCGCGATTAATTGCAATGAAGCTGTTCCCGTACTCCGTTTTACTGAAAACTGAAAATTTCCCCTCTTTCAGTAGGTACGATGAAATTTCAGTAGGGTCTGAGCTACTGAAAAATACTGAAAAGTGTCAAACGGAGTAAATATTTTCAAATGTGCGCGGCAAGCAACATATTTTTTGCGTAATGTTGCTATGAAGGTCGAATATTTTTCTGGCGATAATTTATTACAGCTTAGGATAACTTTATAATCACTATTGTTCTCCCAAAAACCGAAAACTGACACTTTCGGTTGTCCATTTTCAGGAAATACAATGAGAGCGTTCCCGTACTTTTCATGAAATTCCCCACCACATGATTCAGGAAAATTCAGTAAAATTCAGTTACTGAAAGTACGGGAACAGACCTAATATCTCCACCGCTGTTGTCTACCATAAAATATGTCACAATGGGCTTTCCGAACAGTCTTCTCTTTGTTCAGACCAAGCTGTATCTTTGTGTTTATATCTGCTTCTAGGTAGATAGTAGTGTCTCTAGATACACCCTTCTTTACGTATGGAGCCAGTGATTCTTCGAAAGGTTTTCCTTTCGAACGTGTCTAAGAGATTTGAGTGCCTTTTGCTGCGTACCCAAGTTTTGGATCCAAACGTGAGTACTCACAAGATCATAGTATTGCATTATAGTAACTTTGATGTTCGTGTGAGACTTCAGGATTTAAGGAGCCTTAAAAGACTGTAAAAGGCTTTGTTGGATTTTAACAGCCGCCCGGATATGATAGTGATACTTTTAAAGTCGAGAGAATATGGTAATATCACCAACTGAAGTCCGATACCTTCCCTCCCCTATTTCACTAAATTGCTTGAGGTATCGGACGTACCCAAATACAGTACAATGTGGGTTCTATTTGGGTCATCGGTTCATTAAAGGGTGCTCTACGATAACTTTGTTAAATTAACCAGCTTTATAGCCTGTTCCCTGAATGCAAGCTTCGCGGAAGCATCGGACAGGGTAAATCAATCACTACTGTTAAAGAAGGTACATAATTTTGATGTACCCTTATTTGCATAGCTTTAGGCGTTCTTCTAGTAGATGATGCCACCTTGTACTTTGTTTTCTCTTAATTTTAGAACACCCCCAGTTATTTTGCCGCTCACTCGATCTCTCGTACAGCTAGTTCGAATCTTTCAAAGATCTTAGTATCACCTGCATAAGCCTTAATATTATTCAGTTCATTATGAATATCATCGGCGTGGTTTGAAATATCTTTAAATTCAGCCAATCCAAAATAGTACTGTAGTACGATATCCTTTTCTAGCGATCGAAGTATTGGCGAAGACAAAACCATCTTGTGGAAGCTACTTTAATTATTTTTTCTCTCGTGTGTGGTTTTTATTACGACCAACCTGTATCGCAGGTCATATACTACTTTGATCCGATGACTGCATTAGAAGTCATATGGTAGAGGTTTCTTTACTTATTTTCATTATAGGGTGCTTATCATATGAAAATTTGATGACAACATCTTCTAGTACAAAAATAATGGAAGTGTTCAGTGCTGGCAACACTTTGCAATCACTGCAACCAAAAGTCTACCATAAATGTCACCACAACTAAACACCGATGCCACCGCAAATAAACACCAATGCATCGAAAATTGCAGAAATAGATAAATTTTTGGTGTTGCGATCCGCGCCATTTCCAAAAAATGGAAAATGTAATCATTTGTTACCTATTTTCAGTATTTTATGAAAATTTGATGGTACCATTTCTTAGTTCGAAAATAACGAAAATGGTAGCCTGCCAAATCTGCTTCACGTTAAGATCAACCAAACCTGTGAATTTCATTTTCGACTCAATTATTGGCTTGCAAGTTATAGGGATACAAATTTTTTTACGTTTGCTGCACGGCCATTACTTTCACTTAGTCATGGTTGCCGATTCTCTTTTTTTTAACCTACTTGTCCGAAAATAGACCGGAGTAGGTCCGAAGTAAATCCGCATGGAATTCAGAGTAGGTCCAGAGTCGGTTCAAACAGGGGATCGGTAACCATGACTTCTTTCACTTGAAAATCATTACCATTCGAAAATTAAATGGTAGCACTTCTTAGTAAAAATATAACAAAAATTATCATAGCTGGTAGCTCTTTTCCAATTTCACAACCACATCAATATCAATCAACTGTGTGAATTTCGTTTTAATATGACGACTGCATCAGAAATTATAGATCAAATAATTTTTCCACTACCTCCGAGTTGTCAGCGTATTAATTAAACTTCTATCAAACCTGATTCTACTTAAGACCAATAAATCTTACGATTTCCATAATTGATCTGATGATCCGACCGTGAGTTCTTGTGGGCAGAAATTTAGAGTGCTCCAATAATAGGTGATTTGTTGAAGCGTTACCATCTTTGTGCGATGAGGAATTTCGAATATTTAAATTTGACTGTTTAGACAAAGTATTAAGTTTATCAAGCGATGTTATTTTTTTCTAAAAAGCAAATATTGTTCAGGAGACTCGATTATTTGAAGGATTTCTGTTTATGTATGTGCCGTAGCTATAGGGTTGCCCACACATTTATCAAACCCCGTACAAGTGTACGCCCATCAATGTGTACATTAAATTTCGTAAGGATAGGATGACACTATGGGCAGTAATCGAAATTCGAATTTTTACAAATTTTCTTTACCCTTTGGGCTTTGGTGAGACCAATAGTTAATGAGATATTTAAAAAAACCCTGATTTTAGTGAACTTTGACCTTAAAAAACTTTTTTTTTGCCCACAAGATTTCGTAATTAAATTTTCACTATGTTCGTCTGATCCTACAATAAACATAATTCCGTTGAATACCCTTCGTTCGGATTTATTTCGCAGAACGGACTTAGCACCAATATTCCCTTTTGCTGACGTGCCAGTGTCTCGAATTGCTTTCTCTAACCCCAGGTTGAAGACGAGGCCGGCAAGACCAAATTGAGGATGTTGATCGGTCTTTATTTGCTATAGCCACACTTACTTGAAATATTCCCTAGTAAACTATCAAACTAAAACTGATGTAGCGAATTCCATCTAGTCCAACGATTTTTAATGTTTACATAGCATATGGTATTTATAGCTATTGCTTTCTGCTCTAGTTTTCCAGTTAGAATGATTAGTAAATTCAGTTAAGCTTTTTGCGTAAGCTGAAGTACTCACTAGCATATTTGCATTTTCAATGGCTTATTTAGAAATTGAAAATTCAACAGGTTTTAATACGACCAATTAAAATTACTTTTACCCCAATATTATTATTATAAAACTAACCTTATTAATTCTCTTTTTAACTCATAGAAAACAAAAGCATCAGAAAAGATCAAGGAGCTCTGGAGTGGCACGAAATCAACATCGCGAGATAAAATAAAAAAATCAAGCGAAACAACAGTATAACAGTAAATGAATTGTTCGTTTTTTCATTGGTGTATTTTTAGTCCATGTACATAAGCAAAACAAGATCACTAACTCTTATAACTATTTAGTAACTTAATCAGCGGAATGGAAATAATTTCGGTTCGCATCACAATTGATATGTTATAATTTTAATAAAATGTACGTAGAATGAATGAAGCTATTGAGTTAATTTTAATCTCAAACCTCTAATTATGTCGCCTGTGTAATCAAATTAGATAATTTCTCGAAAGTTGATTATTATCGTACAACTATCATATCAGCACTGCTTAAGCTGATCATGATTTGACGATAGGGCAATTGTTAAGGAGTTTCGTACAAAATATTAAGTTTTACTGTTATTAATTGCTTGAATTTATATCTGAATCTCAAAATTACCACATTGCTAGTGAAATTATGTGAGTGCATAGAACATGTATACCTATGTAAGAAATGCATGTAATGTGAGGGGGATATATGAGGTGGTTGAACAATTTTAGACAAATATTCCTTAAAAGCAGAACTCTAGCTTATTGAATATATTTATGATTAGCAAGAAATTTCGTCCATCAGATGGTTTAGGTCAATTTAGGCATTTCGTGTAAATAGTAACTACTCTATTAAATAACTGTTTCTGGAGAGTTATATTTATTTACTTAAGTTTATAATAGAGCTTGGACAGTAGTTTTGGTTAGTTTTGAGATGAATTCAAGTGTTGTTTTAGTGGTATACAGACTATTTTATTGCTGAAATATACAGAACTAAACATTTAAATGTTTACGCATTACAAATTATTTCTAGACCATATATATATATATATATATATATATATATATATATATATATATATATATATATATATATATATATATATATATATATATATATATATATATATATATATATATATATATATATATATTGATTTGTGTTAAATTAAGCAAATAGACACCGCGCCTTTAAAACGTGCATATAAAAATAATATTCACAACCGAATGTTATTTTAATATTAGGATAACATAAAAATTTATTAATTTGTATATGAGCTAGTACATATTCTCAATAGCTTATAATTCCTCTCGCAACTATATTATTGAATCCATAATGAAGTTATCTTGATATTTTCTATTTATATACCACAACAGCAAATGAAATCCTTATAACATGATTTCAACCGAACCATTTTTACTATGTATCATTTACATACAAACATATTATCAACGTCAACTAACTGTCTATTAAACAAATACCTACAATTATGTAAATGTAAATGCAATATTGGCTTATAAAACAAAAAGATATAAGCTGATTGAAAAAGTAGAAGTGATGAACGGGGTAGATATAATTATCTTGCATTTAGATATTCCCAAAGTTGATCAGGTTCATCAAGAATATTTATTAAATAGTTGTTACATAGGTTTATGGTAAGGAGTCTACCCAAAAGTAAAAAAATAAATAAACTATCTCAGTTTTCAATAAAAGTACTACAATAAGGAGAATAATTTGTAACTGTTGATAAGATATAATAAGTAATGGTTATTGATCAAAAGTAATAAATAATTAAATCATATAATAGTATCAATTTACAATGAAGTAAAAGTGTTTTTTTTTTTAAATTAAAATCACAGTAAGTAATACCAACACATTGGCGTGAAACATCCTTTATCGAAGGCTTAATTCTACTTCGTTGAGACACTGATCATTATCCGACGGCCTATATTCAAACACTATTTAAGGCTCACGAACGGCGACTATACGTTCATAAATACAGTGTACCAATCGTGCCTTTGTACAGCAGCTATTTGAAAATCAAACGATAAAAAACAATAAAATGTTGCAAGAAATTTGAAAAAGTTTTAATGCAGATTTCTTCATGAAACATTTTTATTTAATTTAGAAGCAAAAACTTATCCATTTAAATTATTCATTACTAAGTTATTAACTAAAAATAAAACAAAGTCGACAATTTGCCTCCAATAATGTCTTCGTACATTTAAGCTTTCGCTTGCCCTTCGATCTCTTTGCTAATAGTTATCGATCATAATTATTTTCCACTCAAACCGGTTTGTACTAACAGTAAACAAAGAAACACAAATGTAAATTGTATGAATTTTGATCAGTATACATAAATCTAAATAATACCTGGTACATACTTATCGTTGGAAGAGCGTAAGCTTATAGTGAATATACACGTAAAGCAGCAAAAATCATACGCGGAAATAGCCAAACTACTGTCCCAGAACAGTTCTACTATCCAATCTGTAATCGGGCGCTTTACATATGAAGGCCGCGTAGAGAATAAGCCTAAATCAGGACGCCCTGAAATTCTCTCTGATGCAGATCGGCTGCAACTCAAGCGTATGATTGCCAAGAATCCATTCATAAGTGCACCAAAAATTAGTGCAGAGCTCTTTCAATCCAATCAAAAAGAAGTTTCTCCAGAAACAGCACGAAAAGCCATGATTGATGCCGGATTTAAGTCTCGTACGCCTCGCAGGAAGCCACTGGTAAGTGAAGTAAATCGCAAAAAACGTTTGGACTTCGCTCGGCATTACTAAAATGCATCACGCGAGTGCTGGCGCAATTTCATGTTTTTTGATGAGTTCAAATATATTTTTGGGTCTGATGGGACACTTAAGAGTGTGGAGAAAGCCGGGAGAAGCTTACAACCCAAAAAACACCATCGAAACTGTAAAACACGGCGGTGGCGGCATTATGGTATGGGGCTTTATGGCTGCCAGCGGCGTTGGAAACTTAGAAATAATTGAAAGAATCGTGGATCATCGGGCATGAATTGAAATTCTCAAGGGAAATTTCGAGCCAAGTGCTGGAAAATTGGGTGTACCACAGGATTTTTACTTTCCACAAGATAATGATCCTAAGCACATGGCTCATAATACTAGGATGTTCTTGGCGTACAAAACTCCCCATTTGCTTAAAACACCACCGCAAAGTCCTGACCTCAATCCCGTTGAGCACATGTGGAACATGCTGGAAAAAAGATCAGGACACATCATATTAGATCGGAACCTAAGTTGAAACAGGCTCTTCAGCAGGAATGGGCGAAAATAGAGAAAAGTGATGCAAAAAAAACTTGTAGAATCGATGCCACACCACCTGAAAGTCGTGATTTTAAATATAAATATAACTAAATATTAACAAAAAATGTATCTAAAGTGTTAAAGATTTTTCATAAACTTTTTCGTAAGTGTACAAAGACATTATTGGAGGCAAATTGTCGACTTTGTTTTATTTTTAGTTAATAACTTTGTAATGAATAATTTAAATGGATTAGGTTTTGTTTCTAAATTAAATAAAAATGTTTAATAAATAAATCTGCATTAAGCTTTTTCAAATTTGTTGCAAAAATTTATTGTTTTTTATCACTTGAGTTTCAAATAGCTGCTGCGCGAAGACATTATTATTACAACAAATACCGACAGAAACTGAACTCGATAAGAAGAAGAAACACGACAGTAGCGAATCATATCTTAGAGGAACACATGTTGGGGTGATCAAGCTAGTATAGTAGTTATGCACAGTAGATGCATACGTAAGGCCAAATATTTGGAAAGTTCTGATAAGCAGACGTCTGAGCAACTACTAGGGTCACTGTAGGCTTTTCAGCTAGTTATAACAGAATAGGACGCCAGACCAAGTCGAGCTTATTCGAATTCGGTTATCTTTGTCTTAGCATTGCTCTCCTGTATAACAGATGGTCATCGCGTTCGCTTGATTTTCGTCTTGGCATTGATCTCCTGCATAACAGTTGGTCACTCCGTTCGCTTGATCACGAAGCTTGGGTGTCAGTTGACTTCATGTTGTCTTGATGGTGTTTGCAGGTTATGTTACCAAGGCAAGCAGGCAAATCCGGACAGCCATTCCGCTGACGTCACGACCAGTTATAACAAGCTGAAAACGAAGATGAACAAGTGAATTCGGAAAGGCCCTGACTGTCACTATTGTTTAGGCGAATTTGGACTAAATTTTTGTTATCAGTTATAATTAAAACTGTATTACAAGAATCATTCAAGATCAATTAAGTTGTAATTAACTTTTAAAGATAACTCTTACAATATAAGGTACTACTAGAAGGGAGATATTAAATTAGGATTTAAATTGATTAAATTAGGAATTTAATTGGAGAAAAGAGTTGAAAAATATCTAGCTTTTAAAGAAAAAAATTGATCTATATATATATAAATTTGAGCACCCGTCATTAGGGACTGTCACGATAGTGCGTCCGAGCTTCTACGCGGCACTTTTTTTAATAATTCCACACTGTTTTCTCATTTTGTCTTCCAGGCCCACATCAATACTTTATATAGGAAAATATATAATAATTTGTAAATATAATAATTCTCTGAATTCAGTCTGACTTTTCAGCTTACATAAAAAATATTTTCTGTTTATGCTGCATATTTCTATTGACTCTCGCGCTTGCTCTTTTTCTCTCCAACAGAACAGAACACTTAAAAATTTTCCCCATTTAGTCAAATTGCGGGCAAAATTCAATTTATGGAATAAGAGCAGCTTGGGACGTTGTTTTGACCAGGCGGATGTAAAGTCATTCAATAAATGCGAGAGATGCAAAAAACGACAAGCACGGGGACACTATGTATTTTTATAAAACCTGTAGTATTTATGTTATTTGGTAAATGTCCAAACAGCCCCTTAATAACTGTTAAATTAAAGCACTAAAATTTCCATACAAAGAACTTTATTGCTTTTGACGCGATACGCACTGATACTTTACGTTCCGTACAGCGTAACATTTATTCTTATGTAAAACATGTCTGAAGAACAGAGCAATGATCGTCGATTGAGGTTTAGATTTTATTATCACAGTTCACAATGCCTCAGTCTTCAACCGTTCGCGAGCTTTTGTGGCTCGTCACTGGTAACTTTTGTTGCTATTGTTCTACATTATATTATTAAAATTACCTAGATTTTACATATAGTAATCATGTATTAGTTTTTCTTCTTTTTCTTCTCCACATTGATTCCCTGCGATTCTTGATACTCTCGAATCAATCGCTCTTGCAAGTCGGGCATACACGGTGAGTAACGACTGTATTCCATAGTGAATTCACCTTTGCCTTGGGTACTGGATCTGCAAAGAAAAACTTTAATATTAGCAAGCAACAAGCAAGAAACTAAATAAGAAAAATAAAACAAAAACTATACGACATATTCGCGTCATGCTTCGTCACTACTTATATCCCTATCTAATCACTAACCTCAATTCACCAGCGTATCCAAACATGTTGTTCAGCGGCACTTCAGCGTACACAGTAAACCATCCTTCAGCTCCATCTGTACCCGTAATGATTCCATTCCGTTTATTCAGCTGTCCCATTACAGCACCCTGGAACTCTTCCGGGATCGTTACTTCGACCATCATAATCGGTTCTAAAATCTGCCACGCACCTTGGCTGAAAACTTCCTTGAATGCACCATGCGTGGCCAGATTGAAGGCCAATTCGCTCGAATCGACAATGTGGTGTCCACCGTCTTGCAATCGGAATTTAATTCCAGAGATCTTGTGGCCCGTTAACAAGCCCTTTTCGCACATTTCTTTAAAACCTCGTTCCACACCAGGAATAAACTGTTTCGGGACATTTGTACCCATGGTCTCATCAACGAATTCGATGACAGTGTTTTGATTTGGTGGCATTGGCTCAATAACACCAATGATTCGAGCATATTGCCCAGAACCACCGGATTGTTTCTTGTGGAGATAGTCGAAAGCGCAGGGTGACACAAGTGTTTCGCGGAAGGCTACTTTAGGTTTTCCCAAAATTACTGGACAGCCATACTCCCGCTCCATTCGCTGAGCATAGATTTCTAAATGGAGTTCACCTGCAACAGAACAATATATTTTACAACAATCATATTAATAAGCGAAAGTCATTACCCATCCCCGAAACAATGGTTTCCTTCACGTCCGTGTCGAAGTAAAATTGAAAAGTTGGATCTTCTTTTGTGAAACGACCAATGGCCTTAGCGAAGTTGTCACGATCTTTCGAGTTGCTAGGCTTAATTGACATAGAAACTACAGGTTCTGGCACGTAAATCGTCTCCATGGCCAGATTTAGTTTTGGATCGGTTACAAATGTATCACCACTAGCGCAGTCAACACCGAACAGAGCGAAAATGTCTCCGGCGTAAACTTCGTTCACATCCTCCATTTGATTTGAATGCAATCTCACCAAGCGAGCTATCCGCACTTTCTTCCCATTACGAACATTGTAAATAGTGTCTCCTTTTTTTAACACACCTTGATAGCATCGCAAGTACGTTAGTTGCCCAAACTTCCCTGCTTCCAATTTGAAAGCAAGACTCACGCATGGATCCTTCCCATCGCGAGCTGGGTTCAGGATAATTTTTTCAGTTTCCTTACCCTCCTTTTCCACGAGGGCAATATTCTCTACTTCCCCCGGGTTAGGCAAATAATCAAGAACGGCGTCTAACAAAGGCTGGACACCTTTGTTCTTCAGTGCAGATCCCACTAGAACGGGAGTAAATTCTCGCTTGATGCACGACCTTCGAATCGCGTTTTTTATGTCACCAGCCGTAAATGGTTTTTCCTCCAGGAACAGTTCTCCAAACTTCTCGTCAGCATTCGATAAGTGTTCAATTAGTTCCAGTCGTCTTTCGTGCGTTTCAGTACGCATATCCTGTGGAATTTCATCATACCGCACATCTGTTCCCAATGGACCCTCGAAAAAAACAGCCCGCTCATCAATCAAGTCGATTAGTCCTTTTAAGTTGCTTTCCAGCCCAATCGGGATCTGGATGAATGCTGCATTATGATTCAGTTTAGAGCGCAAATGGGAAAGCACGCGATAAGGATTTGATCCCATTCGATCAAGCTTGTTGATGAATGCCAAGCAAGGAACATTGTAGCGTTTCATCTGGCGATTGACCGTAAGCGTCTGACTCTGCACACCGCCAACAGCACAGAGTACCAACACAGCACCATCCAGCACTCTCAGAGCACGCTCCACTTCAACTGTGAAATCCACGTGCCCGGGTGTGTCAATTATGTTGATATTTATGTCCTTCCATAGAGTGTAAGTAGCTGCTGATTGAATGGTGATTCCACGCTGCCTCTCTAGCTCCATTGAATCCATGGTGGCGCCAACATTGTCCTTACCGCGAACTTCATGCATAGACTCGATTCGCCCGGTGTAGAACAAGATCCGTTCTGTTAATGTTGTTTTACCACTGTCAATATGAGCCGAGATCCCAATATTGCGTATCTTTTCGATCGGCTTCAGCTCAGTAAATTTCGCATGTGACGAGAAACCCTTAAATGTGAAGAGAACACAAACCTTATGTAATTTCACAACTAGAAATTAAGTCATCATAACCTCCAAGACGAAGTATTCCCTACCTGACGCAATCGTGCCGCTGCTTTGCAGGTTTGGATTAATCGAGGGATTTTCAATGCACTGAAGATTGTCATTTTGGAAGGTTTTGCAGGTGAATATGTTAGAGCACTTGATATTTTGACGAGAATCAATGGGGACAAGAAAGCGCAACCACCCTATCACGACTTGACGTTCAGAAGAAGCAGGAGAACATGCTGGTTAGCAGAACTGTCAAATTCACAGAATGGCAGGTAGGGCTGGCATCAAATACCTTCTTGTTAAGAATTGTGCTAGCTGGCAGTTTCAACATAGCGGTTTTTTTCAAAATTTTGCAAATGGCGAAAATTCAGTGAAGTAGGTGGGTTCCGTGGGTTCTGATCCGACTTATTGCAATTGGATGAAATTTGTCTAATCTTGTTTTAGTACTATAAAGAGGTTATAGAATTCGAATAACCGAAACTCTACAACATTATCGCGGTTAAAGTTTGAGCTAATTGTTTTAATTCCTTCACTAGATAAATAAACTTATTAATTTCTTTTTGGATAACCCGAACCAATCAAAACACCTTGCTAGCAATCATCCCTTTTTATTAATTTAAACAGTACAAAACATATTCATCATTTAAACAGTAAAAAACATATTCAACAGTTACATCCATTGCTTCCAATCAAAATTCGATGTTAGCGAAATCATCATCATCTCCATCGTTCAACAAATCAGCAAACGACTCTTCATCACATTTGCCCTCTTCACCGTCTTCATCCGCATTATCTTTCGCGGATGTGCTACTAGCTGTAGTATTACTAACCGTATTATTAGCATCACTATTGGCCTTACGTGGAGTTATTACTACGTATTTTTGTATATTTCCAGCCTAAAAATAAATAGTTCAAAATGGGAATAACAGTACTCTTTTTTAACGCTTGTCGAATTGCGGATCATAACCGATCTGCAAAACTATTACTATTACAGGACTACACTATGAGATAGAAAGAATACAACACCAATTCTATTAAATTTTTTGTAAATTATTCTTACCGAATTCGGTCCTACAATGTGTTCACTGTTCCTCAGATCTTCCGAAAAAAGGCCTGCTTTGTTTAGAACATCCTGTTTATTGTGTAGCATTTTCCATATGATATCATCAGCGGTGCCTCGAGCTAGAAGATAACGGCAAGTAACTTCGCTTTCTTGACCGATACGATGAGCTCTGCTCTCCGCTTGGGCTAAGGTCTATTGAAGTAAAGTAACGTCAAATATGAATAACATAGTAACGAAAAGGCGTAAAAGTATCTAATAATTTAAATGTTCTTACACTTGGATTCCAATCGAGTTCTGCGAATAAAATTAGTTGTGCTGCAGTCAAGTTTATTCCGGCATTACATGCTCTCAGCGACAAAACAGCAACCAGACAGTTATCTTTGGTTTGAAAACGATCGATTCTTTCCTGGAAAAGAAAACATTATTCACATTTTTTTACTTTCTACAGTTTGATATTGTGTTTCTTTTGAAACAAGCTTCGTGGGTTCGCAGAATAGAAGAGGCAGATATTCATGGTCGGAAAACTGTTAGAAGTCCATCGTTAAGTAGCACTTTTTAGCACCGCAGAAAAGTTATGTGGAATGGTAGGACAAAGTTAGAAGTATTTGGTTCGATATGAAGGATATTTATCCGCAGGTCAGGTGCAGAGAAAAAATCAGACCAATGTTTAGTACCTTCCATGAAACATGGTAGAGATTTTGTTATTCTTTAGGGCTGTTTTAGTAGATATGAAATGGATAAGCGCCCCAGAAATAATGAGGAAAGAACAATATTCGAAAATATCACAATAAAAATGTTACCACCTGGACTGCGTATTTAAGGAAGAAGATTCACATTTTAGTACGACAAAAATCTGCAGTTTCAAAATAAACTATAAATTGAGAGAGCATTTTAAGTTATAGTTTAGCCACTTGATATCAGCTCCACATAGAGCTTTTATAGGGTGGACTTGACCGGAATATCAGAAAAATCTGCCCTGTTTCTACCGAACAGCTGTAGAAAATTTATTTATTTATAGTTCATATTCAACAGATAAAAATCCACTCATTGAAAGAAAAATATGCAGTTGGAATGTAGCAACTCACCAGGGACCTTGAAAAAATCGATTCTTGGAATGGTTCTAGAAATAATGGCTTGGGTGCACAGACCGCGATTCACCGTACCCGTAAGTGATATCACTCTATATTGCGGCGACAAGCGATGCACTTGTAGACAATTATTTCTACTACAAATTCTTTTTATTTGTTTTTCAAAATGATGTGAAGACATCTTTTGTCAGATTTAACTCAACAATAGCCGATCTGTGATCTACATGAATCTCACTTAATTTCAAATGAGAGCAGCTGAGTTTTGTTTTAAAATGAAAATGATTTTTTTCCACATAGACTGCTGGTCATGTGAATGTCCCTATTCAGAAATTATTTTGCCGATTCAGAAATTATTTTGCTTAATTTCTTTTAATACCCGAAATTAAAGAATCTACGATTACGCATACATTCATGTAAAATAGGTGAGCGATGGTGATGTATCGTTATCTTCCCTCAGTTTTGTTCTGATTCACTGACTGACATTATTTACCAAATAAATTAGCTCAATGGAATAGGGACAGTTGTCAAATTATTTTTTGTTTTATTATCTGTCCTACACATCTTTGTCCTAGACTATATCCTTACACATCTCCGACAAAGGATTTAATTCAAGTAGTAGGTGAGCGAATTTTTAGAAATTCACTTCACAAGCTGAAACTCATGGTTCAAAAACGGAAATTTAATCACAAATTATGTCTAGAGTGATAAAACAAGACTCCGCCTACACAAAGATTTTTTCCGTAGCTGACAATCATTTTCCGCCATTTAGATGACGCAGAGGTTACTTTAGCGGCGTGCAAGTGGACACAGAAAAAATCTACATTATTCAAATATGTCCTAGGATAGAATTATCATGTTAAAAGTAATGCTGGTTCATATTTTCATCGATTTCAAAGCCGAATATGACAGCGCAGGCAACGTAAAACCTTACACGGCCAGGACAGATTATCCTAACTAAGCTTATTAAATCGGAATTATATTAGTGTGTCGTGGTACTTTATGTCGTGTCGACAAGTGATCACATTTGTGTAGTTTGGTGTATTATTCTCCGTTCAATTCAAATGCTTAGATATAAAACCGACTCCAAGACCAGCCATGAAATTTATGTCTCTAAACAAAACGGTTAAATATACCATTAATGTTATGCACGAAGATATGGATTTTGTTTTGTTCCTTTTTTGTACAACCAATTTGGTTTAATTTGTTTCAAATGCAACATAAATTAGCTTTGTTGTAGAATTAAATATTTGATAGTTCTTTAAAATACACTTACCGCTCTTAACTCATTCTTTGTTGAACCGTCGACTCTAACATGTTTCACTTTCGATTCTTTCAAAAAATCACATATAGCATCTAGAACGACCTTATGATGACCAAATATGACAAATTTCTGCTTAGTTTTAATCACACTTTTCAAATATGAGCTGAAAATTAAGGCATCTATCACAAAGTTCCACAAAAAAAAACTAAGTGAAATTTACCATATTGCTGCACACTTCACATAAGCGGTTTCTGCGTAGTATTGTATCAAAACATCTTCTTGTATTTGGCCACCATTTTGCGCAAGCTTATTTGCATACTGTTTCATGATAGAGCTTTGTTTTATTAATTCCGGATCTAGGAAAATGGTTTCTCTGAAATATTTATCCCGTGTCATCATATTTTCTTACATATTATATTATTATTATATTATTAGGTACAGTAAAGGCTAGGTTACAATAATAATGAAAATGTAACAAAAGTTAGGCGGAGCTGGCTATTCTAAGAGGATCTTCATGATTCAGAATTTTCTGTTTTTAAAATATGCAATTAAAATGCATCTCAAAGCTAATTCATGTACAGCAATGCACAAACCTGTTCTTCTCGACCAATTGAGGTAACACATCTGCTTTCAACCGCCTTATCATAAATTTTTTAAACAAGATAAATTTGAGTTCATCCAAGTTAGATTGGCCGTTGGCAACCCAACCGAAATTTCCTTGTTTCCCATCGCAGTAACGTTTTGCTTAAAAATAAAAACAGAATTTTGAAAGTGGCTTCGCTAACAAATGACTTATTTTAATAAAAAAACCGATTTTTCCTTTCGAAGCTAGATATATTTGAATTTTGTGACAAATATCGATATTTCGAGGGTAATTTGCTCTCTTTTTCAGTGTCTATCGGTCTCTTTTTCAGTGTCTATCGGTCAGTGTCTATCGGCACCGATAGACACTGAAAAAGATTGCCCTCGAAATATCGATATTTGTCACAAAATTCAAATATATCTAGCTTCGAAAGGAAAAATCGGTTTTTTTATTAAAATATTTTTTTGAGCTAGGAAAAAATTGGTACACATTAAATACAATTAAATGACTTATACTCACTATAATCCATATAATTAAGAAAACTCCTATCTAACATTTTCAGTTGAGAAAATAACTCAACAGGACGAGACAACGCTGGCGTTCCAGACAGCAGAATAACGCGCTTTGCTTTTTTTGCTAGTTGATCTGCAACTAGAGTACATTTCGCCTTCGAATTTTTCAGTGTGTGTGACTCATCCATGATAAGTACACCGAAACGCATGGCCTGCAGCTTCTCGATGCATTTTTCCAACATCGCATAGCTGCAAATGACTATCTTGGCGTCATCGAAAAAATCTGAGCTGGTCGTTACACATGCAATGTGGTGGCAATTTACGTAGGTAAGGAGCCTTCGAACGTGAGATACCCAAGAATCTCTGAAACATATATTATATTCGACCAAAGTATATTTAGTATGATAATCGCTTGCTATTGATAGCATACCTCGTCGAAGCAGTAGTAGCAACAAGCAAAGGCCAATCTTCTTTGTAAAAATCTGCAAGGGCAAGCGCTTGATATGTTTTCCCGAGCCCCATTTCATCAGCAATCAAGACGTGACCTTGCTTCTTAATTCCGAACCTAAGGAGGAAAGTTTACGGTACTATGTCGTAAGCAAATAATTGCTTTTCCTTTCTAACACATGATTCAACATGTCAAAAGTACGATATTATATAAAATATACTCACGCGACGCCCTCTTTCTGGAATGGGAGCAGAGTCTCCATCAACGACGGTGTTATGGAATTCATATAAGATGACATCATTCCGTCATCGAAATCATCCTTTGCTGCAAACATTTTTAGGACTTTCCTTGGGATCTCCTCCGTAAGAACGTTGGGGCGCAAAGCAGCCATTTTTTCTAAGACTAGGTCATAGTCCTTACAATCAAACGACCAAAGTTTTTTTTCAGAATCTAAAAAGAGGCACGGTTCTATTACTATGGAGTTATTGAACATATTTCACTACCCACCGTAACTTCTAGTAGGAATCATTTTACAGACATCGACAACTTTCCCATGATATTCAGACATGTGAAGTGCGAATCGATGTTCCGTAACCAAAGCAAGGCGACATGTAACAACTCGAATGTTGTTTGGCTTGTAAATTGCGGGGACCGCCGCGGTTTTTGTGCGTGCACTCGTATCGGTTGTATTTCTAAATGGTGATTGCTTCGGATAAGGCTGGGCTGCTTTACGAGCCTGATGACTATTTATGCTGGGAAAAATAGAATTTTGACTGTTTTGAAACGCCCGACGGAAAGAGTTTGCATTATTGGCGTTTGTTGTAGTAGGCTCATTCATAACAGGCCCGTTGGTCTTTGAAGATAAATTTGTGAGATCGGAAGATGTTTGGTTTTTCGTGGTCAACTTTTCCAACGCAATGCGCCGTTTTTCAGCAATTTCTTTAGCACTGCACACAGACATCTCATCACCGGACGGACACGAAATTTGGCGCTAAATAGACCAGCTGATTGCTAAACAGCAACACTAAACAAGCTGAAACAGGCACAAGCACTTATGACACTTCTGTCAACAGGGCACAGGGCAAGTTAAATTCACGACAGGGTGGCACACAAAGTTCTTTGGGATTATACACAGCTAAATTTAACTTGAGTTTTTAGAATAAATATACAAATTTTTCACTCTTGCAGGACTTTTGTTACTATCTTGTCAAATGAGGATAAAGAAAAACAAACCGTCAAAAATTTGATAGTAGTGAAAAACTGACCGTCAAACATGGCGTACCACAGACGATGTTGCTAGCCATTTTTACGGCATGGCTAGTCGAAACAACCGATTAATATGTATCATCCGGCGGCGAATAATCCACCTCTTCTTTTCGTTTTAAATTTATTCAGTTTATCTCATAGGAACCTATGAAACATATCACTTACGTCATTTTCCGATACCTATTTGATTTATAAGCAAGTTCAATTCTAATTTGAATAAAAGTTCGTGTTTTTGGCGTTCTACTCACTCAAAACGCATTCTGTAAGTTTTATGAGCCATATCTGTATATAAGTTTGCCAATTTTTAACAAAAGCACCCGCTTCGAATTCATAGCTTCGTCTTCAGCCTTTTGTAACTGATTGTGATGTCAGCGGAGATAACTTATGACACGTTGAAGCGAGCCAAGGTAATTTGTCCCAATTCAACTGATTGATTTGTTAGCATAATGTTTAAAGAAGAACGAAGTTAGCTCATCGCTTGACTGCGTTAGTATCAGTTAGTAAAACGGTGAGCAACTGCTGTACAGAAGAGCAAAACTAAGAGAGGATAAAAGAATTGGAACATTTTAGGGTACTGTTTGACTTGGACTGACGTCACAGCCTGTTACACCAATTTTTGATCCTTACTCGTCTTCTATTGGTAGGAGGAGCAAAGACTTGAAAAATAACTAGCAAAAACGTACAACAAATACACGAAAAGACAACACACTGAAGATAGCCAAACAAATAAACAAAAAAAAACCTAAAAACAAACACACAGCCACTGTAACCATGGCCCTGTAACACAAAAAAAAACCCAATCGGTAAAATTGTCTAACGGCAGGGGGTACGTATCGAGCATTTACTTCCGTTCGATATACTTTGACCATGTGGCAAATCAAAATCTTCAAAACATTTTCACTGCCATCTAGGTATTTAATTCCAAGTATTCAGAACCACTGTCAATTGCAAGTGTTTTTATCGATAAGTCGAGTCGGGTGATAAAGTCGAGTAAAAACTTACGTTTTTAGTGTGAATCAGGCTTATTGTGAAATATTTTCAAGACGTTTGCTTTAAAGTATTTTATACAATTCAGCAAATCGGCAAATACCCGAATTTGTTGGCTAAAAACACGTAATAATCGTACTTTCGTACAGACTGGGCAGAAAATGGTTGTGCAGCATCACGTTAAGGGCTACGAAGAATTCGCCAAACTAGTAGAGGATCTAGAAACCAATGGGGAACAAATTCATGTTCTCTTTAGCGGTGGTAAGGAGGAAAATGGCATGAGTTGGTGTCCGTACTGTGTGAAAGGTGTGTTTTATGAGCTTCTTTTTGAATGCAAAATAATCTGCTTGTGAATTTTTAGCCGAGCCGGTTATCATGGAAGCTCTTTCGAAGGCAAGCGAAAATAGCCACTTTATTCATGTAGACGTAGGAGAAAGGAGTTAGTAAGTACAACATTTTGCTCAACTTAATATATTATAAGTCCATTTTGATAGAATATCAGAGATATCATTCGTCTGTGATAAAAAATACGCAATCGTTCTTATCTGCTTATACTAGTTTGCTTAGTCATTGTTTCTTCTGCGTTAGATGTATACTTGTCAGCCAACCACAACTTAAGCTTACCATAAATCTCTATGAACGTAAAATACAGCTCCGTAAGCGTATATTTAATACAAACTAAGATATCAGACAGCAATTGCTACTTTTTCCGTTTCTCTAACTTTTTCAACTAAATTTTGTTTACCTAGTTGAAAAAAAATGAAATCATTTCATAAATATACAATAATGATTATGTACTCACAATTTTAGCTGGAAAGACATCAACTGTCCATTCAGAAAAGATCCGCGCACTCATCTTGTGTTTCTTCCAACACTATTACGATGGAAATCTCCACAACGATTAGACGGCGAACGTTGCTCGAACCAAGGCCTTGTTGAAATGTTGTTTGAGGACGAAGATTAAGTGAAATTTACAATGAAATCGTACAGTGAAGCATTAGTCTTTAAATCGAATCGAATGTAAATCGTGTTCTCAAGACAATTGTGATCGATTTGCGTTTGCTAATCAAATTTTAATAAAAACTTATACACTAAAAAGGTTAATTATTAATATTTATTCCCTAGACATATAAATTCATAAATAATTTACAGTTTTAATTGGTTTCCCGACGAAGGCCTGAACAGTTTTAATAATTGTTTTTGTACTTCTTAATTTCTACCATTATCACGTGAATATTAACAAGTTGTGCTCGAGCGTTTGGAGTCAGCAGCTTATGAAACCTATGATAGTATTGCACCAAACTTGTCAGAGCCAATTGGAGAAGTGTTGATCCAGTCAATAAAGGGAACGATAAGAGCACCTCACGATTCAATTCTTCCAGCGCCTTCTTCCAGTTTGCTGTGAAATTTGCGACTAATTGTAAGCTACGGCGTTCCTGGCGTCGCAGTTCATCCATTTGATCCTTTTCCACCATCTGTTCGCATTCTTTCACAAAGTGAATTATTCCGCCGAATTGTGGAGCTAAAATCTGGTCGACATATTCATTGCTGCGAGCAGTCAGTTGTTCGCGAAAAGCTTCGGCTTCTTTAGAATTGTCGCGAGTGTGTTCCATCAGAACACCTAAAACTAGGTCGTAGTCATTGATCAAGTAAATTAACTGTTCTTTTCGAGATGGGAATATGGCGGCCATTCGAAGATTGAAACACTCCACTTCATTCTGAAGTTCTAGTAGGGGACGACTCACTAGTTCGTTGGCGGAGAATTCAGCGTAGCGGCGTGTAATCTACAAATACAATTAATACGCATTGGCAAATAGTTCTTTTAACCTAAATTAGTCACATTCTTTGCAGTCTCTATCGCGACTGGATACGACAGTACCATTGAAAAACCAACCGGGGCAGAATTGTTGTTGATTTCAATGCTATTAGGTATGTTCGTGTACTTTCAGTCACTGAATTTTACTGAATTTTCCTGAATCATGTGGTGGGGGAAATTCAGGAAAAGTACGAAAACGCTCTCATTGCATTTCCTGAAAATTGACAAACAAAGGGGTCAGTTGTCGGTTTTTGGGAGAACATTAGGTCTGTTCGCGTACTACGATTAATTGCAATTAATTGCAATGAAGCCGTTTTTGTACTCCGTTTTACTGAATACTGAAAATTTCCCCTCTTTCAGTAAAATTCAGTAGGATCTGAGCTACTGAAAAATACTGAAAACTGTCAAACGGTTTTTGGCGTAATGTTATTATGAAAGACGATTATTTTTGTGGCGATAGTTTATCGCCGCTTAGGATGACTTTATAATAACTTTTGTTCTCCCAAAAACCGACAACTGACCCCTTTGTTTGTCAATTTTCAGGAAATGCGATGAGAGTGTTTTCGTACTTTTCCTGAATTTCCCCCACCACATGATTCAGGAAAATTCAGTAAAATTCAGTGACTGAAAGTACGCGAACAGACCTATTATCTTCACCAGCTCTCGGCAGAGGCGCAAAACACGCGACCATTGGAATTTAAACTTGTGCTAGGTTTAACGTTTACTATTTCAAATGAATATATTATTTCATGATCTTACCAGCTAATCATATTATATTCTGAACTTACATAATGCGGTCCGAGTTCCTTGTTAAATTTTGTTGAGTTGTGCTGTTTAAAAACCGACCTACGTAACAGACAAGAGCTGCTACGTAGCAGCTCTTGGCTGTCCAATATCCCAAAGTAATATCCATAGCTGCTTCACCACCTAGCTACTGCGAATTTTGACACTTGCTAATATGCCGTTCACACTACACTCTAAGTCAGGCGATTTCGATCATCGCTTTAGAGCTAAATCAACTTAAATCTTACCTGATTACCCATAAAATTTTTTAATAGCTAGCTTATTTAATCCTGGAGATATAACTGTATATTGCAATTTATTTTCTTTAATATGGAAAAACTGAAAACACCAAACGACCCAACTTGATATCTTTTAAAAAAAATTATATACATTTTGTTGAATATGGTTTGTTATTGTTACTTCAAATAGCAATTATTATTTAAATGCATGCAATTATTATTTTAAATGCAAAATATTGTGTAGAAAAATCTATTGCAATTTAATACTCTACATCTCACAACAATATTAAATGAATTAAATTAAAATTAAATTGATTTTCAGTAAGCTTCTTCGATTCCTCCATTCTCGCCATTTTCGCACATTTCACGTGTTGGTTTTTGGATACGAAAAATCAGAAAAATCCCCATGTGTTTTAGTTCTAAAAGATTATAGTCTCTGATTAGATAGCTTCTGAAAATGTGTCTAAAAATGGTTGAGTAGACGACGCGAACTACGAAAACGGAGATGAAGATTTGGCGATTAGCCAAATCATTCAGTTTTGAGTGGTTTTGGGAGTGCACGATTTGGTACAAAGTGCAAAGATCTTTTACGATTTTTGAAGCAACCAATGCTTTGAGCTGCGTTTGTTTTTGGGGATGTCTTTTTTTAAACTAATTAATTTAAAATTAAAAAAAAAATTTCTTCGATTCCTACATTCTCGCCATTTTCGACAATTATTGGCCAATCGGTCCCTACTTTTCGTAGGTTTCGCGTCGTTTACTCAACCATTTTTAGACACATTTTCAGAAGCTATCTAATCAGAGACTAAAATTTTTTAGAACTAAAACACACGGGGATTTTTCAGATTTTTCGTAGCCAAAAACCAACACGTGAAATGTGCGAAAATAGCGAGAATGGAGGAATCGAAGAAGCTTACTGAAAATCAATTTAATTTTAATTTAATTCATTCAGCGAATTATACAGCGAATATTTAGTCCGCGGACTAAACACCAAATTCCACCTAAATTTTTTAGTCCACGTGCTGTAAACACTCGCGGACCGACCTAAATTTAGGTCGGTCCACGATTTCAGGTCATAAATATAGGTCGTGGACTATAATCGTTGTAACACACGCGACCTAAACATTGATTTTTGCGTGACTATTAATACGATAAATGCAGTGCATGAACGAAAATCAAATTAAATGACAGCTGCTATATACGAACGAAGACTAAATTCGACCTAAGCAAATTTTAGGTCAGGTTGTTGTAAACACCTTAGGAAAAGTTCGCTTAGTCCGCGCTTTAGGTCAGGTCACTTTTGGTCCGATCGGTGTAAACCCGCACGATTTTCTTATTGGAAAGACATTTTCACAATTCAATTTTCAAATTGAAACACTAAATGTCACTTTTTCGCTCGAAAGAATGAACTGCACAAACTAAATTGGCGTGAAATGATTGACAACATGTTTCATTGCCATCTATGTTTTCAAAGCGAAAGCAACTTCAAAGCAACTTTTCATGCTAAGAACACAGTACCAAACTTGCTTATTTTCAAGCTAAATTTTCGCCGAAACAGATTTCACGTGAAATGTTGTATGACAATTTCACGTGAAATCGTACTCAGTACTATGCTTTAGGGCTAAGAGCAGAAAACGCTAGTCAGGACCAACTGCCAGAATCAGATGCTCCCATACCGAACGCACCCCGCCAAGGAGTAAGGAAAGTACATTGGGCAATGACGTTAATTACGCATCGCGATTTCTGTTGACTACGTTGACTACCGGCGTCTGTTTTGCAAGTGCCAATTTTAAAAACTATTGTGTTTTCAAGCTACATAATATTTTTACTGGAGGCTAATATGTCTGATAGTGATGATGATGGTGTTGATTATAGGTGGTTTGCACATAGAATTGCTCACGTTGAGTGGATTGGTCCTGATAAGTATAAAAACTACGAGCGACTACGTAAAATCAGTAAGCCTGATACACAATTGAGTAGTAGTAGTGCTACTAGTGCCGGTAGTAGTAAAGATAATGGACAAAGCAAAAAGCAAGTAGTTTACATTATAGCCCGTCCAGACTACGGATACTTAAGTATCCGCATACATAAGTATTGTCCACACTGGAGCGACATCTGCAGATACATTTTACCCTTGCCATGAAAATCAATGAAAAGTGTCGCTGCAGTGTGGACAATACTTATGTATCCGGATACTTAAGTAGCTGTAGTCTGGACGGGCTATAATAGCCCGTCCAGACTACGGATACTTATGTATCCGGATACATAAGTATTGTCCTCACTGCAGCGACATTTGCAGATACATTTTACCCTTGCCATGAAAATCAATCACCCGTATTGCGGATGTCGTGTCGACGAACGTCGTGTCGACGACCGTCACGTCACGTCGATCGAGAATCCCGATTGTGTAACTGCATCGACGTGACTCAGTAGGATTGCCACACTGATGTCAGTGTATGGGGAGTAAATTGTGAATTGATGCTCATGTAAATGAGTTATTTTACAATTGTGACTGTATTTTTACTGTCAAACACGACATTGATGTAGTGAAATCCTTAAGGAAATGGAAGACGTTTTTTATTTAGTAAACGAAATGAGTTTGTTAGACAATTTTTTTAATTCGGAGGAGGAAAGTGAGGAAGGAGCAGTGATTATAAATGGTTAATAACGCCATTGATATGGAAGATAATTTAGATGTCGTTTCTATAAGAGAAAGAATTTCGCAAACATTATAATGAGTAATAAAAAATTGCAACACTGTTTAACTTTTTTTAATAGTTTAAAACGGATGCTTGGGACGTAAGATAAGTAAAAGTAAAGAAAAATAAATCAATTGCCCAATTTTTAATCAAAAGTTACAAATATTCGTGTGACTCTGCACAATCAGTGCATTCATCTCTTTGTCCAATTTAAATAAACAGTGAGGTATTGCCTTAGGAACATAGCAGCAGACTTTCTGTCTTAAGTAATTGTATGATACATCAATTTTGAAAAAATGAAAGTAACAAAATATGCATCACTAAAATAGTAGGCACTTATTTTAACATAGAAATGATAGTTGAAAAGTTATCGATCTTATGTAGACTCAAGCTTAAGTTTGAACACCATTTTTTTATTTCTAACACACGTTTCAGTTTTAATTTTTCCTCCAAAACTTTCCTTCTCCAATAAATGTTTTTTTTAAATTCGTATTTTTCTCGCTTTTATCTTAAATTTTCACTGCTGATTTTCAGTTGTTGTTTTTAAATAATTAAGTGTTTGTGGTATACCGTGCAGTTTCTTTTGTTTTGGCATTTATTTGCTACTGTAAGGCAAGATGTCTTTCCAGGAGTTGAATGCGCCTATTTTCCCTCAAACCTGTTTTCATTCGAACCTTACGTTGTCTTCGAGGAATTCCTGCATTATCGCCATTGCTTGTAAGTTCCGACACTTTCGACGTTGACGCTTCAGAATCTGTTTCGGCGATTGCTGAAACCGAGTTCCCGAACGATGAATTTTCCAAGCCCTTCACATACTCCAGGTTGGACGAAATGGAGTCCTTAAATCCAAATTTGCATCCAGGAGGATTAAACGCTACGCCCAAACTTAATATGGATAGCACTCTGTCTTCTAAAGAAGAGAATAAATGCAATATATGCTGTCCACCCACGGTTGATTTTACTGACAATTTACTCCTCGATACATTTAACTAAAATCCATACTTACATTGTCGCCGCTTTGAGACGTTTCGCGAGAGTTTCTTTTCTTTTAACGTCTTTTGTGACGATTGATAATTGCAAATAAATTAAATACTACTAACGTTAATTACTACGGCCCGTACCCGTACCATTACCTTTCAAAACATAAGATTCTAAAAGAACTTCGTTCGTTCTTTTTTCAAATCTCCGACATACATTTTTCGCTTTCCTCCTTGTGTCACGGACTCTGCATTGATCGACGAAATCTGTCGATCGACGTGACAACTGTCGATGTAGATCGACATCCACAATCGCTTTTTCATGTGTCGACAGTAAATCGACGTCGGCGTGACGTGACGTGACATTCACAATCGGGGTGATGAAAAGTGTGGACGATACTTATGTATGCGGATACTTAAGTATCCGTAGTCTGGACGGGCTATAATAGCCCGTCCAGACTACGGATACTTATGTATCCGGGTACATAAGTATTGTCCTCACTGCAGCGACATCTGCAGATACATTTTACCCTTGCCATGAAAATCAATGAAAAGTGTGGACGATACTTATGTATGCGGATACTTAAGTATCCGTAGTCTGGACGGGCTATTACTGCTGCAGTTTGCTGAAGTACGGGAACAGACCTATTAGGTCCGTTTCTTCAGCAAACTGCAGCAGTAACAGAATTTGGCAGCGGGCTTCTTTTTGCTGCAAAATTGGCTTGCAATTGGCTTGCAGCAAAAGTACGGAAACGACTTGCTGCGAATCTATTTTAATATATTATAATAGATTTAAGTACGGGAACAGACCTATTTACAACATTTCGGCTTGTGAAATGTTATGTCTGTTCGCGTACTACAATTAATTGCGATTAATTGCAATGAAGCCGTTTTTGTACGTACTAAAACCGAGTACAAAAACGGCTTCATTGCAATTAATTGCAATTAATCGTAGTACGCGAACAGACCTATTTTCAAGACGTTTGCTTTAAAGTATTTTATACAATTCAGCAAATCGGCAAATACCCGAATTTGTTGGCTAAAAACACGTAATAATCGTACTTTCGTAGAGATCGATCAAAAGAAGATTGTGCAGCATCACGTTAAGGGCTACGAAGAATTCGCCAAACTGGTAGAGGATCTAGAAACCAATGGGGAACAAATTCATGTTCTCTTTATCGGTGGTAAGGAGGAAAATGGTACGAGTTGGTGTCGGTATTGTGTGAAAGGTGTGTTTTATGAGCTTCTTTTGAATGCAAAATAATCTGCTTGCACATTTTTAGCCGAGCCGGTTATCATGGAAGCTCTTCCGAAGGCAAGCGAAAATAGCCATTTTATTCATGTAGAAGTAGGAGAAAGGAGTTAGTAAGTACAACGTTTTGTTCAACTTAACATATTATAAGCCCATTTTGATAGAATATCAGAGATATCATTCGTCTGTGATAAAAAATGCGTAATCGTTCTTATCTGCTGATAGGGCTTATACTAGTTTGCTTAGTCATTGTTTCTTCTGCGTTATATGTATACTTGGCAGCCAACCACAACTTAAGCTTACAATAAATCTCTATGAACGTAAAATACAGCTCCGTAAGCGTCTATTTAATACAAACTAAGATATCAGGCACCAATTGCTACTGTTCCCGTTTCTTTAACTTTTTTAACTAAATTTTGTTTTAACTAGTTGAAAAGATGAGAACAAAGTGAAATCATTTCATAAATATGTAACAATAAGTATGTACTCACAATTTTAGCTGGAAAGACATCAACTGCCCGTTCAGAAAAGATCCGCGCACCCATCTTGTGATTCTTCCAACACTATTACGATGGAAATCTCGACAACGATTAGAGGGCGAACGTTGCTCGAACCAAGGCTTTGTTGAAATGTTGTTTGAGGACAAAGATTAAGTGAAATCGTACAGTGAAGTATTAGTCTTTAAATCGAATCGAATGTAAATCGTGTTCTCAAGACAATTATGATCGATTTTCGTAATAAAAACATATACACTAAAAACAGGTTGATTATGAATATTTATTCCCTAGACATACAAATACATAAATAATTTACAGTTTTAATTGGTTTCCCGACGAAGGCCTGAACAGTTTTAATAGTTGTTTTTGTACTTCTTAATTTCTACCATTATCACGTGAATATTAACAAGTTGTGCTCGAGCGTTTGGAGTCAGCAGCTTATGAAACCTATGATAGTATTGCACCAAACTTGTCAAAGCCAATTGGAGAAGTGTTGATCCAGTCAATAAAGAAGGGAACGATAAGAGCACCTCACGATTCAATTCTTCGAGCGCCTTCTTCCAGTTCGCTGTGAAATTTGCGACTAATTGTAAGCTACGGCGTTCCTGGCGTCGCAGTTCATCCATTTGATCCTTTTCCACCATCTGTTCGCATTCTTTCACAAAGTGAATTATTCCGCCGAATTGTGGAGCTAAAATCTGGTCGACATATTCATTGCTGCGAGCCGTCAGTTGTTCGCGAAAAGCTTCGGCTTCTTTAGAATTGTCGCGAGTGTGTTCCATCAGAACGCCTAAAACTAGGTCGTAGTTATTGATCAAGTAAATTAACTGTTCTTTTCGAGATGGGAATATGGCGGCCATTCGAAGAATGAAACACTCCACTTCATTCTGAAGTTCAAGTAGGAGACGACTCACTAGTTCGTTGGGGAAATGTTCCGAAATCCCAACAATAGCTGCGGAGAATTCGGCGTAGCGGCGTGTAATCTACAAATACAATTAATACGCATTGGCAAACAGTTCTTTTAACTTAAATTAGTCACATTCTTTGCGGTCTCTATCGCGACTGGATACGACAGTACCATTGAAAATTGAGAATTGTTGTTATTTTCAATGCTATTATCTTCACCAGCTCTCGGCAGAGGCGCAAAACACGCGACCATTGGAATTTAAACTTGTGCTAGGTTTAGCGTTTACTATTTCAAATGAATATATTATTTCATGATCTTACCAGCTAATCATATTATATTCTGAACTTACATAATGCGGTCCGAGTTCCTTGTTAAATTTTGTTGGATCACAGTCCCGTATGCTCTGTATATTCATGCGAAATACTTGCTCAAAACGAGGCCAAATCACGGACTGCAAAGTATCCCAATATCTAATAATCGGAGGCATTGACAAATGAAAGTCATCTTGAAATGAAAACCGGATTGATTACCTATCCAACGCCGGAACACAGCGTTTATGACACATTAACTGATACCGGAAAATCAGTTGAATGCAAAGAAACATCGCAATGGTATCATAACAATCTTGAATAAAAGTTTCCAAATTTTTCTGCAAATGATAAAATTATATAACTTTTTACTTCTCAGTGATTCCTCGAATTTTACAATCATTAAAGTTAGCGTCTTGCCCATAATCTGATTAAACAAGTCCTGAGCCTGTGCACTTCGGACCATGAAGAACTCAGTGACAAAAAGATATTCTCGACACGCATTATCAACTAGAGCGTACTGTTCTGATCTGAATAAGGCTTCGAAAGTGTACTGAAATTGAAATTATGGTTGCTTAATGATTATGACGTTATTCTTTTTTTATTTCTTATTCTTACTCTGTTTTTGAGTTGTGCGTGGGGTACAATTATAGGGGCTTCCAGCTGCTGATTTAGGACATCTCCACGATTTCCGATTGTGAAAATTGTGCTTTTATTCTTTAGTGATGTATTCTTTGCAAATATTCCTCGAGATGCAGTATCTTCGATACCCATCAAGTCGTCCTTGGTTACAGATTCTTCGTATTTTAAAGCTGACAGGCGGGAAGAATAACTCTAGTGGATCGAATTAGTAATGAAATAACTAAAAACTGTTTTATGAATTGAACTTTTCGCTTAAACTATATACGCAGGTGAAAATTTAAGATTGGTACAACAGACATAATTTCAACATTCAAATAAAAAAATTTTGATGGAAGTGAATCTTGCATAGTTATAATTAGATCTTATTCCAAAGTTTCGATCTACTTGAACATTGGCCAGGCCTAAATTCAAAGATTATGTTGGCGGTATAATCAAAGCAAATTATTTTTTATATAGGGCTTTTATTCGGAGAAGAAATTTATTGAAGTTATCGCTACAAACTACTTAAATACTTCAAAGTAGGTCCTTTATGCGGGGATACCCTTTTGCCAGCGAATTTGTTATGCTTGGAAAGTGTTTTTCTGGGCACCTTCCGGAACATTCTTGAAGCAGTGCGGCGAAGTTGCAACCTTTAAGGGTTATCTTCAACTTAAGGAACAGGAAGAGCCTGCTCGGGCCAGGTCAGGACTGTAGCAGAGAGCTGAAGAAGGGTTGTATGCATGATGCAACTTCCAACTGGCAATGATGGCTGGCCGCAATAGATTGACCTTTTGCTTACGTCTTTTCATGACTTCCACGTAAAAAGTGCCATTGATGTTATGTCCTTCGCCTACAAATTGGTAGTGGATAATCCGTTTGACGTCAAAGAAGGCAATAAGCATGGCTTTTCTCTACGACTTGCTCATTCGAGCCAGTTTTTGGCGTAGCGTTGCTGTAGTGTGCCATTCGGAGCTTTGGCGACAGGCTTTCATCTCCAACCCTTATCGAATCATGGCTCCATAGCTGAATTTTCATACCCCACATAAAAATTGATGATTGTCCGTTACATTTTTTCCTTTGACCGAGGGTAAAATCTGGGTTCACTAAAAACACGAAGTACACCAAGCAACGATTTGTGTTTTGAAGGTGATTTCCTCGAATTCCTCGATGGAGTTTGAGTATGAAAGGAATGAATCTGAGCAGAGCTGTTATTTGAGTTGGCAGGAAGAAATATAAATAAGGAAGTATAAAAGAATCAGAACTAGTTTTTGATAACCTTAACACGACGGGTTTGTTTAAAATAAACCCACGCCTGCATTTTTTATTAAGTTTGATTTTAAGCTTTAAAAGATTGACCAATTTCTTTTTCTAAAAGAAGATGCTTCTCTGCAGACAAAACAGCTATATACCTAGATACACAGCTAAATACCTATTGCAAATGGAACTAATAGAATGTCTAGTTTATTAAGAAAAGCACAGGTAATTTATACATTTCGGTTCATATTGAATATGGTTGAAATGTTTCCCAAATCAATTTCCTATACTTATGACTGGATCATCACACGAATGTATGAATATTTGGTAATAGCATTTCTCAGTGCACAAGTAGCCAATTTGTTGGTTTATTCGAACAGTTATTGCCTTTGCATGGTATTTTTCATATGAAATTTCATTGGAAAGATTCCTTGGTACAATAACGAAAAAATGACCGTAGTCGTTAATTCATTTCAATTCGTCAATTCAAACATTCGAGCTGTACCTGAAACAATTGTACTCTTACTTACAAAACATTTACTTACCTTAAAATAACTGTAGTAAATCTTGCTCATTGTGTCAATGTATTCATTACAAATCTCCTGGGCAACCTGCCTCTCATTCGATAAAATGAATTCAAAGAAGAATTTGTGCTTCAACATTGCATTCTGTGGAACTTGATAGTTTGTCATTGGTTTTCGAAATTTATAAGTTTGTTCCAACAAGTAAGCCCTGATCTTGGCCATTGCTTTCGTCCTTAACTTATTCAAGACATCGCTAACATCAGTCGCACTCTTCGACTCTTTGAAACTCAATTCTTTTATGAGATTCAGTTTGTGATTGAGACGATTCAACTCGTTGATGAATTCCTTCTCGGTTACAGGCGTTTCCATTATTGTAGCAATCATCTCTTCCGGCACAGCCATGTCTTCGATAAACTGTGAAAGCTGTGCACGCACTGATTGTCGGTTTGTCAATTGCACCGACATCAACACTGATTTCTTCTGGAGCGTTGTGATCTCTGAACTTATGTTGCTCAGCACACTTTGAAAGTTCATTAACATTGATTCCATCCGCTCGAGGATCTCATCACATTCTCCAATCTGGTTATGCAGGCTAGCAATATTTTGACTTTCCTTGATGTAGTCTTCGATTGATTTGTTTTCAACTTGTTTGAACTCCTTTTCGATTTGATGCGAATATTGTCTAAGATCAGTTCCTGTTTTCAATATTTCCTGCACTTCTTCGTCTTCTAGTTGCTCGGAAAGACTTGTCTCGGGTGGCGGCATTATATTTGAAGAATTTCCCAAAGTACTCAAATACCGATTGTAATAAACACCCGTAAAAAATAAAACCAACAAGTAACCACCAACTATTCCAGTTCACTGACAAAACATGACAAAACTGACAACCACTGGCACTTCACGTTTCACCTGTTTCTCTGCGAAATGTCACCATCAACTAGGCTAGGCAGTGGCGGCGGTAGAATGAGTAGTCCAACCAGCGCCAGCTCTCTGGATGGGGTCAGGTAACGCGATGCACTTGTTGTTGCACACATTAGCAAACAGCTGACTTTGACTTGTTGTTGCCCACATAAAGTGCCAGGCTAGTGCATAGTGATAGTTACAATTTGAAGTAATCGGTAACCATCAACATCCATAAACCTTCTGCTCCTCTCCTAAAATGGAGCCAGATGACACTGAAAATCCGCAACCTGATTGTTGGTCCCTCCTCGACCTCTCTTGGGACGATATCCTGATTCCTCGTGTGGTTCCGTACTTGTCTCTGAAAGATTTATTCAGCCTTCGATGTTGCTCGAGTCTATGCAAAGCACTTGTTGAAGAAAGTTTCGTGTATCGCAAGAAAATCAATATATCTGGCTACAACTCCCCGAATATAGCAGAAGCCTTCAAAGTTCTCAGTGCACATTGCGAAAGGTTGTGTGAAATTAACTTGGCGAAGTGTTTATGGTTGAATGACGATCTTCTTGTTCCAATCCTGAGGAGAAACACAAAACTCAAGGTCGTAAATTTAAATGAGTGCACCTCAGTGTCGTCGGTAGGCTTGCAACCTGTGATAATCGAATGCAAATTATTGCAAGTGCTGAAATTGTCGAAATGCGAGTGGTTGACCTCGGGCGCAGTAGATGCACTGACCCTCCATCAAAGCAACTTGGTTGAATTGGACATTTCACATTGCTATGCAATTGGAGAAAGATGTCTCATTATATTCTTTCGAATGTTTCATAAACTGGAGATCCTGTCACTTGCGAACACACCCAGCGTTACAGACTTTGTCCTTATGCAGATAGCACACTACTGTCCCAAAGTCAAACATTTGAATTTGATAGGATGCCATCAGATATCAGATTTGGGAATAGAGTAAGTATTACTGCATGGTATATGTTTCGAATCAGATTCATTTCGATTTTTCAGTGCAATCGCAACCCATTGTCGGGAACTAGAATCCTTGATGGTTCAGCGATGCCCCAATGTGACTGAGCGAGTTCTGAGTCGATTGAGAGGGCGGGTTCATATTGACAAACCACGACAAAATGCTGATTGGCCAATTTATGATGCAAGAATATATTTGCAAGTGTAATTATGTGTAAATAAGTATAACTATTGGAGGAAATATAAGTCTATTTGTTAAAACGAGTTAACATAAGATCAGTCGTCTGGCGATGCACCTCAAGTCAGAGCAGATGCATGCAGCTGTATTGAATTATTTCCGCTCCGGGAAAATTTACGCAATTGAAAATACAGGTCCAGGTTACATTATCTGTCAGATTTGAATAATTTCGAGAACCAAAGATCAGTCACAAAGATAATGCCGGAAATTCAAAATATTTTAAATACACAAATAAACATTAAATTTCCTCATTTCCAATATCTTATTATAAAAATTAAATGGAAACTCAAAAATTTAACGTTATATAATACTTCGATCCAGTATTCATAACATCATACTTTAATTTATCGGGTCAAAACTGTACTTTTAGTGCAATATTTTTTCAAAGTCATCTCACTCATAAGAAATCAACGGTATCCAGTGTCTGTTCAAGAGGTAGAATATGTGCATGTGTTGTTTTATAGATAATTTAGTGTTCTATGAGAAAATTCCATTGTTGATGTTTTATTGAATAAAAGTATAGAATAAATTTATGATTATACTGAAGAAATGTCTTACAAAGGCAATTTTATTAACTATGGGGGGCATTGATTTTGTCAAAAATCCACAGGTAAATAGAGAATTACTACTTTCTTATAGTAGGTCAAAAACATTAAAACGCGACAGTTTGTCAGCTATGTTGCTTGTTTTCTTACATCAGTGTGATCTGTACAATTTCATCTGAACAATATTTAAACAAATTTTGAAGTGATCTACTCTTGCTTTTATATTTAAGCCTAGTGCTGTGTTCGGTGGTATGAACTGTAATAAAAACACCTGTACCAAATTGAACAAAGTAAAGTTCCATTTATCGGCACCAGAGGCAGTATAAACTGCTACCTATGATATTTAATAGGTGTGATTCAGTTGGATTATATCACCACAAGTTTCCCTACAACTTTTACTTAATGTTTGATCTGCAGTCCTGCATGTTTCCTTTCCTCTTATGCCCATCCTTGCTTTTTCTTAGCATCGAGGGCGTCTCTGATGACCCGAAAAGCCATGATCATAACAGGTGCTTGGCGGCCTTTGCACCATGTTTTACGATGCATAATATGTACTGAGCCTACACAGTGCTGTGTACTGCCCGGTGGCCGACCTACCTATACTTCCAGCAGCTTGCACTCCGGTCCGGACCCTTGCAGCTACGCCTTGTGTGGTTGTAGTCCAGGGACCGGTAGCAACGTTCCACTTCAGCCCAAGTAGACCCGACTAGGCTTGAGGACGTTGGATACTGGTGCCTCCTCCAGCTCCACAACGGCTCTTTCTCTGTTCCATTGTGTTAGAGGGGATAGCATGGTTTTTAACTTAGCGCCTCTTTCCCCTCCAGCTTTGCGTTTGATAGCGGATGTCATCTTCTCGCTAACTACCTTGCGATCAAGGTCCAAAAGCTCGAACATGACTATAGAAGTCATCAGCTTGAAGTTCACCTGCTCATCTACGGTGCGGGCACAGTCATCCTAATGTTGTACCGCGTTTTGTAGCCTGACGGCTGGTATCGACGTAAAATATTAAAACTATCTGCTCATCTACGGTGGCCTGGGACAAGTCCTGCAGTTTGGCGCGGCCACTGAAGCGCGCAATTTCCAGAAAGGCTCTTCCTTTATCTGATATGGCGTACCAGTTTCGACCGGGGAAACACAACTCCGCGTATGTCTTCCCCGGAGCTGGTTTTACAATGACTGCATCTATTCCCTCCACTGTCTCCGTATGATTCCACCTTCTTCTTTTGCCCCATCACCCTTTCTCTTCCTCTGAGCGTTCACTTTTTGAATGTTTTTACGATACATGCGCCATCTTAAGGTACTATTACCGTGTTGGAAATTTAAAAAAAAATCGATTTTTTATTTTTTTTTTAGACTCTTTTGACCTTCAAGAATAACATTCAAAAATATTTTACTGACTATATATAACAACTTTAAGCTTCACGCAAGTGTTGTAAAACATTAAACGCGTTTTTCTCGAAATGACGTTTTTTCATACTGCGGACAGTTAATCTTCGGATTAGCTAATCCGATTTTAATAAACCTTGGTGCGTTTTGTTTGATAATATATTCTGCAGGGTAGTTTACCAGATTTTGGAAATAAAATAAAAAACAAATAGTTTAGCGACGAAAAAACTACAAATCAAGGTGGTTTTTTCACTTTTTTTTTAAATATCCACCATTTTCTCTTTTTTTTTTATCGATTTTTAATAAATGGCAGTAAATTATCCTGTCCGATATCCTACTTTTTTTTAAAAAAAATTGGATATTGTTTTCAGATGCACCAACAATAAACTGTCTGCAAAAAATATAATAAAATATTTTTTTTTTTGTATACTTTTTAATTAAAATAATGTATTAAAAAAGTTTCATACCTATATTTAATAATATGGCTGAGAAATAAAATTTTGAAAATTTAATTATTTAGGCCTTCTAGGCGGTTATAATACCTTAAGGTAACTTATTGCACACACACCGTGCATTTTAACTGAATTATGGAAAACGTTGGAGACAACGAAGTACAAATAAATAGGCCTTCGTATATTTTTACTGAGATCATTAACACTCTCACGGCAAAAGAAAACACTTAAAATCTCAGAAGCAAAATTAATAACAAACCCATTCAAAGTGTTGTAAAAATAAAACACAACTTTTTTTTTCAATAGATTCAATATTATTATTGTTACTCTTTAAATGGCAGAGAATGTGTAAATAAAGAGCTAACAAAAACTTTAAATTCACTTACACTATTAACATAACTTTCGCTTGTACGCTCACACTCTCACTCACACTACGTCAAACTATTTACAAAACATCTCTTTAGAGACTACAGTAATTACATGAATGACGACATAATAACGCAGAAAAAAATATTCAATTCTCCAAATATTCAATAATTTCAGTGAATTTTCAAACACAGTACCTGAACTTGGAAATTTTAATTATTGATAGATAAGTTTCGCATGCACTAATTACAAAATTCACAGCTTTCAATTTTTATATTCAGCTCTGAATAGAAGCAAATACTACTAAGTAGCTAATTAATTTGAGCCATTTTTTTTCCAATGAATTTCCAAGGAAGCGTATATGTTACATTGTAGGACATAAAGCAATGAAGGTCATTTAAAAAACAAACATTTCGATAACTTCATTGATATTATGTGCCGTACCTGTTAAATATGTTTGTTTTCTTATTTTCTTTGTGTATATAATTACAAAATACAGAAATATTCATAACATTTTTCTCAATTCTTATAATCGCAAAACACGGAAAAATTATATTCTTTCAAATTTGTTTCCACTTTCATAAATAGACCTATAAGCATCCTATAGATCTACCATCACAATATATATGTTGATCAACTAATGCCCTATATGACTCTCTCACTTCTTTTTTACGTTTTCTTTTTTTTAGTTAACTTAGTTCGCACTTTTTCACTTATAAACTACTATCGACTTTTCAATCTTATAGATACAGTTCATTCGTTGGTGTTAATTCATTTGTCTCTACTTTCATTTTAATTCCGTTGAACTGTTAGCATAGACTTTTGTTTGGTTTTATCTTGTTGAACGTGTAATAAGAAATGTTGAAACGAATTAAAAAATTTCAGTTTTCGTTCTTTTTGTGGTTCACTTTTTTCGAAAATACGAATTTTTGTGGCTTTTGGAGCTTATATGTATAAATACGAAAAAAATGTTTTAGTGCTATAATGCAAGATTTGTGTTCTGTTTTATTGCGTTCGTTTCGTTAGTTGGTTGTTTTACGTTTGTATGCATGTTTGAAGTAGAGATATTTGCAACACTATGATTTAACCGTGCCTGAATTGCCGCATCACAAATGCAACAATCGAGGTGTCTGAGAATCACATGTTTCTTTTCCTTTTAGGATGGACTGTAAAAGTCACTGTTGAAATGTCGTGTTAAGACGTAGACCACAGCCTCGTATGTTGCCATCATAATAGCAGTATTGGGTATTTGGCGGACTAGTTGTGTTGCTAAGCCTCTGAAAAGGGATCAAATATGTTTTAATTATAAAACGGTGTTAGTCGCACTTTATATAAAATAAAGGTATAATTAAATTAAGAATATAAGACATTTTTCAATTTTCGAAAGCGCTGAATTCGTTGAAATGAATAATTTACACAGTTAAGCGATGCTTCAATCACTTATCGAAAACCAATCAAGGAAGGGATTTCGATAGGTGATTGAAGCATCGCTTAACTGTGAATATCGAGGATGAAATTATGTAATAAGAGGGAAAAACGAAAAATAATCAAGGCATCTGCCTGAGAAACGTGGGGTCTTAAATGTGGTTCATAGTATGCGCAAGATTCTGATCAATGTTTCGAAAAAGCTGACGTTCTTACTTAAAAAAGAAACCTCGATTACTACACCATTGGAAAGTGGCTGCCGTTCAGGCTAAAATAAATTCAATCGATTTTTTTTTTTGTTTACATTTTCAAGTTTAAAATTAAGGCCATTAAGCTCATTAAGGCCAGTGATAGGTGAAAAATTTTATTTTAAACATAATCCGACCAAAAAGTGGTCTTGTCAAAATTATACTTATTATGTACAAATCCGAGAGCAAGTTTTGTTTCCATTTCAGTACTCATGCTGGAAACCAAAAACTTGCACTCAAGGCACACTTTCCTTGCAACTTGCATTTGCTCCCAATAGTATTCGATCAAGATTTCATGATCGCATCTTGAAAATTGTTACGTGATTTTTGAATCCCCCCACGAACACTAAATCGATAATTTTCAATATTTTGGCACTTGTTCCAAAAGTTACGAAAATTGTACTCTTGCAGTACTTCATTTGAAACCCTCTAAAATGGGTTAAGAGTAAAACGGATTGTAAAGGATCCAAAGAAATTTTTCGCCAAAACTCAATTTCAAAAATTCTACCGCTTTCGGGCTTTTTTCACTTGTCCATGTTCTTAAGAAAACAGGCCACTGAAAACAAGTTCTCTTGTCTTCTTGAAATCTATTTCAAAACCTGCTTTTATTTCGGCAGATATTATAAAGAAGCGAATGGTGTCTGGATTTTTCGACTGCGTAGCTCAACGATCAGCTGTTAAGGCCTGACTTAGCTCATATCGGGATCTAAATAGCAAAGCAGGCGTCAGGCAAAGCAGGCGTCAGGCAAAGCAGACGTAAGGCAATGCAGGCGCAAAGCTAGCATTTATAAATATTGGACATAAATTCGAATGCCATAAAATTAGAAATCTTACTATTTTCTGGTGAATTAAAATGTATTGTGATAAGTTCGAAAATCGTGCGAAGACCAAAAGGAAAACGACTCGATTCACAAGGGGCCCATTCGAAATTGGGGAAGGAGGCACTGGTGTGAAGATTATGGATTATATTATGGATTGTATATTGGAAAGACGTGCTCAGGCAGTCCCTGTTTATGCTAGTTATGCGTATGTCAAAGAGATGATGTGGATAAACGACTGAACGACGATGGGCGAAAAACTAATATATTTAAGACTCCACACAGTAGCAGGCCTAGACAGACTAGACTCTACACAGCACCAGGCTCTAATGTATCGGTTAGTTGAATTATTACATTTCCTAACGAAATTCTATTATCTATGTTCAGCTAACCTGAAAACATATTTAACTAATTTTGATACCATTGACCACAAGATTTTACTTCTGCGACTAGAAGAATATGGGATTTGCATGAGACTCAAACCGTTATTAAAAACTATCTATTGGATAGGAGAATAGTGAAAAAACAAGGAAGCTAACACAGTCAGAAATGTTATATAAGCAAATGTATTCCACAGGAGTCGATCTTGGGGCCTATTAATTTTCCTCATATATGTGAACAGCGTTCAAGATCTCAGGTTTTTTTAATTAGTTTAATAGTTTAATAGACCAAAATTACGTCGAAAGCAGTGCAAACAAGACACCGAAGAGAACATGTTTGAAAAAGATAGGTGAATAAAGCTTCGAAGAAATTGAAACATATCTAGGCTCGAGAATCACAGCCGACAATAACTACAACCAAGAAGACCTAGACAGAACTACCAAACTGTCTAAAATATGTGTGTACACATTATTTTACAAGATAAAGTTGAGAAGAAGAAGTTACACAAGAAATCTTCTACAGGTTATCTCAAATTAAGAAACATATGAGCCACATATTATTGAACATAACACAGCTTTTGTGCGTTGAAAAATATAAAACATAATTCAATCTATTATTTAATGATCTTACCAAAGTGTGGTGGGTTAGCAGGCTAAAGATAGAGGAGATATAAGGTTTAGTTTCAATCTAAGGTTTAGTTTCAAAAGATATAAGGGATATAAGGTTTAGTTTCAAAAGATCTCATACGTCTTTGATAATTGATGATATTGATAATTCAAGCCTATAATCAGTAATTATAACGTTACGTTCACAACGAGAAGATACATTATATCTACAAGATTGGGTTTTCCTCTGAAACCGCTGATGTTATTGCTACTGCAATCTAACATTCACATCGGGTACTGATTTAAAGTTTTGCATACTCTCATACTACTAGCAATGCAAATATCGTATCTATGAATGATGATCCCTTGAAATGAAATCCAACTTACCGATATACTCCGGCTTTTCCTTCTTCCTTCCATACTGTGAACAGTGTTTGCCAGAACGTACGGTATTTATTGCCCTCTTCACGTAATCGTGTTCGTGCAACTTCGTGCGGGTACGCAATGCATGAAGCAACAGTCTTCGATATGGCACCAGCCAGCATAAATTCTAGAAAATCTCTCGATGTTTTACCATCTAGTGGATGCGATTGTCGTAACTCAATCTATTCCGCGTTTCCGTTTTTTTGTTGTTTTCAAATAAAGTCATTGAATAATCGCAAATAGACGCATATATTCAACGAAACATTCGAGTTTTTCGAAATTACCATCGGATATGGGCAGTTTATAATGAATGAAATACAGCGGCAATGATGACGACAAAAAAGACGAAATCGGGAACGTTGACGACGAGAAGAAGCAGACGATATTGGCGAGAACCGAAAGGAAAAAAGAAAACACATTAATATGATTACGTTCCATTCATATGATTGAATAAAATTTATGAAGCTTACAAGTTTCGCTTTAAGAGCTTCATAAATCACAAAATGTATAACAGTTTCGGATATACCAAAATAGCTGGCTGTAATCCCTTTATAAAAACCACGAAAACCCGATTTCATATAAATTCGTTTAATACATTCACCAACGCTCATTTGATCTTTTGAATTGTAATCCAATTGGAGACGCGTCTTAACAAACCAAATTGGATTTGTTGCTGTCGATGCTGCGAAACCGGCACAGGATGCACTTATTATATGAACAACTGGCGAGTCGGGTGGGAGATTACTGTAATTTAAAAAAGATAAATATGTTTTAAATTTGTTAGTGATTCGGGTAGCAAAAAAAATTGTTTCTATCGGTCGAATTTGTTCTTTAAACCAAATTATAGCTTTCCATCGAGTAATTTGATTCTATTTTACGATCAAAAATGAAATTTAGCTTGCCATGCAATGTAATCATCAAATATATTTCTTGTTCGATAAATTAAATAAAAACCAGACGACGGGTAAGTATATTGACATAGTTTAGTTTTTATTTCCTTTAATTGCATCTAAAGATTTATTTTTATTGAACTGCATGTGCAACTGAATGAGACTCACCCTAATTTATTTAACGTTGTCTTAGCCTGTGAATATGCACAGAAATATATCGCACGTGATGGAGCAACACCGACTAAATTTGGACCAAGTCCTTTAAATAAAGCACGCGGGCCTTCATTTTGTACTATGTGTCTGAAATAAACATTATTATTGCAATGAGGCAATAACGACGAGACAATAAAAGCTTTATACATTACTTTAAACATTGCATTATGCTCATTGACTTTGCTGAAGAGGATATCCCACAATGTGATATTGCAATTATCTGAAATGGAAAAAAATAATTATTCTACGTTTTTTGTTAAAGTATTTAAAAGGTGTTATTTTCAAAAAAATCGTAGATTATCTACTGTAACTAAGTAAATTCAAATTGACTTTACCGTAGCCAAGATAATTTTATTTGGAATTTGGAGTTTCTAGTTCAATTGATTTATGAGTATGAATATATACATGTATTAACGCTGGAACAATTGGATTATCTACATGTTTGGAGTAGAGTTAAATGATTTATTTATTTATACAGCTATCATATAAACCACAAATGATTCTAATCTGGTGGAAACAACAATTGCCGATCTAATAAAAAAAGCCATTACGTAAATGTACTGAATGGGTGACATATTTTTCGATTGCCAGCGTGGAATCAAGATTTATAAAAATAAATCAAATCGATATAATTGTTGGATCCTCGGCCGAAGTGCGAGAATAATTTTAGTACGAGTGATCAATAAACAATGCTCGATTTTTACAGTGGTAGCATAGTATTAAGGAGAGAAAATGAACTAATTTACTTTGATAAATTATAAAATAAGACGGTATACAAATAATTCAAATGACTTAAACAGAACCGAAATGAATGCTATGGATCCGTAGTTGATGTTGTAATGTTGCTAAAGCCAATAAATGGGCGTGTCTTCTATCTCTAAGTCTTCCCGGGTCTTTTTAAAGTTGTACTAAGGCGTGGTATTGGATTAGCTCATATTAACAATTGTATGAATTAGTTAAACAATAGCATTGATAAATTCCTGATTATTATCAGAGTTTTCCGAAATTTTTTCTTTAAACAAATCACACAATACCTGTCGTCACCAACACTCCTATAGCCTTTTATGTCTTTCAGCTAATCTGAGAGCGATTTGAGAACGCGTTTGTTCTATTTTCGGAGCACGCATGAAACATGGCTTAATATGGTCATGAATAAAATAAAGTCATCGCAGGGTTGAGCAAAATTTTAATAGGTAAACTGTCCACAGAATAGCTTTTGAACAGACAGGATTTTTGTCAAACGGTAATATCTGTTTAAATATGACAAAGATGAACGTTTTTAAACAAACACTAGAGCCAATCATATTTATTTAAGGCGAAATAGAAAAATGAGTTGAATAATGCTTATGAGATGCTCTGTAAGTAAGTTAACGATCTCATAGGCATGGCAGTGTCGTATAACAAGACTATAATACCCTGTCGTGCGGGTGCAACATAGTTCAATCATGATCATTATCATCCAGTGACCACCTTTCTTTCGGATTAAAATCGCAACTGGTTATACAATTTAACAAAAAAACATTGCGCACCCACTGATAATCTTAAAGCATTAATGGCTTTTGTACACATTTTTTCTTCTACTGCCAATACAATGCCGTGAAACGAAAAGGTAGCTTTGATATAATAATAAAAACGTATTGTTTTCAAAATACCATGCACAATTCCTTTGATATTCATTCTAATTACACATTTGACAATCATAAACAATTTATCAATCTATAAATCTTAAATATGATTAATCTATAAATCTTAAATATGATTAGACTACATATACGCATAGGAAAACATCACGCGGTACTGATTCTGGTAAGCACTATCTTATGTTACCCCATCAATTATTAAGAATATCCAGTGCTAAGCGTCTTATCCACGAAAGGATATTTTCCAAGTACCGAATATGTTTTATGCTTATCGATGAATTGTCTAACGATATCATATGTCAGTTGAAATATTAAAATAATCTAGTACGAAGTTTATTGAAATTCGTGAAGGTATGCTAGATTCTTTTCAAATACAAAATGATGATTTGACTGGAAAATCAATCCATGCTCAATTTCCTCATTGTTTTCCAATGTCATCAGTCAGAATTGCGATCGATCGAGGAAACAAGCTTAATTACAAACTGATATGATAGATATGAGAGCGATAGATTGAAACAGTAGCAGAATGACATGTTACATGTACATACAGTATATTATTTTGTATATCACTGAGTTGTCGTAGAGGAAGCCTAAACAAATATAATTTTGTCACTCTCTCTTAGAGTTGCTAACTGACAATAGTCATGAATCCATAAAAATGTTATTGATACGTAGAACAAACTATGATAGCGACCTTTAGCTTTTTAGGGAAAGTTAATTTTCAGACAAGAATCCAAATTTCAACACAGAATTATATAGTGTATTAACTCGACAATGAATTTAGGTACGATAATTGAAGTCGGGAAAATTTGAATATGCATGATTTATGATATGCGAAAAATTTAATATAGATTCCAATAGACGGATTTATAGATAATACTTTATGTGTTTAGGAAAATGGGAATATTTATTTGCAGAAAATTTTGATATTGAATTTCAAAGAGTTTCAAGTCAAGTGTTATTCAAGCAAAGTTTTCAATCCACGCTGTTCATTATTCTCGATTGCATAAGTAAGACTTCTCCAGCAAAGGAAATTCGATACATTCCGAGCTTGATGTGGAATTAGAAATAGAATGCAATCAAAAGTTTTAATTGTTGTGGTCATTAAGATTCAGTAACTCAATAACTGGGTTATATCATGAAATACTAGAAGCTGATCTTTCACTATTTTCCGATTGTGGATATAGTAAATATGAACACTTGAACTTGGAACGTTTCCGCTAAATCTTAAGCCTAGTTGAAAGTTTTTATCTAGACTCGTATTTATTGCAACTGTATATTTAACAAATTTATATTCTGTAACAGATGATACGGTTAAGATACCTAGAATTCGCTTTACGTAATCATCAAGTTTCGCCTCAACGATTGGCTTTACAATCTCGTAAATACATTTTCAATTTCAAATCAAAATATATTAGATATTCAGATATCTCATCATTTATATTAGATATTCAGTGTATAAGCTAAAAATGTAATATTTGGCTGTGATTGGTACTTTATGTTTGTTGTTCCAATTGTTTTATTAACATCAAATTCAAAGTACTGCATACCAAAAAATTGTTTTTCTATTTTAATAAAACAAAAATATCACTTATTTTGAAAGCTCTTAGCTTGCGCGATCAAATTTTATTCATTTGTGATTTATCAACACGTTTTCAATAAACAGATTCATTAAACATATCATTTAGTTTCACTGATAGCGAGTCAAAATAAATTGAGTAAATCTAGGGCACATATTGCGTACATTTGATGTATTGTATCGCCAGGGTGTTATGATTTCAAACTCTTTAGAAAAGATGAATTGGTGTGACAAAAAACAAATACGCTAATTAAATTGTGTCGTCCTTGACATTGATTTTGATGTATATTTTGTTTTAGTTGTTTTTAACGAACTAATTCTTTTGAAAATTTGTTCAACAAAACCCATTTTGCTATGTATATACACATCTTTCTTATAATTTCTCAAGTACAATAATGCATTTCACTTTCTATAAAAATGATTAATCTTTCCATCAAACCTAACTCTTTATCTGCTTCCGACTTCTGTTAGCCTTCGAACGTATTTTGCCATGTCACCTAATCACTTTTTACACAGTTTAAGGACAATCACAGCACCTTGGAAATGAGATTTGTACTTTATGGGTGTAGATATATGTTCCGTATTTAGCTTGCTTATTCATGATAAGCGTTAAAATTACATCGATATCATTAGATACAAATCTAATGGTTGATACTGATAAGGGTACTTTTTACAGTTTGAAAATTTTCTTTATCTTTTACTTTATACTGTATAAATACAACCAATTGTGAAAATCAGCTATAAAATTGTCTCTGATATTCAATGCAGAATTTATACTGATAATTATGCAAATAGGTCGTTGGGTTGCTGTAGAAGTGTGATTTGAAATTAAACGTTTCATTCGATAACCAAGACAAAAAAAAATATTTTTTTTTTAAATAAGAGTAACCTTTACGTTTAACGAAATGAGAACTAATTGTATTTATAACTTTATGACTTTGTATTACTTGTTTACTTTTGTATCTTTAAGTTCTGTTACGTTCAATTCCAAAAAATAATTTGTCTTGAAGGCCGGTATATAGTTGAGGCAATTTTATATCCAACGATAAGGAACTGGGTTCGTTTTTAGTCCTTATTTTCGTTCGTTTTTAGTCCTTATGTACGTCCACGTTTCAGAGGATTTTATATGACTGAGCCCTGTTTGGATGTGTTGGATAATCCTAGCTAGCTGGAGTTCTGTGGGTTGAAGCCAAATTGCAGTTCCTGGAGAATGTTTTTCTCTGAGACAAGCGTTCGCCCAGTTCAGTCATTGATGACAAGATACTGATTGGTCTCCAGTTCCGGGGAATGTTAAGATTTTACCAGCTTTGGATAGAGCGTTTATAGGCGAATTTTTGAGGCGCCTGTATTTAGAGCTGGTTAGGATAGCTAGCAATGAAAACAACAACAATCCTGCTCCAGTTGTGGTTTTTAATACAGCATACCCTAACCAGCTCTTGATAGAGGAGCAAAATAGTAGCTAATGACTGCTTTCTAAGCATCTCGATACCTTCTCACACGGAATATGACGGATTATGGCCTGTTTAGTTAATCCTTTCCTAATAACATTCTGGATGTCCCTTTTCTCAAACAAAAACTTTTGCTATCACCATAAAAGCTTTTTAGATTATACTTTTATAAGGGTAAGTTGCATGTGTTCAATCCAGCTCTGATCTTGGATCCAAAGTTGGTCAAATATTTCGCATCCCGATTTCACTTCACACTAGCTTCCTTTCGAAAGAGCATTAATTCTGGCAGAGACTTGTGCGAGAAACTAGGTTTCGTAAGAAAATAGTCCAGTCTATAAATACACATTAGTCTAACGTGCATACCAAAGATATTTCCAGAGTGTGTTTAATTGTATCCTTAGCTCTTGCGTTTTTGCACAAGTTTTCTTGTGACATTGTAGTGGATTTTTATAACCATCTCACAGTATCCCTTTTTCGTTTTGAGGAGTTATAACTAATGACTAAAATTTATAGTTATTTGACAAATATATTTGATAGATTTCGAAGGAATATGAAACATCCAATAGGTTTTTGGGAAAACAGGCAGCTATTGCTTCTCGTTTGTTGCCGTTGCTGAAATTGTTTTTTTGCTTTCCGGCAAATCTGCGTCTAAAGAAGGGTCCAAATCGGTCACGCAGAGCTTTAATTCTGCTTTAAATTTAATGCTGCACTCAGCTTTTAAAAAGAGCCATAATACTTTTTGAACTAGCCATTTATGAATTAATGTGGCGTTAGCCGCCCTATTCTGATTTACCACAAGCTTAAGCAGATGAGATTATTTTGAAGTTGTGACATTTTCAGATTTCCTAGGATACTGTTCGGTGAAGGACTATCCTGTCAAATACTTTTAGTGCTCGGTCACGTATATATTCGTTGCTTGTCACGATTATTAATTAGTTAATTATGAATTTATATGATCCCAATGTACCAGTGAATCTTAAATATTTGGAAGTTTTTTTTCTGAATTCTGCACAGCCGTAGAGTAATTAAGATCTTAGTACTTGTTTATAGAGAAGGGCTCTATTAGTGCTACTTAGCTGATGCTTTTTGAGAAGAGTATAGAGTGGAGTTCATGGTGAGCAGTGTTTTGGTAATGAGTGGAGTCCATTGCAACCTATTGTCCAACGTAAGTACCAAGTATTCGGCCATCTTTTGTCAATATGTAGTCTGATTAGTCCCAATGATAAAGAGCTTTTTTTCGAATTATGAATATCGATTGTTTTTTGTGTTGTGTTTAATTTTTAAATATTAATATTGTTAAATATTTCACAAGAGAATAAATAGAACATTGAAAATTAGAAGTAATGTTATATCTAGAAATATCTATGACAGATTGGTATTTAAGGCACTCCTGCTGCTATAAGTCTTTTGGGTGCGATGAATGAAGTTGGTAAAAGGTGGAAAACGTCTATAATTTAACAATAAATCCGGCATGCTAAACTATATCAAGTGTGTTTGTAAAATCGAACACAACCAGCCTGTGAGCGATATCACTGGTTAGCCAAACTGTTTTTTGTTCCCTACAACAGGCCCACGCATCTTCAGTCATGCTTAAGCACCCTATACTCTATTTTTTTCATTTATTTTCAGGGCGATATAAATTATTATTAATATGAATATTGCGTTAAGATCTAGTTTCGAGATATTTCTACTAAACCATCCTGTACTTTAGTGTTAGAAAGTATCTAAGGCGTCTTAGAAAATGTCAATGTTTGGACTGGGTGCACCTGTACGTTTTACTGTTAGTGAAGACAGTATTTTGATCAAATATTTTATTTCATTCTCCTCTTAATATGATTGGTTTTATAGCGTCTAATGCTCAGAGTTTAGTTATTCTGCCTAGTACTTATAGCTTGTCAGAATTTTTTGCCAGGTAAACGTGCATGGCCACTAATGCAGAATATACGAAAACATAGTCATATATCGGCCATTAGCAGCGAATAGATTTAAAACTCAAATTAGAGTGAGGTGGTGCCTGCAAATTATTAAGATATTTTATAAGAAGTAATCATGTGATAAGTACATTCGCTAAGTGACTCATACTTTGACGATATTATATATACCTTTTTGTCGGTATGATTCAAACATTTAAGCTTTGACCGTTGAATGAAAGCGATCAAACGCTACACCAGCTTATGAGCTACGATGCTGTCAGATAAAATTTTGCTAAAATTATCAAAATATACGAAACTAATTGTTCTCGAAATACAAAAAAAAATAGCTACTAGTACCCGATTTGCATATTTGAGCTTTCTTCGTTTTTCGCGCCACATTTATCACGTAATAATCTAAATTATAGGAATATTAGTAAAATCATATTGATCATGTTTTAATCGGTCTTATTAATTTACCTGAGGTCTCTTTCTCAATATTGTCGTGCATAGTTTTCTTCGTTGTTCAGGTCGTAATATAGCTTCCGATGTGGGGTTTGAGCCGCCCGGTGGTTCTGCTATCCGTGGTGGTTGTAAAAATGCTGATGAGCTTTGTAAACGTGTTTTTACTACTTCGAGAGGACATGTCACAACAGCGCCAACTGTTCCTGCAACGCTAAAATCAAAGATAACCATTATTTTATTGTTCGTTTCTAAAAAAAAATTGGAAGTTTTACTGCGCAGTTCGATTTTATGATTGGAATTAAATTTTAAATAGTATTTTCAAAATATCAACTCTTCAAATGTCTCGATAAAAGAAAAGACGCCATGCCATCGGCAATCATTTAACGATTTATGATTGACAAATAAAATATGAATAGCAGAAACATCAAGATTGTTCAGTATAAAATTGATATACTTTCATAAATCTATGTGTCGAAAACCGATGTATCTAAGAAATATTATCTCAAATACTTTGCATTCGGAAAACCTATTATCTACCATCATAGCAATGTAATCACAATAGATTTTTGGTGCTAATCAATTTCGTTTGCAAATGGAAAATTTGCCAGGTTAACTTATTACGTTTTAAAAGTTTACTACACCTCCATCGCACAATCGTGATTAATAAGCAGATTTTTTGTGAGTAGTGAATTAGCAAGTGCATGTTTTTCGCCTGCGAATAGAATCCAAGCAATAAGTGTGGGGCATAGGATTTAACAAAATGTAATAGATTTAACATTTTTGCATAGATTTCCTGTGACTTTTCGTTGATCCATGACGAAAATATCTCCATCCGAAAAGTACTATACTTGAGATAAAGTCAATTTCAATGTAAATGCCTTCTATGAGCATAATTATAGACCACTTAACGAAATACTGGCACACAAACGTTTGTTATGTAAACAAATTATTGTTGATAAGATGATAAAGTATAAATAGACTGTCATTATCAACAAGCTGTTAAAGTTGAAATAAGCAAATTGATTGCATGTATGAGTATTCATCATACAATGCGATTTGAGTTTGTTGATGTTCGAGCTCTAGTGGGATTGAGTGAGTAATGTTTGGTGGGGATGTGAGCTAATTAAGGTGTAGAAATGATTTTCCAGTGTGAAGATATATCTTTTATGGGAATAAAAATATTTGCAAAAATACTTGGACAAGGTCATTCATGCCAAAAACCTAGATCACATTTTCGACATGAAGTAGATAGTTTTTTGGTGATGGTGGATGTGAGCTACATAGGTGTGAACATACCACTGAACAAGGAATTAAATAACGGTTTTTTGGTTTGGCTAAGTTGAAAATTGGGTCATTACACAAGTAGCCTGATGTGCAGAGATTTCGTAAGTTATATTTAATCCGACCTTTACATCAGCATTCCATATATTCAGTAAACGTAAATATTTACATTAGATCTGGCGAATTGTTGGCGCCATGTAAATTTCTCTGCTATTATCTAATCTTCAAGAAGTAAAATTGCAAAATGTTCGATAAAGTCTTGGCACTGCTACTGTAATTAAATTGCCGTAAAAATAGACGTGAAAATAAGTTGCACAATTTCTATCGAGTCAATTGCATTATTTTCATCATACCAATAGTAACCTGCTAATTAAGCTTCATTCAAATCCGCAATCGTCTAAGGTAAGGAAAAACGAAAATGTACGCTAAGTCCTATTACCAGCAAAATGGATGAAACGAAATTCAGCTTGGAAATAATAAATAGCTTTTCTAAAATATTACTCGGAAGACGTTGTAAGATTATATGCAAAAGCTTAGAAAAATCGCAAGGCCAGAAAATGAAAGAGATCGAACATTTGATCAATCTTATTCGCGTAGACTATGTTTACTACAAGAACGTTGGATGTGCGAATAGAAAATGATAGAAAATCCTTCATAAAATACGTGCATTAGCAGTCAAGGCAATAGTTTCAGTTCATTCACAGTATAATGCGTTCGCGTAGTGTTTCTAGAATCTCACTTACATGGCAACGAGCCAAATCGAAATCCTTGTGGATTCAGTTGTTCGTACGCTGATTTGATGACGACAATCAAAAATCCAACACAACATTTATAATAATACATTTAGTAACTTTACACAAACATTGACTCATCTGGTTCAAAAATGTCTTAGTGAGAAGCCGAATATAATGTTGGATGCTAAATAAATATTTATGAAAAATTGTTGATTCGTTTTTTTATTATTGTGGCAAAGTGTATTTTGAGGTACATTACTCTGAATCAAATATTTTTAATTGATGGAATAAATTTTTATTTGACAATAAACATCTAAAGATATTGTTTTCTAGAATGGTCACATTGACATAACTCGGAAATTCTGTGCGTAAATGAAAGGAAAAAGGATTCTCGCGATATTTTGATACGGTTCCAAAAGTAATAGTAATGAATATTGCAAACAGTGATTACGTTTTAAAATTATTTTCTCACAACAACTCAATACATTTATTTCATTTTTTCTACACTCGGAATACCTTTATAAAAAAAATGGCTTGCCTTCCCAAAAATTTCTAACAAGCGGATATTACTTCGCCTCTTTATCAATTTTCTACCCGTGACCTGTCCCTTAAGCCGAGAAAAGAGGTAAAAGTTACTGGGGGCTAAATATTGAAAATAGGACGCGTATTTAAGCAGCTCGACCCCGAATTTTCAATTTACAGCCATTGTAACTACAGCTTTGTGCGCGGTCTTAGTGAAACAAGACTCCACCTTGAACCTTACCCCACTTTTTTCCTTCAAGAGTCTCCCGCAATCTTCTTATTTGGTCTACGGAAGTCGTAATAGTGACTCCCTTTTTCAAATGTTTCACCACAATTATTCCACCAACGTCCCAAAAAACGGACGCCATAACCTTTTCGGCTGAGCTTGACACTTTAAATTTCTTCAGCATCGATGAAAATGTTAATTTTTTAACCCCATGCGGATGCTTAGTGCCCAAAATTAGGCAAAGAATAGTTGTAAGCTTTCGAATTGCGATAGCTTACTACAAAGTAATCAGATAATTACGAAATTTACAGGAAAATTATTAGGCACAAGAAATACGCTTGTGTTGCTTGTAGTTACGGCAAATACGTAAACCAGAATTCTTCAAATCATAGCCCTCCCTAATTTTGTTTACTTTTTAGAAAAAAATGCCAACGGTTGCAGAGCAAAACCAAAGAACTCTAATCTTCGTCTCGCTAGTGCTGAACAGTGTGTGAGAAGATGTTCTACACATTCTGTCCTTTCCCAACAGTATCTGCAGTAGTCATTCCGCTCTTTGCCTTTGCAAGGAAGATGGCCTGTCAATGCTCCACATAGGGCTCTTATGCTTTTGCAGAGAGCCACCGTTTTTTTTGCTCTTTTGTTATCGAAGTCAAGGAAGTTTTTTTTAGTATTTCAAACCGCCAAGTTTAAGCTAGTAGCTTTTGATTTTTTTTCTTGTTCCACGTTTTAATTTCCTTGTGCGGATCTACCATTATACGGCCCCAGTACGGAGAAGGACCTGTGAAGAACATTCTTGTTCCTTCTTTGGCTGATATCAGGTTCCTTATTTTCTAGGTGCCCTTCATAGCCGCGGATCCATATCAACTCGAGGCTGTCCTGTGCCCCTATTTAATTTATGACCTCTCTCACCTCTAAGCGTATAGCTGAATTTATGTGATTGCGATTGATAGCCTTGAGAATCGCTTGACTATCAGATAGGATCTTCATTCCGACCCTTTTAGCGTTCCTTATCTTTATTATATGTGAGGCTCTAAGTATAGCAGATAGCTCTGCTTGATAGATGCTGGCTTCCTTTGCGAGAAGGAAATGCATTTTGCACTTGGAACCTAAGATCCTTTCTCCTACTCTACAATCCATCTTTGAACCATCCATATACCCCACATTTGTACGAAGGAGGTGGGTCATCCTCTCATGTTTTCTTTGTTGGAATTTTGACCTTGTACCTCTTCCCGAAGGCTGCTTTGGTATTTATTTGATCGCTAAAGTTCAAAATTTCCATTATAGGTCTGATATCCTCCAGTATTTTAAGGTGGTCTTTAGGCCTGTTGTAGACTATAATATTCTATTTCACTCTTTCCTCCTAAATTTTGAGGTGTAGCGGTTCTAGGTTTAGAAGAGCATCCATTCCTGCCGTTGGTGTGGAGGTCATTGCTCATGCAATCAGCAGGCAGGCCATCCTTTGACGCTTATTGAGTCTATTAACAGCAGTTTTTTTTTTTAAATTGAAATTTGTCCTCATCGTGAAGCAAAATTGATATACTCTTGGCTGTGGTGATATCAAATAATTGCTAGCATCAGGCATTTTGTTAAGCTTCGTATCAACAAATGATAAACAACTACATTGAAAATAAATAACAAAATTTGAAATATTCCGTTTTGAAAATTTGGTCGCAATGTGGAGCACATTTCCTAGAACATCCATTCGAAAACTAAACATTTCGTCTATAATTCTTCGGACATCAGTCTTTCTAGCGGTTCTTATGCGGTGAAGTTTTTTTTTTTCAATTTTTGTCGGCCGATTGGATACTCTCAAAAACCTTCATAAATTAACGATTACAAAAATTTATAAATGAAATAAAATTGCTTAAGCAACAATTTGATTACTATGTAAGCTATTTTAGGTTGTTATTTCTAGCGTATCTGCGTAAAATTTCAAATCAAAGATTATTGGAACAGAGTATAAGCGTGTGCATTATTTTCACTCGAAACGGGAAAATGTGTCGTGGAATATAGCAAATTAAACTCGGAATATCGCTAACTAAACTACTTCAGGCAGAATTTTAACACGCATTCGCACAGCTTTGCGCCACAATTTACTTAAATACTTATACTAATATTTGCACAATATAGTAAATATGCGCAGTTCCTCATTACGTTAATGTTGCAAAAATGTTGTATGCATTCTATTGAAATAATTCCAAAAGTATATTGGCCTGTCATTAGCATACTGAAAATTGTCATTGATTTTCAATAAAGAAAACATTTTTTGGGTCTTTGCAGATCAATGTACATGAACTAAATTGTACTAACTCTTATAGTTTCATATTTTGACTACGATTTGCTGCGATTTAAAAATGGATTTTTTAGTAAAATGTCAAACAGATCCTGGGACTCTAATTGATTTTTTTAGTGATATTAAGTAAAACACATTCAAAATCCATAATAATTTCACATGATGGTATTAATTGCAATTATTTGAGTTCACTAATTCAATTTCGATTCTCTTATAACTCGCAGCAGTGCAGCATTTCATTCACTGCAGCTGCGACGTTTTCTCTGTCACACTGTGCTGCTAATTGAAATAGAAAACAAACTCTTTGTGATTGCAACTTATTTATTTACAATAAAATCGTGCCAATTCTCACATTTCATACCGATCATACATTTCCCGTTTGCTGCGGCAAACACGAAATTTGCAGCTTGCACGTTGTACTAGTTTTCAAATTTGTCAACTTATCAATAGCAGCAATTTACCGCCCGAAAGAAATTTGAGAGTAAAAATTCGAGATACCTGATGAATCGTTTTTGACAAAATATACTTTCTATGGTGCATAGTTTGCAAATTTTTTTTGCTAGTATTGTACGCATTGGTGAGCTGACGTTATGAATTCGTTTTGAAAACTTTATTGGCGGGATGAAGAAGAATTTATTATCTACAAGGCGGATTTTTGCAGATGAGAATAACATGAAGTCTAGAGTTTTTTAATTCTATTTTCAAAGCATACGAGCATACATATCTCAAGAATAGGATTTAAATAGATATTTTGAATTTTACAAACAATTCAAAGAGCGTCAGAGGCGCTCATTAATGTTTTGATTCAAATGTGTTTCGTTTTTCTGCGAGATTGTTTTTCCCCATCAGAAATATATCTACTAATCTATTCAGAAAAATGCTTTGTATTAATATTCCTTGCTTCAGGTGCCCAAGAAGATTGAAAAGTTTATAGATTGCCTTCGCACGGTTACTTGTGAATTGAAAAAACTGCTTAGCTATTAAACAAAATTACCAGCGTTTTGGTACGTATCCGGGCAGCAGTGAACATAATCTTGAGGAATATAATCACTGCAAAGTGTTTAAAATGAATACTATCAAGTCAAATAGAACCATACAAACGAATTGTAGCTTAGTATTTTGGACAGAAAAGGGCATTTCTCAAAAACAAAATTCAAGGGGGTTTCAACATTTCGAATTGTGTGCCCAAACAATTTGTTTTTGAAGGTCAAAGAGCACAATAATCAGTTTTTCTTAAACACCTCGTTATCTACAGGTTTTGCATGAATTTTTAGTGTTATCAAATTCGCATATTTTATGTAGTTGTCTGGCTACAGCTTTACGATATAAAATGATTAATTTCACCCCTCATTTCGCCCTTGATTTGGCTCAGGTACCTAATCCGAGGTAGGACTTAAACCAGGGACTATATACGCCGTAAACCAATGCTTCACCCACTAAGGCTGCACGTGCTTGTTTATCGTAAGTAATGATTTGCATTAGAAAAATTTATACGGACTGTGCGAAAAACCATTATTTAACACCCGTTAGATGACTATATTTCTCCATTCAAAAATTGAAATTATCAAGGACACTAGAGGTTAAGAAGAAGAACCTAATCCGTCGGGTCTATCAATATTAAATTTTGTCCATCTGAAAAGATGACGTTTTTGTATTTATCTATTTATTTATTCATCCGTACGATTTTTCGTAAACTACAGTCAATTTTGTTTATGGTGTGGTTTGAGTAGCAGCTTTTTGCTAGGTTTTTTGCACTTTATGTGTTCAATGGATCCTTTTATTCCTTTTTTATTAAAATACTTCCCGTAATCCTCACGAAGTTGAAAATAATTTCTTTTTCGGAACCGGAGATTTTTAGAGCAATTTTCTAAATTTAAAGGCCTGATTCTTTAAATGCGTCAATTTTAGACCTTTATTCTCCAGTGAGATACATTTTTTTTGGCATGTTCGTGAATAATCTTGTTCGCAGCATGAAGCTGCAATTGGACTGAGCGGAAACGGGCCACCGTTTTGATTCTGGCATTAGGCGGTCCAATAGCCGAAATACTCCAGACTGTTCTAGTTGATCTGCTCTCCAGCTTTACGGCTAAATTACTAACAAATCTACAGTTCGCAACTGCGGAATGGAGTGCGAAAATCAGGCGAAACGTTGCTACAACTTGAAACACTTGAAAGGCTGGCTCTGTAGAGTTTCCCAGTCGGAGCATGGTTATGATGCAGCCACGGAAGCCTATATTTGCGCATTACAGCACCGGGAACTCCAGCAAGCTGTTCAATTACCGGAGAAGTGGACGATGAAAGATACCTTGGTATACACTTTAACATAGGAAGCAGCCAAAAGTGCCGCCTGGAATGCAGTCCGACTCCGAGAAATAACACTAGTCTAGAGAAATAAAACTAGTGCGTTAATGTGAACAGGAAGTCGCAGGGAAATGGTACGCCTAGATGCTAAAATTGCGGCGAACGCGGGCATCTACAGCGAGACTGCCGGCAGCAACGAAGGCCGAGCGATTGTCCAGCTCGAAAGAAACCAAAACTGCAAGAGCCTGCAAGCAAATCTCCTCGTACTGAGGAGGCGGGAAACATGTAAGAGCCAGCACCGTGGGTCAGAAGTTAGCTAAAAGGATGGGGGCACTCGCTTTTGTGTCTTCTATAGACAACTCAATGACGTCACTAAGAAAAACAGCTACTCGCTTCCGTTACGATAAAAATTAATAGTAATCCAGTAGTGCCGCTAATTCCAATAATCTGTTTGTGAAGAATAAGTTTTGGGGATACCGTAATTTTCTTTGATGAAGATAAATTCAATTTATTTGGATCTGACGGACAAAAAACGTCTGGAAGCAAACAAATACAGAGGTCAATCCAAAAAATTTAAGAGCCACTGTGAAACGGATTATTTCTGTTTGTTATTTTTTTTCACTCAAATGATAAATAAACATATTGCAATTCTTCAGAACTCTTTAACTCATAACTCTTTTCTACTCATAGCTCATAACTCTTCTCCTTTATTTCATTCTGAAACTGACAGATATTGCTCATTTTTCATAAGTTACTTTAATGTTTCTCAAATGTTTTTACCTTTAATGTTTCTCAAATCAACAGATAAAAATTTACAAATTCCTGTAATACCGCAATGTTTGAAAGAACAAACATGTAGTATCGATTATTCTTAAAGAACCATACTTGAAGAAATAAGTCAGACGACAACAGGAAAGTTTCTAACCAGATTTCAGGTGCTAAGCTATGTGCTAATTTATCTTAGCTCTCGTTGACCTCTTCAGATAAAGTAGAATATAAATATGCGAATTGAAAAATCAATAAAAATTTATATTATGGTGTCTAAATGTGTTCGACTTATCGACGAAACATTTCATACTTCGTTTGTTTTCTTGACAGCAATGATAATTGTGTGAGATTTCGTAAATTTAGCACACTTTGTTGAGCTTTATTTAGTAATAGAACGAATTGACCGAGTTACACAAAAAACCGGAGCACATGTTCTTGATGCATGATTTTGTGACGTAAATTTCACGTGAACGGTATTATATTTGGACACGGGCGGACAGATTTTCCTATTCTCGTTAAAATGTGCGTGTTATGATTGAATATCTTCTATCGTTTCTATGTTAATAATTTTCACGTTAATAATCATCTAAATGTTAATAGCCTTCATATAAATAAGCTTCTAAACTATAACGTATAGGAATTTATGAGTTATTCAAAATGGAGGGAATGATAAAATTCAATTTTTTTTTTGCAAATAAAATTGGTGATCATATTTTTTATCAGTAAAGTAAACTTAAGTTATTGACTTAAGAAAAGGAGTGGTAGTTGTAATATCAATAAGATAGTAATATCAATGTGACCTGACTTAAGTATCGGGAAAATATTGGGCAATTTTAGGAGTTTAGTTTAGGAGTGACGGGGAATACTTTTATTAATAACTATTGAGCAAGAGCCACAAAATAAATATTTTACAAAAGCCATCACGACCACCGTAACCCCTAGAGCATAGGAGGAACATAAAAGTTTCCACTGCGATGGGATTCACTGAGAGGGTGTTAACAGAAGAAGTTGTGATATAAGGAGCGCCAGTTGGGTTAAATTCAATTGAGGGAATATACGAGGGTAAAACGCTTCGCTATGAAACGCCACCGAATGCTGATTCTGTGGTATTTAATGATTGATTGTAAGTTTTAACGGAGCGAATACAGGATCCACAAAATTCGGATTATTGGAGAGGAAAGACGACCCTATTTTAGCAACGCCGCTGTTTGGCTAGTTAGATTTCCTTTTTTTCTGCCACAGAACGCAACGAAAAATCAAGCTGACGCCCCTTAAGGGATGCACGAAGAAGTGTTAACAGCAACCGAAAACCAAGGGAGAAGTTTACGGCGGAGACGAATTACGAGAGTGTGCTTCGCAACAAGGCAATCGGAGAATGTCTAAAAGGAAAAGAGAGCTTCATTAATGTAGAGATAATGAAAAAAGGGACCAGTTGATACGGTTGATCTCAGTACAAATATGATAGCTCTAAAAAAATTAAAACGAGACTTCACAGATTTTTTAGTGAAGGATAAATGAAAAACTCTAAAATTAATGGAAGGAGGAGGGCCATGAGGGTGTGCGGGAGCGTAAGCAAAGCAGTTGCACAAACAGGAAGATGTTGATTTAAGGATGACGTCGAGTTATTAAATTACAATGACGCGGCCAACAGGCAACGGTGGAATCGGAAGTAGTAACGGGCTCAGCTTCTGCTATTGATTTTAGAGTGTGTGCGAAATCTTTGTGCACTGAGTTTTTTGACATAAGTTATTTGTTTTCTTTTATGAATAATAATACCATTTTGATATCCCTTTGTTTTAATTAGCGTGTTAGTTCGGATTTAGTGAAGGTTCTAATGAATTGAAATCTCGAAATGCTACAACATAGCGAGTTAAAGTAATTTAGACGGAAAATTTTCCAAAACTTCAATACCGCCACACAGATATCAAACTAATTGTTGGATAATATTTTCGATAAGAATAATGTAAGTCCGCTTTTTGGCTCAACACCAGCTCCAGCTATCACCGCTAGATCAACAGCCAACGCCTTAAGCGCTGCAGCTCAACAACAACAAAAAAAAAACGAGTAATAACTAGAGCCTTGTCATCGATCTCTATGTACATCATCAACGGACTTAAATATAGATCTACCGTTAAGGGGGTAGTACCGGTTATAGTTTTGAAAAAATCAGTTTTTTGTTTTTTGCATTTGCAATTTATTATACCTTCAGAAATCACGTCTCAAAATTTTATTAAGATATTCCCAAAAATAAAGAAGTTACGGCAGATCGCTGCTTTTAATTACTGGGGGAAAAAGATGAAGAGCGCATAAGTCAGGCAGAAAAAGCGGCAAAGGAAGCGCGTTTGGCCAAAAAAAACCTGCCCAACTGCAAGATCAACTGGCTTATGTGGACTCAAGAATACTTATGTGTGGTCCAGGGATTGCAGAGTGAGCAATTGTAGGTGATAAAAACATATTTTTTAAATAATATTCAATAAATAAATAGAAAAAAAAACTTTAAACGCGTTTTTCTCGAAATGACGTTTTTTTCAAACTGCGGACACTTATTCTCCGGATTTGCCGAACCGATTTAAGTCAAATTTGGTGCACTGCTTGATTCAAGTATCTTGTGTGGTAATCTACCACAATATAGGCCAAAAGTTAGCCCAAAAAAATTTGGCAAGCGAAACAAAGTGAAAAAAATAAGATTTTTCGAAAAATATTTTCAAATAACCGCCATTTTTTTTGATCATTTTTTAAAAATATTGTGGTAGATTACCACGTAAGAAACATTCCTCTTTAAAATGCGGTTTGGTTTTTTTTTGTTTCAGATTCTTCATTTCTGAGATTATCTGTCCGCAGTATGACGCGGCATTTTTCGAAATAAAGGAGGTGAAAAAATATTGAAAATTAGGCTGTTTTATAGCATTCTAACCGGTACTACCCCCTTAAATTGGTTTGAAGTATTCCAAGGACGAGGAAAACAAAAAAACAAAGCTTTGCCAAACAACATAGAGAATCTTCATCGACATAGTTTTGGAGTGGGCCTACGCCGACACTTGACATGAGGACGATCCACGTTGTTGAATTCGGCGCCATCGAAAACTTCGCACTGAAGATTTCTTGGCACTGGGAACGGTATTTCTTGGGAGCCGGCGAACACCAAGCTCAACTGACGACAGACTAATACTTTATTTCAGAAGAAAACCATCGCAGACAACTTCGCGCGAACTCCAGTCGCAAGTTTGCCATCCATCGAAAAATCATCCGGAAGAAGATAAGCAGGGAATTTCCGCAGAGCAGCAACGTACCTAAATTAACTTTCACAGGATAATAGTTTGAGAAGGGACATCTTTGGTAGCACAGGCACCGACAACGTCAACGAAGAACAAGAAGTCGACAAAGAAAATTGAGCCTTTGCTCGCAACGCCTTTTCCGAAGAGGATCAAACGGATCTTCAAATCAAAGTAACGATCATAGCGCCATCAATTGTAAAGAGTTGTGTGGAACCAGAACTAAAGTGTATAATGAGACGTATTCTAGGTGGCAAACCGAAAGAAAATAAGCAGTAAGTAAGATGATATCCTGCTCTTCGAGCATCGACGGATACAACTGAACGTCAGCTCAAGATTAGCTGAAACAACCATGATTTTCGGAAATCAACAGCAAGACCATCAGACTTTGTGTCGAAGCCTCTAAAACCATCGAGAACATAACTTCGTCGAAAATCATACAACAAAATTCAAAATCGTCAATTTTTTAAAACTTGATATCTCAACAAAATTCAATAATTCAATGCATGAATATTGCACCTTTTTCTCAGCCTACTTGTGTAATTTTGCTGTAGGAAGTGTAATGTTTGCGGATTGTGTGTGAAATGATATGTATTTACATAAGAGTATTTATTAAGTGATGGGTACTTCTCCACGAAATACTTACATTTTTTCGAGATAAAGCATTTCTCTATTTATTTTAAAGAAAAAAAAACTGAATAATATGAATCCAATAAATTAAGCTCAGTCAATGCGTGCTGCCAAAAATTATAACCTACGATGAAGGTCGGTGCACGTTAACAAATGCTAATACCAAATACCTGAGTATGATTTTACATCAATTTATGCATCAAACAACAATATGCACAAACTCTGACAGCCTTATCTCCATAAATCTCTCTCCGTGATTCATTGCACTCCTGATAAGATTGTCACAATCTGTGATAGCATTCATCATATGAATTGGGTTAGCTTGATAGACATTCAATAAAAATCCATAGGTGCAATAATCCATTCTGACCATAGGTGGTAAAGCATGGCTAGATAGTGTTACGTGTGGTGTGGTTATAAAAACGCATAAGTAATATGAGCGCACTTTTGCAGGGATAAGATCGTAATTTCGAAAATGGGAAACAACAACAAAAAAATAACAGGAGTCGGAACAAAAATAGAATCGTGTAAACAGTGCATATGTGAGTCCGCTAGATAATTGATTGGACTTTGAATTTCATTTGCTGCGCATGTGAAACAATGACGAATTTTCGGCGAATGTTAGATAGCAAATGATTTCAATTTTGAAAACGAGCTGTTGAATATCAATTATTTCGTGGTTTTATTTTGAAACAGATATCGAGATTGTGTTAGATTATCTTACGCAGATTTGAGATATGCTAATACCCAACTCAATCGGGGCAACTGCGTGATAATAAATAAAATAATTAAAACAAATGAATCGCGAATATTTATATTTGACTATTGTAATCAGGACTGCAATTGTTTTTAATATTGTTGCTCGACTACGAATAAGCGGATAAATATAAGCAAAACCTTGAACATCAATTCAATGACTAGATAAGATATTAAGTAGTTGAACTTGCACACTACCTTCCTGGCTATACATTTTTCATTATTTCATTAAGACTGCAATTTGCTTATAAACGAAATGCACTTAATGATTGCATATGCACGACATATTCCGTCAAATCAACAAGAAATATTGTTGCGATTCGTCGTGATCATAAAAACAACACTCGTCTGTTCAGTAATAATAATTCATAAGCGAGATTCTGTAAATTTTTCATTAATGCCAAGCAACAATCGATCAAACAACTGCTGATAGTCTACATCTAAAAGAAGTTCGATGAGTCTTTCCTCTGCACACATATTAGAACCGGCTCAAATGAAATATCAACAAACCCATAGCTACTATTGACCTTCAAAGGTTATCAACGGAAACTCTGATGTTAATCGAAAGCCATATTCAATATTTCATTCGTGGCGAGCGATATGTACTATTTTCGAGTTTTGATTTTCCAAATCATTGTTTATTGTCTGATTACTCGGCAAATAATGATAGCGTTTAGATGAACCTAAAATAGGAGAAAACAAGCCAACAGAACCGATTCGAACTGGTTCTGAAGCGGACGTCAGTCGATACGCATGGGATGTCAAGATTCGACCCCGTGTCGAATTCAAAACGGTTTTGTGGATCGAGATTAAATTGTAAGATTGTTTTGTTGAAAATTCTGAATTGTTAATGACAAGAAAATCTTTATTTGCCGATATTTACTAAAGTGAAGCTAAATTCAGCACGTGATGTATGTATGCATGTTGTTATTGGCTTACTGCTTATTGTATAAAATAATACTTTAACCCATTCAAGTCATTTGAATTAAGTTTAATTAACAAACAATAAATAATTTTAACAAAAAACTTAGGTAACCGATTTTGACGTGCACTTATTTTTAATTGGAATTTGCAACGCATCAGTTCAATGAAAAGTTAATTTCTCTAGCGCTACAATTTATTTTTAAATACATATATCAAATTCGAGTAATTTAAAATTATCTATCTTCCATTTGCAACTTCCACACAATGTAAACGTATGAAAAATCTATTTCTAACAGCTAGCCCCATTCAAATTAGAGCTATCAATTTTTTCTCGTTTGATTCGAATAATTCAATTTCATATTAATTTTATGTTGTTTATTTTCGTATTTATATAGTTCACAACGTCCATTGCGATCACAAAGTTTTTTTCTTTGATTCCATTTTAATCTGGATCAGAGCATACGTTTGCCGAGTGGTATATTTGAACTGTGAACTGAGATTTCGTCAATAAAAATTTAACGATTTCTGAGTGATTGTGTTGAAGATTTACTCTGAATTAAAATGTGAAAAACAAAATTATGTCGCAACTATTGATATCGAGCCAAAATTAATCGGAAAAGGAATTGTTATAGGTACATATGTAGTTACGAATAACATAATCATAAAGTTGCTGCTCTTTTTTTCAGTTTTAAAGTAACAATAGTATTCGCGGCTGCAACATTGTATTTAATAAAGTAAATAAAATAAGGCAAAATTTAGAAGGATTATCTCGTTAGAATATTATAACTACAATAATGTAGTTTTTTAAACATAACGAAAAATATATTAGATTATTTTTTCTGGCCGACATAAAGTAACCCATATGCCGATTTTCATGTAGATAAGAAGACGTGGAGCAAAAGTTTAGTCCAAATGGCCATCGGAGGCTTCAGACTTTCCAACAGCCAGAGCTCACCAAAGCAGCGCTCTGGTTTTTCACTGTGCAAGAAATGCAAAATTATTTCTGAGACTCCCGGCTTCTGAAACTTTCTACAGGTGTCACTGGTCAGAAGTCGTAGTTTCAAGCCGTGAGCTATTACAAGACAGTAGCCAGTAATGATGGCCAAAAGCTCTTTGCAGTTAGTCTGTGATAATTCAAGTAGGCATTTGGTAACTGCGAGATTGTATGACCCCTACATGATTTTAAGTTGCTCGCTATCTGCACACCGCAACCTGCATCATATTGGATTCGATCAAGCACTTGACCGTTAGGATAGGAATTGAGATGTCTGCCGATCCAACTGGAGAAAGACTGGCTTCATGCCTGGCTAAAGGCCCCCACTCACGAGCAGTCCAAATGTCCAAATGGCCTGAGGCCAGGCCAAAATCTCACCGCATGTGGGAGAACTTGGATGGACTCTTGGACTGAAACAAGCAATTTGGATTTCCAGTCAATCCAAAGTCCATGGACTCAGGCCATCGGGCCTTTTTTTGGCTCGACCGTGTGTGGGAAAATAGTAGGGCGAATTTGACAATCGATAAAATGGACTAATCGTGTGTGATGAAGCCTCAGTCCAAACAACGTGGCAGTCTTGCTTTGCACGCTGACTTGTGACAAACTCATTGACTGTTTCTGTGATTACTTTATTTAATCGAAAAATTCCACATAATGGATAGTGGTGGCCATGATTTTGTTTTGAAAGCTATCGAATAATATAGGTCACATGAATGTATATTATATTATTTGAACCAAAGCCTGCAACCACTTGCTAAGTACCGCAAAGTAGCGGTCAATCTTTCGTGAGGAGTGATAGTTTGACTCATATTTGTATCCCTTCGTTTGATAAACGGGGTGACCAACTATAGCAACGTGTTATATGTCGTATCATCCATTGTTAAATAATTTTGCCAATCAGAAGGCTTACCAAATTTTACAATTTTTGCCACTTCCTTTTTGGCAATCGTTGCTTTATGTAGATGCAAGTTGCAGTTGCAAAAAAACTCCTCCACATGGTTCTGATCCATTATTAGATTAAAAATAATTTTTTCTTCAAGTTTATCTTTATTTTTTTCTAAATCAATGACAGAAAATGAAATGGACTGACTAGATCGAGGCTCTATCGTGAGTGGCGAGCTAAATTGGACTTAAACCAAACGGACTCTAGCCAAATGGACTCAGGCCATTTGGACTGCTCGTGAGTGGGGGGCCTTAACGCATCCGCTTTTTCTTTTCAGGCATCCAGAACAATCTGACTCTTCTATTGTTGCCTAGCCTGTTCAGGGCCTAAATTCAGTCAACCACTCACTCCAATTTATAAGTGTGACATCGATCGTCAAGATTGTGATCTTGTCATCTTGACGGATATTATTTCTGCGGCTTTCGTATCACAAAGACCTTCGCCTGGAAAATACTACAGTGATTAGAAAGCCTGAAGCCTACTTCTATATCGCAGTTTGCAGAGTATGCTGCAGTACCTACTTCTACAGCTGTTTTGGGTCCACTCGTGTAAATGCTAGGACTGTTATACCCACTTGCTGGTTCCATTGCTGCCCACCCCCTACGATATTTTCGTTTGAAGCAAAGAGTGGAGGTTAAGTATTCAGTTCATCTTGCGGGCTGTGGCCAAAGGAGCTTGACTGCTAGTACCCTGATTCCTTAAGCGCGACAGCAGTTGTTTTATGTCGATGGAAACCTAAATAATCTTTTTTTTTCTTCTTTCCTCTTTTGGAATCTCGATCTGGTGGTTTACATCTTTCTATCATTGAGCGTATTTTTTTAGAAGAATATACTTCTGTAGAGTATTTAATATCGACTGCTTCATAAGAAGCTTGTTTGTCATTTTGCGTTGGTTCAGATATTTTCAACGGCGTTTTTGTCTGGATTGCTTGATGCTTTCCTAAATTTTCTATGTCGAACTACTCCTCAGGCAACATTGGATATTTTACTCGGTATATACCGCTAAAAACATGAAGTTTTATTTTTAGAGGCGATTCTTTATATGAACTTGTACTTGTTATTCGGTGTCTGTCGTCATATTTATTGTTTCGAATTCGATTGTTGCTACTATCACTAAGTGCGAATAGATATTGTCAATTTAGTGTACGTTACAAGTCAGATTTTTATTTACTTTATTTAATTTAAGAAAGTTCGCCTAACACTGACTAGTAAGACCTATGTTCATTAAAACAGATAGAAGCATTTAAAGAAAGCCATCAAAGTGGTCTATTTTTTGCTAAGCTATTTTTAAAATATGAGAAAGATTTATTGAAATCGAATTGACCGAAAGGAAGATTGAAATTTCTTTTTATGCCGAAACGTGTTTATTGAAGGCATAGTTGGTCCGATTAGAACGGGCAGAAAAATATTGAGATTTATATTCTGTGACACTTGGTATTGAGAACAAACAGGCTTAAACGGTTTTCAGAAGGATTACTCTCTCTCTCTCTCTTAATATTTTCAAGCGTAAACTAACTCGATTATTGTAAGGAGACAATCGTGAAGCTGATAGGCAAAAGATCGCAAACAAAACCGTATAAATTGTTTCTGGTAACCTCACTACGATTGCTGCCATAAGCTGATAAGGCACCAAAGCTATGCAGGCATACTGAAGGATCGGTCCAACTAAGGAACAAAACTATATCTTAATAAGATGCATGTTATGAAAGTCTTTAAATTGCTTTCTATGATAGATCATATTACTATGATAGCGTTAATGTTATGAATCGAGTACTTGCCAGAATATCTACTATTCAAAGAGTATTCAAAGCTTAACGGACTAATTTTACGTGTGTACGGAACAACGGTACATCTTTCAATGTTAATTACTAGATTGTTGATAACACAGTCCTAAAATCAGTTTAAAGTCCCAAACAGTCACGAATATTTGATTCCTTTTTGGCGTCATCCCACAAACTAACATGGAAGAATATTTAAAGGCAGATGGGGAGATCATTTATACATATAAAATAAATAGTAGAGGTTCTTATTGGCTTCTTTGCGAGATACCAGATATGAAATCAAGCTTCGGATGACAGGGTGCCACAAAAAGATACACATTGGATACGGCATTTCAATTAATAAGCTATCCAGCCAACAAATAGCTGTGACAAGTTAAGTGAAGACAGTTTATACAAAATATTAAATAATCTAGCTTGTTAACAGCTTGAAGGAGGTTCGTATAAATACAGTCTACCTGAAGTCCTGCCTCGATCGATGGAATAACGATGGGAGAGAATTCCAGTAGGTAGGTAGTTTTCGATTTACCTTTTATGAAGCTATGTTGAATAGGAGATAAGATTTATTTGCTATGAAACACCACACTATTACTGAATATAGCTTCAAATAGTTTAGCAACACATGTTAGTTCGGCGATGGGACGATAATTGCTTACAGCATTTGGTAAAACTGGATTGCGTGCCCCCCATAACCGTTAGACAATTTTACCGACTGTGTTTTTGTCGTTGTGTGTTTGCTTTCGGGGTGGTTTTTGTTTATCTTCAGCGTGTTGTCTTCTCGTGTATTTTTTGTACGTTTTTGTTATTCTCTATTTTTGGTCCTTGCTCGTCTTCTATTTTTGATCTCTGCAAAAATTGAACAAGAATACTCAAAAACATACAGACACTAGAAGAAAAACCAAAACGATGATGATAAACAAGCTAACAAGCAAAAACAGCCTCGAAAACAGACACACAACCAGGCACAACATTTTTATCTCCTTTTTTATGAATAGCTGTGAATATTACATGTTTCCAAAAACTAGGAAACACATGGACAGACAGAAAGAGGTTAAATATATAACCAAGATTAAAAAACACAACGTTTTAAAATAGCATTAGGAATGCCGTCAAAAAAATATAAATCACAGAACGTTGAGGGAGGATTTGATGATAATTTAACTAAATTTTAATGTACTTTGATTTCCGATAATGTTCAGCTGAGATACAATGAACACCGCAAATCGTCTTTTCCCAAAGACGTTCTTGAAAACCCTTTGTCACCGGTTTGTTTGTCGATATTTTCGCATGAAAAAATTACACAATACTATTGAAATGATAATTAATAATGCACAAAAGGATTAAATAAATTTGCTCTATCCATATTTCTAAAAAAAATTCGTAAAAAGGTGGTTTTCTCACGCTGAATCCCTTACTCCTTCTTTGAGGAGGAAAATGTCGTTGAATTCCTTCGAATGTATCTGTGAAAGCCTAACGCACTGCTAGCTTTCACAACTTAATTTTACTCAAAAGTGTGCCCAAAAGTGAGTGTTATATAACAGCACACTTTTCAGGATCAATACGGGGATTATTATCGAAACATCAGCTGGCAAATTTGTTTCTAGATAATCTGCAGAATAGTACCCAAATCATTAGTAAATAAAGCGAATAGTAGAAGACCCAAATGACTGCCTAGTGGAACGTGGTTTTAATTTCAGATGGCATCGCGAAAGGATACTCGCCGGGTTCGATTCGCCAAGTAAGAGTCAATCCAAATCAAAAACAAGTGTTGCCCAAGGATGGCAACGGTGAATAAAAACACATTCACTTAATCAAACACATTATAATTTTATTTTTTTCGTTATTTGTACGCACAACGCTCTCTTATTTTTCGCTCTATTAACAAGGAATCACGCACGCTATTTTCACTACTACCGATGCTGGTCGACTGATCGTTTCGTTGCTTCCTCGTTTTGTTGAAGGCTCTGTTGCTACCGTGTGATCATGATACCAACACGTGATACCCCGAGCTGCTAATAGTTGTCAGTTCGGTACAACAAGTTTTTGAAAGGAATGAAGCTTATCTCAGAGTGTAGAGTGATCAAGATTATCAAAGGCTTTCGTCAAGCCTGTGTAGGCACAGTCGTTTTAGAGGCCAGCTTTATATGATTTGGTCACTTGATGAGAAAATTCAACAAGTTCGGTTGTGGTTGAACGACCCTTCAAAAATCCAAGCTAGTGCATGGCCATAATGGATTTGCAATGAAAGGCCACAGCAACGGGAATTATGGCTTCAAAAAGTTTAGTGACGCAAGGAAGTTTTTTATTAGTTCGAACATTTCCTGCGTCATTACAAATTCCCTTCCTGAAATATGCCAGATGCTAACATCCTTAAAAAATATATCAGCGCAGGAGTAGTGATGCTAAATAAAATTTTGAAACCAAATTAGGTATGCCATCTGGGCTAATGGTGTTTCCACCAATTTTTCATTTCCAAAAAGGAGACTTTTAAGTTCGTCAAGTAAGGAGAATAGAGTCTGGGGTTAGGCAAGTCCGTACGATAAGCCTTACGGAAAACAGAAAAAAATAAAGTACTGATATCAAAGGGATCGTCAACGTGTGAGTCGTTGAATTTCAGTGTGATTGGATACAAATGGTTTTATGTCTTAGAATTAACATAATTCCAAAATCTTGTAAGTTACGATTGAAAATTTAATTTTAGCTACCGCGTATATCTCTGATAAGCAAATGAAACTTCTCTATTTTGGTTATTAATGAATCCTTCAATCAGCTCTAATTTCCAGCAAAATTTAACTCTGATAGAAAAAGCACTTATGAAATGAAATTTTAGTGGTTGATAAACTAAATTCGGTTTTTTCTAGAATAATATTCAGATTTTACCGCACAGAAATAAATATCAATGTAAATTTATTTCTTAATATTTTGATGAGACGTTTTTGCACAAACACGTTTTTTTCAGACCATTTCTAAGTTACTATATTTCCTCAAAAAATGCTGTATTGCAAATCTTCGTATTGCAATGCCAATGTTGGTTCAGCGAAATAAAAAGAACTACGATAACGCAAAGAACTCTAATTCATAAACAAAACAGAGTTCATATAACAGTGTTCTCGTTTATTTCATAAAGGTTTGAATAAATAATTTTCATACATTATTTTACTCCACACAGCCGGGATGTTCACATACGATGAGTAGGTACCATTCATATGTAAACTGTGGACGACCAAATTCTACACTATATAATCATATTTACCAGCATCAGCGGCCATTTTCTACTTCCTACGAAAACCAGTTATTGGTACCCAAATCATTATCGTTTGATTTTTTTTAACCAAACAGAGACACGATTTCCGTATTTATAGTCGTCTTTCTGCAAGGTCTATTATGTTTCTTCAGCGAAATCTCAATGATTGTGGAAGTTGTTCGCATCAACATAACTATGGAAATTCTGACCGGCTATTGAGTTTAATAGAATTTTTTCATTCCTATTCAAATATTCAGCAGATGTTTTTCTAATCGCTCTATAGCATCAGCAATTTATTCATATCCTGTGGATACTTAATTCAAGCCTCAATAGCGTTCCAGACCACAAAACAATTCTGAATGCATTTCCGATATGAAAACTGAGATCCGACTCGTTTCGTCGAGTAACCGGTAGGTAGCTCATGATATTTACGCATTCATCGTGCCAAACAATTAATTGGTGGCGCTCAATCTAAATGTAAACAACTTCAAGGTTGTATTTCTATTGTAGGTAATAATATGCTAAAAATTTACCTCGGTGCCGGCCGATCGTCTTGCATGATTGCGCCACTTTGGCTTGTATTTTTCTGGGTCAAAATGAACAGATAGTTGGAAGGTGCATTTGACAAGATTCTCATAGGCCATTATGCCGCCATGGAGGCGGAAAGTGCGTACGTGAGCGTCGTCACAGAATTTGGTCAGACAATCATCTTAACTGCGAAAGGGGAAGAAGAGATGGTGTTTCTTCTGCACATGCCGTTTAGAGGATCACGGACGAATATTAGCAGTAAGGACGAGCGTCACTCGCATCAGCTGGCTGACGTACATAAATAAACAGCTAACCGCCAGGTAGGGATTTTATCAACGATTGCATGTGATTTAGGGTTAACAAATTTACTGCTAAAAATGCAACATAAACACAGCCGATGTACAGGGGGTAATGGTTTTTCTGCTGCAGCAATGGCCAGCAGCTGGTGCCCAAGAATGCAGTTGCGTATTTTATTCAACATTTTCACTTAAGATCATATCAAGCAGGGCGTTTGAAGCGATAGCTTAGAAAACACGCTGAATTGTTACAGCTTAGCTTCTTCGGGCGGGCCATGATGTGTATGATGACAGTCCCTCAGCATGTTGTATCGCAACTCGCGGACCCAGAGTAAACTGCACGAAGCTAAAAATAGACAGCTCGCTGCTACGTTATGGTAATAACTTGAGTAGCTGTGCCGGTTGAGACTATTTAAAATTAAATAGACTTCAGCGTATGCGGTTTTCTCTTTCGTGGTGCGAATGCAACAGTGACCAAGCTGCGACAAGAAAGGTTAAGGGGTGATGGCGTTTTGGTGTTAAATGTGAACTTATAATCGCGTTGTTAACTGCTCCTAAAACATTTTAGACTATTCTATATTTGTGTATATGTTTGTAAATATAGCGCAAACATCAGCTAAAAATACGTTCAGATGTCATTAGATACGGGATATTGTACTGAAATGACAGAGATAACATTTTTTCGATACAATATTTTGGCAGCAGAGCACTAGACCAAAATAATTCACTTACCCGCCAGCGATTAAGTGAATTACGGTATCGCGCTCCCGTTTCGACATTGTAGAACCTCAACCGACTGTTTGCTTGAATTAAGGTTTACTTTGCAAATATTAACTTTTTTCTCTGCACAATCCAGTACGCAACAACTTTTCACAGCACGACAATTCCTTGCTCGTGAAGCAGTTACATAGTACTACTTGACACAAGGCGACACAGAGGTCACACGAAACTTCTGCCTTTGGGGCTGCAAATCAAGAACCTTTCCTTCAACCAGATTCAAACACTAATTAACTATTCTCTTCCGAGACGTTTGCAGTTACAAATCCTATTCACTTTCTCACTTTTTACCCAAAGCTACAAAATATTCCTTGTTGGCGCGGCACCGGTTTATTCCGTCGCGACTCGTTCAGTTCACTGCTTAATTCAACTTTTTCTTCGTTATGTAATTTTTTTGTAGCGACACAACCCGAATAAAGAACTACGCAACAAAATTTGACTCCACGCCGGGAATGAGTTCCGCCAAATCGCCTTGATCGCAATCTCACTACAAACTTCAACACAATTATTGCAATATTCAGACACTTATTTCAAGATAACAAACAGCCGAACTCGGAGATATAAATATTTATTTCGACGAAAACACCGAAGGCTAGGTTAGGTTCTGTACGTGACGTTGATATTACTTCAAGTACCGATGTACACACTGCTTTGACAAGTTGTGCCGATAACACTACACAATACGGGTTAGAAGTTGATTTTGTCGCTAGAAACAAGACGACTTCATTCGTAAAAACTCCCGATATCGACACTCTTTCGTTATCTTGGCGGAATAGTTCCCTGCTTTCTTCGCAGTCACGGACGATATGTCAGAGTGTTTTCAAATTTTGATTGCTGCCAAGTTGCATCTATTGGAAACTGTTATACGGAATGATGCAGTGGGCTGCCAGCACTCTTAATTTTTTCACAATAGCGGCGTATACAAAACGGGATTAAAATAGCCTTGGGGCTGAAACATTTGAGTAGAATTATTTAAAAAAATCAAATGCATTCGACCCTGACCGGTTGCTAAATCAATCCGGCGTTGTATTTAGGGTAAAGTTATATAAGAAGTGGATTGGAACTGTGTGTTTTCGTGCGGCACCAGTTCATATGAAACACAAAACAAAGGACGTAGGTAATTTAAAATCTGTAATAAATTTGGGGGCAGGCAATAGGCGCGCAAGTTTGAATTCTCATTTTTATTTGAATATAATGTTGGAGGAAACAAGGAATGCAGTAAATTTAATTTGGTTCATTGAGTTGTAAAGATTAAGTAAATAAAAAGTATCTTATTTAACGTGAAAGAAAATCTTGGGAAATGTTTTTAGCAGTTCTTGGTGAAAGTGCAAGAAAGAAAAAATAGAAATTTATAATGCATATAATAGGCGCGTTTTTTTGCTCCTCTATCCAGCATAGAACAGAATAGACGCATTGGAAACAACAACACTGCTGTACCAGTGAATTCACTAGTACAGAAATTCTATTCCTCATTGGTAGTTCACGTGCTGAACTATAGAATGTGCTGATAAAAAAAAGAAAAGCTCACGAGAAGTTGTCATTTTTGCCATGAGGTGGCTTTGGGCTTTTCAAGGTTGTTTTGAATGTTTTGGTAGTCAAGAAATTAAAAAAAGCCCACAAAATGTATAGAAAGTTACAAGAGGTAATTTTCTGTTAGTTCTTTTTCTATTTTCTATCGATTGTGGTAGTTTATACTCGTTATTTTCTCCCTATATTTTCAGCTGTTTTGCGCTACTACAACGAATACAGCATCCTATAGAAAGCTTAACGAATGCATCAGCTGTTCTGTGATGGATCGTTTTTTTTGCGCAATTGTTCTATAATGTTCTGTGTCGGAGCAAAAAAACGCACCTAGCGTTTTCGTCTCAGACTCCCCTTTTCCTTAATATCCGGGCTTGTGGATGGCTTCGGCGGAATTAAAGCTCTAATTTAAAAGCCCATCGTATTGCTGGAGGTCATAGAGACGCAAAAATATACAAGTAGAGCCACCTCCTTCCTTCCACCCTCTTGAACACGCCTTGAACATCTTGGGCTCGCAAACCTTTTCGCGGCACTGCATAGACTCATGATGACGAATCCGAGTCTCGTCTCCGTAGTAGCGATTCGATTCAATACTCCATCCTCGTCTTCACTACAGAGGTCCGAAAACTCGCGATAGCTCTCCACGCGCTGTCGTTTTTGAGGCGGCTTGAGCATTTTCGGTACCCTCCTTGCGTTGACTTTGGTCCTGCCAAGATGATCGTGAAGAATATTTAAAATGGCTGTATCTGATACTCCAAGCGTTTTTGCGAGCTGTTTTATTATTAGTGTGGCATCTTCCAATATTACTTTTTTGACTTTTTGAACAATTTGCGAAATGGTCACTTCAATTGGCTGGATCGTCCTGGATCGTCCTCAAGAGAGTCTTTTCCTTGTTTTACAAGACTATGCTGCTTGTAAATCAAGGTTTTACCGGGACAAGAGTCCCCAAATGCCATGTTTTCCATTAAGGATTTTTGGTAAGAAGCTTTATAACATTGCGGTACTCGATTACGAAAAACTAATTTCTCGGTTGAAATTAAACTTGTTATTTATACTTACAATGAGTCGCTGAATTTTAATGGGCTATCTACTCATTCTGAGAACTTAAGATCGTATTAGCCTGATACTATCCCTTTTGGTATTCCGTAACTTGTCTAAATAATTGAAACAATTACGAATTCAGTTAAAATTCAGCTTTTTATTGCTCAGTTATTGATATGACTCACAAAACAGAAATAATGAAGAAAATGTTAAATGTGTTTCTATTTGCAAGTTCGTTATCTTGCTTGCAGTAGTGGACAGAAATATCCTGATTGATTCAAGACAATATGTAATTAAGTTGTTTTATTTGTATTTGACTCACGTGTGGATCGCTTTGATGCATGTTTATTGATGTGTATGAGCAGAAAGTACAAGCAGAAAATTGCACGCATCTGTATATTGTAAAGTATATAAATATACAGGTAAATTTGTTTCGTTTTCGATTTACATTACGTACATAGAGCGTTCATTTTATTTGCGGACTTTGACAATTCGAAAATTAACATCCATAGAATTTATTTCTTATTTCATTTAATTATACATTATTCAATATGATTTCTTCGCTTTCTCATATTTTCATTTTACTACTTACATTACCGAATAAAATTTCATTGAATTAATCGGTATATTTGACTAGTGTTAATTGGACCCGAATAGCAACAGAAAAAATCAATAGAAACGTATTAACAGTTACTTGATTGGAGTTGAGAAATATATAGCTATTAACAGAGTTAAGAAGCTTCTTGGAGCGAATAATCGTTTTTTTTTGTTAAAGGAGTCATAGGTGTAAAGCTGTTATATTTTTTTAGTATTTAAATTTTTTTTGATATCTCTTCGAATAGAAATAATGATAGCAAGTAAGAGTGTAAAGGAAAACAGGACGGCATCACAGACTTTAACAATTTACTTAAGTATTCAATTTTTAATGTTTGTGTTTGTATATTGAATAGATTGTTTCCAATGCGATTAGAAGAGAATTACTTTTACGTTGTCTATAAAATAATTTTGTGACGATTTTTCACGCAATTTACGCTTCAGATTCAAAATAATGTCTATTTACGAAATGTCACAAAATAATCGCGGAATTTCGCTCGTTTGATATTTCCTATGTAAAGGTTTAGTGGCAATCGAATCGCTCCGCTTCACTTTGCATAACTGTGACTAAAAGTAATTGTCTTTGTAGTTTTAATTACACTGTACACACTTAATTAGAAGTTTTAATTCATTTTGTCAATTTTTTCACAATATTAATGCTATTATTCCTAAAGATACATATACTATGGAACTAGTGCTAAGTACCTACGCTTTATTTGTTTTTAGCTTGAATGTAATAGAATTGCCAACTATTGTATTTCTCTTCGTGGGTTTTAATGGTTCAGTGATTTCTTTTAAGAAAATATAATAAAAATTCATTACTGAAAATAGTTACTTAATTAAAAATTAATGTCAACGTTTTATAATAACGGGTTATTTGAACTGTTAGAAGTTTTATTCAATAATTTTTATGAAATCGAATTGATTTATTTGACGATTCGTCGATCATGTTTTATTTTTACACTTAATACTATATTTACTACTTGATTGACGTCAATTTTTTTTTTTGTTGAGATAAATTTAAAATATTGATTTTATTTATTTTGTGAGCTATCTGCGAGGGTGATTCGTATATATTTGTGCTGCGTGAAAATCATTTCATATATTTGCCAAAAGCTGTTTTGCGATTTGGTTGCATTTAAAAATGATGATTGGTAGATCTATTCGATTTGCGCGATTCTATTTAGCTTGTTGCATGTAAAAATGTGTGTTGCTTTTATTGAATGATTAATTAATGTATTGCTTAGAGATTATTGCGGATAAAACTGATTGCTTCTGCATTGTGAACCTTTTGTTTTAATAAGCGCCCATTAATTTTACTAATGCTCTTGATATTTTTTCTAATGGGAGTTTTTAAACAAGAGTTAACATAAGGTTTTCCTTTATTATTCCAAGAATAGTTCCAAAAACGTTTAGGTAGTCTTTACAGAATTATACTTTAGGATTGAATTTTAAGAGTCAGGTTTATGTATTGAAATAAACTATTGAATGGCTTGGACAATCCCGGAAATGTGAGCTCTTCATAAGTAAACCGTTCAGCTTTGTGATTGTCCGGTAAGCAAATAAGTAAACTAGAAAAAATCTATGCTCTGGCTAATGGTACATACAGTGTAAATTTGAACCAGCATAGACATAATATACACATTTCACAATATTTTACACGATCTACTTACATAAATGCACTTTACAAAATGTTAACAGAAGCAATCATCAACATTTATTTACAAACTTAAGTTCGTAGTAACTGCGAAAATCAGCAAAAATACATGTACTTAAACATTTTGCATGCCATCTTTTCGACTTTGTTCATTTGAAGCTCATTTGTTATTTGTTTGAAATCATTGATATCTTAGATGTCAGCCAGAGAATTTATCTTTTTTAATTGGTGTCAGAAGTGGGATTCTTTTGTCATGTTTTGATGACCGAGAAAAAACGACTTCGCTATAAGGACTATAGGAGGGTTTGAGCACGGAGGGCGTAGATCCAGAAACATTTGAATTTCCAGTCGAAGAAAAGAATCAAAGTAAAAAGAATCGAGGTATAAAGTAGCGTGAAGAAAATTTCGATCATGAATTTGCTGTTGAAAATTTCTTCCGATATGAACCAACAAGCCGTGGTTATAGGTCAGAAACTTGAAGTGATGACAGTAAACAACAAGCCACGGTCATCAAAGACCAATTGAGCTAACAAACCTTGAAATTCGAGTAGCGATTGGTGCTGAAACTTATTCACCAGGACCGGAATATTAAGGAACTGCTTGAACAGTCAATTAGTAAAAGCGAGAAATAGTTGATGGAAGTTAAGCAACGATTCTAACAGCAGCTCTACAAGGAAGGCCAATTTTTAGTAGTACTTGAAGAAGAAATGAATCTGCAGACATCAAGAAGCAGGATAATAGTTGCAACAGCCGTGAACGTGTGACCACACTAATGATGTCATTAAGAGGAGCCGCAGCGAAATACCTCCAACCTCGGTAACTTTGAGCGATACCTACTTCGGATGAATACCAGTTTACGGAGAAATCGCTTGTCAGATACAGCTCGGTGATTTAGTGTTCCATCTTACTTAGGATGACCTTTCTTGGCTTTCACGGCTTTAGTCTGAAATTTTTATCATATGGGCCAGACTTGATGGTTATCCGGGGGGCCACTAATTGTTGATTTTTGAGCCAACCCAAAATCCAGCACTCAGTAGCCTTAGAGCGGCAGCGAACCTAATCAGAATGACGGAAGGACGTTATGTATTTGTAAGGATTCTGAGTCTAACGGAGCAAGAAAGAACAATTAAAGAAGTAGAGATAATTGCAGACTGCCATTCAGTTTCCTCCATTGAATACAAAAATGTACCCTACAGGAAGAGAGACGACATACCAAAGAATATGCTAGAGTCTTCACCAATAATCCACAGACACTAAGAGGTGCATATAATTGGATGTTATGATAATATCTTCTCGACTCAAGGCGAAGGTTACGGAAGAACTAATTTGACTACGCATCGAATCGATACGTGAAAGTCATCACTGATTCGGCACACACCCCGTCGTTTACCACGCTAAATAAGATAAGGTCACCAAAATGATACATGGGCATGCGAAACTAAGGAATCATTGAGCTATTGAATAGTCCTTGGACGTCGGAAGAACGATAGCAGTACACGATTTTGTGTTGACTATTGAAAGTTAAATAAAGTGACTTAAAATCACAGCTACTCCTTTGCTAAGACTATACAACATCAAGGATGATCTGGCCACTGTGAAGAGGCTCTAGACGTTGATTTCGAAGAGCGGATTTTGGCAGGATGAAATCATACACATACAGTTTAACAAAAGCTTATGCAAATATGTTAGCTTGTGAAACCACAGGTATCTGAGTCAAATCAACTGCTATTCATTTCACCCACGAAAATTTTTCAAATACGAAAATGAGCTCCAAACCTTAAGACCATAAATGTATTGTAGTTGGATACTTTGTTTGTTGTCATGTAACTTGATGAAGAAATGGATTGTTTACTTTCAAAAAGTAAACTCTTTGTCGGGGCAGACGAACGAAAGTTTCAAAACGTAGTTTTATCAGGAACTCGAAATTCGAAGAGAAACGATACAATGGTCATATCATTCATTCACTATCAGCTGACTTCTAAGATCTCATAACAGTTTAGCAAGCAACCTAAATTAAGCTGTAAATGTAATCTGATTTCGCAGATTGAATTTGGTTACTGGCTTCGATTATTGACAAGAACGAACAATTGAAATTGAAAACTTTGCAATCCTTTTCGTAAGTATTGTCATTAGCCTTCTATGCATTTCACGAATTTGATTTTTTTAAAGTTTATTTTATAGCAATTAAAACGCTACTAGAGGTTACGATAGTTTAAAATGGATTTTTTTTGACAAATGCATATAAGATTGGACGGAAAATTGGATTGATTTATCGACTACAATGTTTCCAACATCGGTTCTGGAAATCAGGTTGTCATCCTGAAAGCTAAGCTTAAATAAGCCTTTTCGCTCAGGTGTAAATACATGAATGTGATAACGCTGTTTCACTTATCTTGTTTGCGATAGGCATTGAATCGCTGATCTTAACTAAAACTCTGACTAAAACTAGTACTAGTGGTGACACTGTATCACAACGGCGGCTCCGACTCTGAGTCGGTTGGACTGATTTGCGATAGTTCCATGCTCTCTAGCAAAGGAGTCTTTTCCTCGCTCGAGCTAGGTGGGTCGTCGACGCCGCCGATGATCTTACAGACGTTCTGATGGCTTTGCTGATGTTGTGGCGAAGTCTCTTGCGAACTGTCTGCCGCATGAGTTTCCTCCATTGGTGACTCCTCGCAACTCTGGAAAATGGAAACGTTGCTGTAGTTGAAGCTGATTGCATTCTGTCGATTGATTGAAGATGATGCCGTAGAGAGACGATTCTTCTTATTGTCCTGGTGAAAATGTGTTGATTCCAATGTCTCGTCCTCCGAGAAGCAGTCGCCGATCGCGGTCTGCTTCAGTTTGCATAGGCTAAACAGGTGGCGTTCGGATCGCGACTTCCTTGGATCGATTCGAAGACGGTCTGATGTTCCTATGGGAAAATCATCAGATTCGCGTCTTGTGCAGGTGGCGATTTCGTTGACCGAGTTTCCTCGATTCAACGCTTTCCGCAGCTCGTGGCTCTCTCCCCTGGAAAAGGAGGGTGAGTGCTTCGGACTGGGCATTTCTAGGAGGGAATCGTTCGACTTGGCGATTTTGTTCTTGCGGTAGAATATACTCTCGCGCCACATTGTATGGCGATCACGTGGGCTTGGCGGTGGTGGGGGCGGGTTTGAGTTGGGAATTGCCTGCAGGTTCGATTCCCTACTGGTCATACCGGTGCTGCCAATTCTATGACTAAACGATGTATGCGTGAGCTTCTTGTATTTCTCGGTATTGTTAATGCTATGGACCCTGTTTTCTGAGTGCGTGCGGTTGCGGATGGGTTGGAAAGCGTTGTCGATGCGGCGTTCGTCCTCTAGCGAACGAAAGGTGATTTTGTTTACGCTTTTGAGGTGCTTTCGTCCTTGAGGTGGCGATGATGCTGTCATGTCCTCGAACGACGACACTCTATATTTTTGAGAGAATACTTCTATAGTAGCCGATCGTTTTGATGGCGATGTGGTGTAAATTGAGTTTTGATCGTTAACTAAAATTTTCGGTGGATCAAACTGAAAGCTCTGTTGGTTGGTGTTGTTTGGACTAGGTGAGTCAGCCGTGCATTTTCTAGGTGAAGGTGAAAGAGAGAAATTATGGTGCGAGTGAGCGTGGTGAAAGTGTGAGTGTGAGTGCGATCTATTGTTCAATTCATCCGTGCACGATGATGATCTAAAATACGGCGAACCTTGTTGATTGGATAGGGGAGATGTGTCGGAAACGGCCGAATCTATTTGAATTTGTGTCTGTATGGGTGATTGGCTACTGCTACTACTGTGTGCGGTTGAGCTGGTCAGCTCTAAGCTCGTTTCGTTGGCAATCGTCGTTGCGACGATCATATCTTCGACTCCTTCATCGATTGGAGATCCGATTGATTGAAAACTGCTCAAGCGGAAGCTTGAAGATGCAATGGAGAGCTCACCATCTGTCAATGATCCGAAAGCCGAGTCTTGTGATGGATTGCTTCGGCCATATTTCAAACATCGCAAGGAGTATTCTAATCGCCGACTCTTTGAGTTTTTATGATTGCAAATATCAGTGGTTAGTTGATTGTTCTGATTTGAAGCTAATGCTATGAAGTTGGGATTTCCCAATTCAAAATCACAAACACCCAGGTCAGCTGGGCGTGGAGATGCGGTGGATGATGTGGCCGACGCAGCCATTGTATTGCTGCTGTTGCTAACGGCACCAGCACTATTATCGTCTGATTGTAAACTGCTGTCACAGAAATGAATTGGTGAATTGAGAGGATCGTAATGATGTGAATCGTAGCTACTTGATGTAATCACAACCTCGTCCAATCCGCCTTCTGAGTCGCTTGATATATCAAATGAATCGGCCGTTCTGTAAAAAAGAGAAGAAAAGAAAAATATGGTAATGCATGTGTGAGATGACAAAAACGTGCATATTCTAGTAATACGGAATTATCATTTCAGCAGCTGTGCATTGCTCTACTTTAAGTGCATGTAGATTTGGACCTATAATATGAGTTAGAGCTGGCATGACTGAAACATAAAATAGCTGTTAGTTTATAAGATGCAGTCAACTATTATGCAACAGAAGTAACAAAAATTTGAAAATGTCGTCGGTTCTTCGAAGAAAATTTCTTAAATTTGGGGATAGCTTTCATTGGAATAGCCAAAAGTCGGACAATGTTCTGAATTTAATGTGATCATAAAAACTCAATTCATATAAAATTAGTTTTGAAATTGGAAGGGAGTTTCTGAAAGGGGACCCTGCTGCGGGGCAGCTGTATAGGCCGCTGCTGACAGCACAATGGGATGGATTCGTAAGGCGTATGAGGTTTCAATGTCCAAACGGAAACATGCATACTAAAAGAACGATGAAATCGCCGAACTGTGCATGATGAAATCACTGAGGTGTGCACGCGTAGTGAGCCAAGATTAGAAAGGACGTACCCAATATCTTTGCTGCTCACATCACAGCAAAAAAGGAGTTAAGGAAGGCCATCACGAGGAGCAAACGCGTCAAATGGCAGGCTCTTAGTGAAGAAGTGATCTAAGACGCTTGGGGCAATGGATACAAATTGGTCACCCGTAGACTCAGCTGCAATTCTCATGGTTGTTATATCCATGGAGGGAATCAGTTCACTGTTCCCAGTGTGTTCACCAAGGACAGATGATACCATCATCGTCAAACAGGCAAATGCTTTCCTCTTTACGAACAAAGTACTGAACACTGAAGAGAAGGAATAGGGCTTCAGACCTTAATGTAGTGCCGAAAGAAATGCTTAAAACTACTGCTAAAAGGCAATTGTGTTTGCTATTGGATTCATAAAATTCATGTCTATCCATGAGGGTCTTCCCGTTGCAATGGAAAGTAGCTCGACCGGTACTTGTAGACAAAAAAGTAGCTCGGGCACCTCATTGGTATACATCCACGGTGCATGTTAAATAGTACGCGGAAGCTCCTCAAATGGTTTTGCAACCCTTCGCTGCTGTAAGCAGTCATATCGGATGGCGATCTTTCTGACAGACAGCACGGCTCCTGAAAAGGGCTTTCAGTAATGGAAACCATCTCATAGGTTGCTGGGTCAGTAGGAAGAGCGGAAAAGGCATACCAGGGCACCTGACCGATGGCTCTGCTGATAACATCTCGATAGGATGAGAATCCTTGTTGGGTATACGGGTTGAAGGTGGTAGAGAGCTGCATTCATAAATTTATAATCAATGTTAATACGAGTGTGCAGTGATTAGTTTCACAAGCTAGTTGAAATCAAAGTTCGGTGCATGGTCCCTCGTCCAAACCTGAATTTGAACCAGGGACACTACGCACACAATTTTGTTGTTGTTTTTCTTAATTTCCGTTTATTTCAAACCAAAATAGGCTTCATATGTGATTTGATAGTATTTCTAATTTGTGATATTTTTCAATATGTCTGCAGAAAGTGTATTGTTTTGAAAAATGTAAGTTTTGAATTTCCTCTGCAGATGATGCGATCCATCTGGCAGGAAACATTTTAATACGGAGCTGCAAGATTTAAGCTCATTTATTATTTTCATATGTCATTGACAATGAGAACTACTGTTTAGCCAAAAAATATATAATTCATTTTTTAACTACAGAATGAATCAATTTAGCTAGAATAGTTTAATGTACCATTTATGCTGTTTATACGTATGTGACGAAGTGGCAGACACTGGCAAATTTCGGCTGCGCAAGAGATCAGAATTTACAAATTTAAACTGTTAGAAGTTGTTGTCACTATAAAGCCCTAATGTTGCGCGGCAGTTTGGGGGTCGAATTTTCGCGGTTCATGTTACATTACTTTTGCCGAACTACCAGCTTTTGAGGTTGTCATTTCAAACAAACGTATACATGTATTCGTTTATTATTGAACTGTATTAGCTGTCCTAAAAGATTCATCTTAGTAAGCTTCTAAACATTTTCTTCGAGCAGATGTGTGGCAGAAACCGTGGTGGTCAATATGGACTTAACATTTGTAGGATCTTTTCAATTGAAAACGGGCTCTTTATGAATACAGTGGTTATACATTGTTAAACAATATTTGTTAGATTATTCATGCTCCATTTGCTTTAATCAATAAGACTTTGAAATATTTGTGCATATATACAAAAAGTTTATTGGCAGCTAAATAAAATTTTATTTGAATCTTACGTGAAATTTATTAAAATTAGCTTATTAGCTATTTACAGATAGGTTGTTGAAATTGTTCGTACTTATATTACAGCTAGTAAAACATTTATACGTTTTTGGGGGATGTACATTTTTGAATGAATTTCGAAATATCTCAAGAATATATACATTAAAAATTTTATTCAGTTGAAAACTAATGAAACATTTCAAATTAATTGGATCAATCGATTAAGTCACAGGCATTTAAGTAACAGGTTGATATGTGGGACATACATAACATAAAACTGACATAAAACCTTGATCTATGAGTTTAATTTTCATTAATAACAATGTACATCGCGTCTAAATGTTGAAAATTCAGAAGATTGAAATTAAACGTCCAAATCTCTTAGGAAAGATTCAATTGAATCAGACTGCTTAAGGCTTGTAAGTAAAACAATATCGATACTCTACTTTAACTGACAAAACTAGCTAGCTAAAGTATTTCTATGCACAGCAAGGACTAAATGTCAAACAATTTGAAGTTGATTGTTTTTAAACCATTAATCCTGCTCAAAACCAAAGAATTCTTTGAAAATAAATTTAAATTTAATTACTTTCAGTATCTTCAATGTTGATTTGAACTACATAAAAATGGCATTGACGACCACGTAGCGAAACTCAAAAAACATTCTACTGATCGTTATTCAATGTCATATCCTCTTAGCTCCAATAAAATTTTACACGGCAAATTCATATTCAAAATTATATTTGTTTGCAATGGCAGCTTTAAAGCAAACATTTCGGAAGAAGTAAATTAACTCCACCTGAAAACCATTAAGTTAAAATTGCTTGAAAAAGGTAGTAACATTTTTGGGAGCCTAAATTCTTGAAACCTATTTCGCAATTTAAATCGTTCGTTATATATATATATATATATATATATATATATATATATATATATATATATATATATATATATATACATAAATACAATGTGAAAGAAAAATTATTCCCAACCTATTTTAAAAAATTCATTATGTATTTACCGTTGCACAAATTCGACTCTCTAATTCTACACAAACATTTTAAACGGAGGTTTCTTCATACCAACTCTTCAGTTATTGTAAAAACAGTATTTTACTTAATTACCGCAGCAGAGCAACACTAGCAATATAGTGGATTTTCGGGGAAAACTAGCACCAAATTATCTCGATGGTAGGATGGAAAGAAAAAATCATAAAAAAGTAAATTTTTTATTATTTGAATTACTGACGACTTTTCTACAAAACTACCCGCATAATTTTGTTGCTACCGATTGCAAGGAATTTTTTTATTGCCCTGTTTATCATAAGCAATGATTTTCGCAAGAAAATGTACTAAGGTCTTTAGCTGCATTGTTTTTCCTGCTCAGAAGTGGCCAGGTCGGCTAAACAAAAGAGACAAAACAAGAAAAAAATCAAAAAACCAAAACTAATGGCAACTGTTCAAGAGCTTAAACGACATGCAAATTAAATGGTCAAAAAGATCCTTTATGGGCTGTGGTTGATGCCAGCAAAGAAGATGTAATCATCGCTGTAGAAAAGTGGCAGGCTTTGTTTAGGGTTTGGTACAAACGGCAAAAATGCAATCCAAATCCGCACCTACGGTAGTATAATGAAGTCACACCAGCAAAGTGTGTAATTCAACGCTCGGCAAACTTTCACAGTCTTCGCTCTCCGAACTGGGGAAACTTTGGCCAGGTGCCAAATTGGTGCCAAAGGATGAAGCTTACAGTCAGCCCAGATGCAAAGAATGGATTTCCAGCTTCCACAATGATCCAGAAGAAGCTGTGGAGACTGATCTTTTGACAGAGGATCGGAGAGTGGCCAAAATTGGCGAGCTTGTTGAAGGCTGACGGCAGACTCTCTTTATCCTAAATGAGGAAGTGGTACGGCTTTTAGAGGCATCATCACGCGGTCGAGAAATTGTCTTTGCGTGTTTATAGGAGTGACGATGCAAAGGGCCCTGAGACCACCAAACATAACCCGAAGCAGGAGCCTCTGACAGTAGAGCAGTCATTTGACAAGGGGCCCAATGCTCTTTTCGCGGGTACATCTGAGTGAGAACCAGAAGGGGAGTTCATACTGTTGGGGCCACCTCAGATTTGTGTGACTTCTTGAATCTGGAAAAAGAGGAATGAGGCATATCTCATCCTGACGCTGATTGGTAATGGTGAGCGTACTTGAAATAAACCTTCAACGTTTGAAATGCTTCTGTAAGACAGGAGAGAAGTTAATTTTAATCCAAGAACTGTGGATTGTAGACAACCGAGTTTGCGGATTACGCACCAATGCACACAGACTGATTACACCCGACAGTCTGGAGAAACCACGAGCTTTGCATTCTTACAAAGAATATCATTTATAATCTCGTTCTTCACAATTTTTGTGACTTTTTTGTGTTTGGTTTCGTGCTACACGGCACAGGATCATAACGCCTATCTTTTCCTTGATATCGTCATGGATGTATTGCCTACAGCCAACACGAACTGTGCGTGTCATATTATAGGAGCTGAATCTAATGGCGACAGAAATCTCCGACACCCTTTGATTTCATCTTCGCCTACAACCCAAAAAGCGAAATTTATGAGGAGACTCGATGTTTTGAATTATTTATGTTTACGTGCCTGCCGTTGATTTAGGGTGGCCCACACATTCATCAAAATCATCCGATGAATAGCAATATGATCAGTTAATTTCGTGATCGTTTGACGACTCTGTCGGAAGTGGTCGCGATTCGAGGTATGGCAAAAATTTCGAAACCTTTAAAACATCCAAGTTAAATTTTCAATTCGTAGACTTCGTGTTTTGAATTTCATTTCTTCATAGAATTATAAGGATAGATAAAACATCACTGAAATAAAGATAACAAAAGTTGAAAAATCTGGACCTATTCCATATCGACGTCAATGAATCCTGAAATTTCCAACTCAATCAGAGGACACAATCATAAGGCATAGTCACTGAATTTTTTTGAGCTTACATATATAAAGTCATCAAATTGTATTTCAACTGGAGGATCGGCGAGAAATCTACTTTCGAAAAGATTAATTATATAGCCGCTTAAATATTTATATAATATTCTCAATTTGAATATTTTGCTGAGTGACCTAGGTCACTCAGCAAAATAAAATAAAATTGATGTGTTATTATAAAATCTGTAGCTCAGTGACGTGAATATGATACGCTTTACTGTCAAATATTGCATGAAAATTCTACTAATAAATAAAATTGTGTAAAATGATTAAACTTTGACCGTCAAATAGTTCTTCATTATTCTTAAACTTCCAATGTACATCACCCCAATTTCAGCATGCGATTTTCGCATTCAACTATACGTATATACACTAGTTCGTTCAATTCGTAACATATCAGATACATACTGCATACACATATCAAAACAGTTCTGATAAGAAGCGCAAGCAAATCAAATCAAAAGATTAGAAAAATTAAAAGTATCATTATAATTTGAAATATGTAACAAAATCTTACCTCCAACATATATCAAATTTGAAAACGTCCAATAACATAATATCAATCAGATCAGTATAACGCTTAGTATTCTAACAAACGTCTTAGACTAAACGATAATCAAACTTTTCATAGGGTGCACCGAGAAAACTGTTGTTAACAATTCGATAGTAAAATAGTTAATATCGATTCGAAATAATGTACAGGAATTTTCTCAAAAATGCTTGCATGCAATAAAAAAACAATGTACACATCAAATGAAATATAATCACTTATATCGGAAGATTGCAGTGTAATTCGATTCTATTGAAAGTAAACAGTTCAGGTAGAAAAAATTATGAATTAAAAAACACATCTTTGTTAGAAATGAAACGTTCAAACTCAATGTTCAGATCCCGTTCAGAAGCAACAAAACACCACAACACCATCTAATCTGACATTGATGATCATGTGAAAATTTTTATTTTAGTAAAATATATTTTGTGTTTTTCCTTTCATTTATCTTCTTCCACTGAGATTTCGGAAAAACGAAATTTTTCTATTAGTGTAACGGACTAACCCTGTTCGACGATCACGTGGTGTCGATGGTGGCGTGCATGGTGAACTCGCCTCACTGAACGATTCGCCTAACGATGCACTCTGACGTTTCTTGACGGCATGGAGAAGATTTAATGTTGATTTACTTAAGCTGGGTTTGATTGTCTAAAACGGTACAAGTATCATTAGTTAGATTCAAATACATTCGTAGATTGACGATACTTACACTGACGCAAGGACCACGAAGTTCTCGCAAATCGATGTTCCGAAATAAATCACAGAGAACCAAGTCTTCGACTGTAAGACAACATCCGTTGTGTGGCTCGAATATTAGTTGCAAAATTTCTACAATCTGTCAACAAATTTATGAATGATATTGGCAATAATCGTTTTAAATTCTTGATATTGACCTGTGGATATCGATCTAGTTCCATTTCGAGAAATGCTGTGGACGGCTGTGGTGTATTCAGTTCGCTTCCAACGCACATTTCATACAATAAGTGTCCGAAGCAAATAATATCGATATTTTCTATATCACTAATTGAGCGAGACCACATGACGGCATTGACCCGTGAACTTAAACCTAATAAACCATTTTCCAGACCGGAAAGCCTGTCGAATGTACACAAGAGTAACATACAAGCGGGATTGTCATTGCACTTAGTAATATATAGCATTTTATAGCCATGTAAATCGGAAGGATGCTTACCTTGCAACTCCGTTTTGCAAAATGACATTGCCGCTATGGAGATGACCGTGCAGTGGAAATCCTCGTTCACGTAAAAATAGTAAAGCTTCGAGAATTTGTCTACCTAATCGTTGTACTTGTGAAATTGGGAGGCATGTTGGTTTTCGCGTATATTTACGACTCCACGGTTCATTCCATTGAGCCTAGAATAAATAATTGATGCTCTTGAATGTGTGTACTAACTGGGTCATACGTATAATTTATAGTAATTTTTTCTTTAAATATAGAAAAATGCTAACCCTGATTATTCACAGCTCTTCTAAATGAACGATGAAAATAATTCAAGAAAACAAGGAAATAATTATTAAAAATCACTCTTTTGCTTAGAAAACTGTACAGTAGAATAATTAGAAAGATGAGCTTGTTCAAATCATGGCGCTAAGTAAACGAAATTAGCTTCTGCTTGAATGCTTGAAGGTCGGTTGGTTGATAACGAAATAATAGATTGATTCCGAAAAACAAAAATTGAAGCGAAACATGGAAAATTCAATTATATCATTACCTTAGCGGAATAAAAAAAAACGCAGATATACGGTAACTCAAATTTTGACCTTGTGCCTCCTATGGTTGTGTTTTTTTTTACATAAGCACGTGAGCAGCAAACCTTCAAGATTAGCAGACACCATATACTCCATTTTTATCTCAAAAAGTATCCTGATTGTTGGAAACTTAGCACCATTATCGTTATCCACAAGACCGGCTAAGATTTTACTTTTCCGCGAAACTGGCGACCTATTAGCCAACTCTCATCCATAGACGAACTTGCAGCGCATATCAATCTCTTTCGATTCATAGTGATTGTCATTCTTAACAACTGCTTGCCCTTAGAACAGTTTTTTTTAAACAGGATATCTAGAGGGAGGGAGATGTTGGAAAGACATTTGACAAAGTTTGGCATCTTGGCTCATTTTCAAACTAAACAACCTTAAAATACCATGTTAATTTTCCCAACTCATTGGATCGTTTCTACAAAACAGAGCTTTCGAAGTCAGTACAGTAGCCGGAATAACCCTATGATCTCTCTTGTTGTACATTTTGTACAGCTTGCACTTAGCTGACATACCCAGTTCTAACAGAGTAAATATATCCTTATTCGCTAATGATCCATGAACATATATTTCTCACGTCCAAGCAAGTAACCATATATAACCTCCAATTCCTATATGGAAGATTTTAAAAGATGGAAACAACTACTAAACGCTGAAAAAATCCAAGTGATCTTTATTACCTGCAAAAGACGACTGAAAACTACTAATTGTCGACAGACAACGACAGACTAGCAACTAATTGTCGACGACTAGACTTTAGAATAGTAATAGATTACCAATTACTTAGGGCTAACGTTTGACAATAAATTACAATGGACAGCACATGAGGACAACAAACGAGCGACCTTGAATAATACCGCCAGCGCCCTCAACCCTCTTTTAAGGGGGGGCAGGTACACTAAGAATTTTGAGAAAATCGATTTCATTTTCTATAATTTCAAAAGCATTATCTGCAATTTTCAGACGAATCGGACTATTCTTTATGGAGATAAATAACTTTGAATGAAGTCGTCTCTATGCATAAAGCGTTTTTTTGCATGCTTTAAAAGCATTTTTCTCGAAACTATGTTTTCGAAGTCGGTAATCACTGTAACTTGAAAACGGCTTTATCGATCAGCATGAAATTTTCCTCAGTTATTTTATATGTAATTATCCTCCAGATGAACGAAGAATTTTTCGATTGGACGATTTTTTTTCAGTAGTCGAAAATCTGAGTGAAATTTTGGTCGAAAATACAATTTTGAATTTCAACAACCGCCATTTTTCGACTAATCAAAATCTGCCAAAATCCTTCGTTCATCCGGAGCACTATATCATGAACTAATAATCCCCTATTTTTGTTTTATTGCGGATGATCCAGTGACAAGCTATTGTGATCACGGTAAAACAATTTTTTTTTGACCCCTCGAAAATTTAGTCTTTTTCGACTAATTTTTAACCTTCTGCCTTCAAAAAATTACAATAGCTTCTACAAATATATTTCTTTCAAGTAAAAAAAACATTTGTTATTAATTATTTTGATGTGTGTCTAAAAAAAAGTCCAAAAAAAGAGCTTTTTTTGGACGTCCCAAGTGTACCTAGCCCCTTAAAATGATCCCGCCTGAGCACCATACATAAAGCTATATAAGCTAGCTCTCAGATTTTAGCTGCTTTACGTCTGCGTAGCTTTCGGACAAACTTCTAAAACGAAAAGGAAAAACACTAGAAGCATATCAAAACATTAAATTTGGCAACGTCTTCAAGATCGTTTGGTACGTAAGAACTAAGAATTGAACTAAGAATTCAATTCTTAGAATTGAACAACGAACTAAGAATTGAGAAAGATGGAAAATACATACGCGACAGAGCACTTAAATTGTTTGACACAATTGACAGACACCCCAACAACTCTCTGACAATCTTAGAAATTCAAAATTCTTGCCACTCGCCTCTCCTATCTCAGCTTGACGCAACTCACAGAGGGGTGCGGGGACACTATAATCTACTGTAAAATAAATCAAAGTATCACTAATTTCAGAGTTTGTGCGCCAACTGGTCAGAACTATAAAAACACCACAAACTGCTGGCGAACGAGTGTAAGGAAATGAATGCAGCAAAAATTGTAAGGATTTCACAGAAAAACTAGATGCAAGCATAGAAAAACTAGATGCAACTTACTTAGAGAAGCGAAAGAAAAGTTGGCTAGTAATACCGATGCTGTCAAGTCGGAGCGGAAATGTATCGAACAGAAATGCATGGATTTGTTAGCGAAAGAGATCTTGCTGAGGCTGGTCCTTCAGGCACAAGCACATCATCCATGAAAGTATGGAAGAATTTTTACGTAGAAGTAGCGTTGTCCTATGATATTACCTATGATTAGTGTGTTATTCTTCGGCACGAGCTGTGGAGGGCGATAGTGGGGTCAGGGCCAGTTTAAAATTTTATCCAAGCGAGTTTTGTTGCTGGTCACTTCTGAATCGCCTGGAGTTCAGGGGCTCAAATGGCTCGTTTTACTACTAGGTACTGGAAGTTGGTCTAAATTTACCATTTTCGATCCGAATATAGCCAAATCGGTCTAAACCAGTTTTTGGTCTCCTGGTCCCCGCAAGAATGCAAGTAAAATCACTGACATGTTCAGTAATCTGAATCCGGACTTCGAAGTGCTATAAAGTATGTAAGTCTCAGGATAAACTCCACTACAGGTGAAAATCGCTTCAACCTGGTGATATAGCATCCCCAGAGAAGCTCCTCGGTGAGCAGTAGAAAATGCAGAATGATGCTGCGCTATTTCTTTTCTACATTTATGACTGACTTCGAGTAGGATTTTCTGCAAGTTCCTAACTGTTCTCCCTAATTGCAGCTACTCCTTTTACAATTCAACACCTTGAACTTTCAAACCCATTAAAATATATTGAATATGTAATAATAATTTAATATAACAATAAAACGATATTCCGTGTAAAATTGTACTTACTTTATAAATTAAATCTTTAAGGCTTCCACGTGGATTAAAGGGCATTACGAGACAAGCATAATTAATTGAATTGTTATGTAAAAATCCTAAATCTAAAACGGGATAGATGTATGGATGATGTAAGGATCCTAAAAGTTCCATAAATAATCCTTTAGGTGATTCGCTTGGCGGCAGTTCTTCTAAGGCAATACAGTCTGGAGGTAACGGAAGTAACGTCATCAATCGATCAGTTCGTACCTGCAAAATATGAAAAAATCATGGCTATTAATTATTATATTTTGGAAGTCAGTTTATGGTGTTAAAAAATAAATCACATCCAGACGTACCGTTGTATCATTAATTAAAAACCAATTTTTATTATGCCTCGATCCGATTTCATCAAGATGGGCGATAATATCATAACGACCACTGGTATGCTGAATCCATTCTTGGCAAGCACCCAGCGCACGATCCCGAGCAGCTCTTTCACGTGGACTTCGTTCCTGTATACCGTTGCCGCTATCTAATGCTGTGTATTGATATTTTAAATTCGGTCTGAAAAAAATCAATACAATAGATAATTTTACTTTACATGTTTGGTATGATGGCTTCTTATTGTATAATATAGGGAATTTTCAGTTTCTCATGCTCAAAGTACAGAAAAATATATTATTTAGTATATATGTGATATGAAAATCCACACAAAAATTAGTTTACATGAAAAATATTGACACGATGCAGATTTTATGGCTAAATATTAGTAGCGCCCAACGTGGGTGTTTCATCAAGTATTTTAGTGATTTTACTATTTATATCAGCTTTACACTAAAAACAAATTCATGTAGATTTATTAGCTGAATGTGAAATGAAACAAAAACTGATTTACAATTTTTTATGGAAACTTGTTGAAAAGCGCATCGAGAATATGTCAAAGTATATTTCAGAACTAATTTTCGCAAGGCTATTCGCTATAGCTATAACTATAGTATATACAAATATATTTATTCCTATATAATCAATTCACATTGATTCGTATGTTTTCGTACAACTTGTCTATTTTCAACCCAATCTACACTGAAATATCTACACTAGTTACTTTCCATTAGGACTTGTTTGCTTGCAAACAAACTAAGTCAATGGACATGTCCGATCGGAAATAAGCCGTAAGGGGGTGTAACTATTCGATGATATCATGTGATGAAGCAAAAAAGCCATTACAAGGATTCATCATGTCATAGGATATAGATGATTGCTGACGCCTTCTTCGAAAGCCATCAGCATCATACGTGACATTCTTCAGATGAAATACTTAGATACGAAGTGTGCTTTCCTATCCAAGTTTAATGCCCATATCACGTACCACCTGTTTTAGATCATCAATATCTCGTAAGGAATGTAAAAATGTTGAAGTAGAAGAAACGAGTGAAAAGTTTTCATAGCAGCCAGATTACTCAGGAGTGAATTTATGAAGACAACAAGCTGAAATTGGTATGATTGTGTCTGAAAAGTTGCTTTCTTTCGAGTGTTTTTGTGTTAGATTGCTAGTATATTTGTTGAAGGAAAAAGTATATTTCGTAGGTTGTTCCCAGTTCAAGGAACCTTAGTTTTAGGCTCATGACGTCAGTTGGTTATTGGATTATACTAAACATTATCAAGTGCTATATATGTTTTGCTTTTCATCAACTGGCTGAATGTTTAAATTGAAATCGACAGAAATGTTTGGGGTATATGAATTTGCATAATGTTGCATGAGGTTGTTGCTATAATACATCGAAAGTTGTCGATTCAGGCGCCTTACAGTAATTGACATTTCGCTTGAAGTAATATTCTTTTGATGTGCAATATGTTCAATTGACTCAGATGAGTTATTGAAAATATATGGAGAAATAGCTCAATCCTTCATTACAAGCCGAAGTCTGAAGGTGTTGTATTGCATACTAAAAACTACTGAAGTAGTTTATGAATTAACTACTGATGCAATGTTGTTGTCATGTCAATTTCAAAATAGTTGGAGTGAGGTAGCTCCACGGCTAGCCTGGACACTTAGACATTTGAGTAAATTGTTCACATTAGTTCTGATGCCCGTTACCTTTTGAATATTTTAATGTGTGTACCCGATTCCCAGAGATAAGCACATCTAACAGCGTCTTATATCGCTAGCCATTAATCTCACTTCCAGTCAATATCAGTAGAATCCATTCGTCGAAAGATGTGAATTGGCATTCAAAAACAGATTATCTTTAAACCTCAAATATGGTGGAATTCAAAGAGATTTTCATCGACAGTGCCATATCATCTTGAAATTTACATAACATGAAATGGATGGAGAATCTATACCACCTGTTTGCCAGGTACATGAAAACTTTTCCTGATTAGATCGATTGTGGTGTGCTCTGTAAACACATATACATCTATGTACAACTTTGTGTTGGTAAATGTTGCTGAAGAACCTGATGAACCTTTTCCTCGTGCCAAGCAAGTATTTGCACTCCACAGTTGTTGTTGTTTTCTCATTCGAATTCTGTTAATCTCGAATGAATAATGGTTGTTGTGATTCAACTTTTGGTTCGCGGGATCCTTATTTTTAGTGACAAAAAAGACGAAAAAGTGCGGGTTATGGTCGGGGATGTAGTGTGATGAAGCACAATTGAAGTGAAAAAATTTGCGTAGAAAATTTGGGCTGAGTGCTGAAAGATTAAGATAAAAAGATTTGAGGGCGATTTTTTTCAATAAGAATAGATAATACTGTTACTTTGAGTTGTTGCGCCTAATGGGTCAGTCAGATTAGAACTCGATTATTTTTATTTTTTATTTAATTAAATTATACAAGAATATATTGTTCTACACAACTGGTTCTTAAAAAAATCTGTCATGATCTCGAAGTTTGCTGAATATTGCAAAGCAAGGTTAAATGACATGAATGGCTGCTTCATAAAATTTCTGGTGAATATACTAAATAGGCCTTTGGCAACTATATTTCCAAAATCCACTAACCATTTCGGCCTAAGTCATATTTCGGCAGTGTTCAACTACAACTTTTAAAGAAATATAGCTTACCTATCATGTATCTAAGGACATCAAGACGTTTTCTGAGAACATGTATATAATATTCTGAGATTTCTCTTCAAAAAGAGCAGAAAACCTTGTATAGAAACGGTGAATGTGAATGGCAATAGAATAGCCTCAGTCCATCTCCTAGGGATGAAACTAATTCGATGAGGTGAGCCAGTCATCATCTCAGTGCAGCTTCATAGGATGTCTAACTTCCAATTGAGGTGAGAGATAAACCCTTTCGAGAAACTCAGCTCACCGGGCCCTGATGGGGTTCTTCTGGCTGACATCCACCAGTCTAAAGAAGTAACGCTTCTATGGTTGAGAGTTATGTACATATAATATGAACGAGGGTGGGTCAATAAATTCGCGGAATGAATAGGTAGTTTAAAAAAAAGTAATGAGCTCAGAACCTCATAACATGTATAAATAGCAACTTTTATTTCAATCGAGCCATTAGTTTTTGAACTATCTTCGACCAAGTAACTCAATCTGGAAGAAAATGTAAAATATGCTATGGAGAAAATCGAGTACTGCGCTGTGATAAAGTTATAAAATTCCTGACCGAACAAGGAAAGTTCCCTCAAACCATAATGGAAAAGATGGCATCCGTTTACGAGGACTTTTTTCCAAGTAAAACCATGATTTAAAAGTGGCACCGCCATTTTAAGTAAAGGAAGGGATTCACTTGAACACGATCTACAACCAGGACGGCCAATTGAAGTGACTACTCCGAAAATTATTCAAAAAGTCGAAACAAGATATTGAAAGATGCTAGACTAATAAAAACAGTTCGCAGAAATTGTTGAAGTATCAGATACAACCATGTTAAATATTCTTTATGATCGCCTTGGTATGACTAAGGTCAGTGCAAGGTGGGTGCCGAGAATGCTCACGCCGTCACAAAAACAACAGCGCGTGTAGCGCTGTCGCTCTTTTTTGGACATCTTTAGTGAATACGAGGATGGGGTGTTGAGCCGACTCGTTACTGGAGACGAAACGTGGATTCATCATTAAGAGCCTTAGTCCAAACAAGATTCTATGCAGTGGCACAAAAAAGGCACACCGCCACCACCCGAGTAGTTCAAGGTGTCACAGTCTGCTGGAGAAGTTATGGTGACAGATTTTTGGGACGTAAAAGAGATCCTGTTGATCGATTTTAACAACGAAAGCGTCTTTATAATCGGAGAATATTACGCTTCGGTTGAAAGAAATCACTAAAGAAAAAAGGAGTGGACAATTAACCAAAGGTTTCTTCTTTCTGTACAGCAACACACCTTTTCACAAGAGTCGTATTGCGTTGGCTGCGGTGTATAAGGTGGTTTTCGATATTTTAGATCATCTACCCTACACCGCTGATTTGCCTTCTAGCGATTATTATAAATTCCTCAATTTTCAAACGATGAATAAGTGAAGGGCGTAGTTTTGGCTTACTTTTCCGACAACACAACACATTTTTTTTTACATAAACTAATTGAAAGATCTGAAAAATTTATTAGAACAGCAGGTAAATATATTGAAAATGAAAAATAAGTTTGCATTTTTATTTGCAATTGTTACTCTCATAACTACGACCCATCCTTAATAACCTACCCTACGTTCCCATCAGCTGGCTGGAGATGAGAGTTGTGTTTATTTATTAAAAGCAGGAGAAGCTCCACCAGTTAAGTAATCAAAAATTCAATCAATCCTGCATTAATTTTGAAGTGCAAGCATTCTTATGCCGAAGAGAAGTCTGTTGAAGCTGCATTTCATGTTCTCAAGGAAATTATACTTGGCGGCTTCCTAGCTATTGAGAGGTCTTCAACATCATCAAGTCTTCTGCGATTGTTGAAGGACTTGCAGGGTTGGATGTTTTTATGTGGCTAATAGCTTTAATCGAACAGCTCTCTAAGAACAGAGAACAGGGCTTGGATACATTTTAATGTGGAGCCATTTTGCGTCTATTGCGAAACATTACGATGAACACTCTTCTGATGGGTCCGGACCATGGCAGCTGAAAAGTTGATTCAATTCTACAATGGAACGCATATATAACAGTAAAAGAACGTAATTCTTTCGGCACACTTTACTGCTGTGGAAGAGCCGTAGGATTGAATTGGGATGTGTAGCATCGCATTGTCACACGGTTTTATACCGCAGTTGTTGAGCTGATCCTACTGTGCAGAATGTTGTTTTGTGAGTAGTTTGAAGAAGAAGAAAGGTTGGTCGCACCTTTCGTAAAAGGGGCCCTCCGAACTATATTTTCCCAGATTTCGTAAAGATATCTTCTGCATACGAGCCACATCCAAAGTATTAATATCTAAAAATCACAAACGTTTAATATTCACAGAAGTGATGCTCCGCAGAGTCAACCTCTTCTAGACAGGATGAACGGAGCTCATCCAGTGCAGAGCTCATCCCATTCAGAGCAACTTTGAGGCTGATAAGCTGTACAGTTCTTATCCACTGTCTCAATGAAAACAACGCTGGCTGGCTCCAGGTAATAATACATCGAGAGCCCTAAGAAGTCCTGTGCTGAAGAAACGTATTGTGCGATTGCGACACAGTCTTGCGTATCCATAATCGCGCATCGCATCAGCCAGCTGTTAATTTTGACCCTTAGTACTCTTCGTAGTACTCTTATAGGGTGGCATACTCAATGTTTGGGGGTAACATACAATAATTTTTGTGGGAGACGAAGAGGGAGGAGTACAGGGGTCATAAAAATAACCAAATGGGAGAGTATATCCACGGTATCACAACGGGCCTCTACTGTGCTTATGTGCGTCTTGTAGCAGTACTTGTACCAGGCACTTGTTAGTTGTTAATTGGTGCAACCGCTACAGGTACTAGTCGCACCAATCACTACTACAACTATTGCCTCAACTTTCTACTGTGAACCCATGATATTTTACTGAAACGGTTTTGCCGTCTATAAAACCCTCTCAGTGATATCATTGAAGCAGGATTTTAGTGTTGTTTTCAATGCTACTAACCTAGCCGGAACTCGATAGAGGTGCAAAAAACGCGCCCAATATAAGCAGAGACTAATGCAACAAGGTTTCAGAAGGTACGGGTGTAAAATTGCGTCGTACAGAGCCAGTACTATTATAGACATAGTATTCGGTCAGCTGTTTGTTGGAAAAGTATTGGGATTAAAGGCAAAACTTCATTTCACATCAGTACGTAAATGGGAAAAATGCGCGTCTCCATACATTTCAAAAGGAAAATTTACATATCTCAGATTTTGCTAAACCTTTTTTTTTGAGACTTTCGTAAAATAATCAAGTATGTATATGACAACGAACCAACATTTTAACTGAGAATTTAGAGCTTATATTCGCTTATAGTTAATTTTTCTTTCAATAGCACAGCGAAATATTTATGTAAAAACACTTTGTAAATCAACGTGCAAACAATCACAATTTATAAAACTAATTGATAAGTATCCTATTTCCAGCTAAAGGAAATCATAAACACATCGTACCAATTAGAGAGAAAGACTTATGTCTATTTGCACTATACGTGCACCATGAAATATGCAACAATAACAAACAACAACACCGCCAGAGCGTCATCATCACAACATCAAAACAGTAACATAATGAATACAGAACAAAAACGACGATGACATAGTATTATACACGTCATGGCTATCCTTTATTTTGCCCAAAGTAGGGTAAAGTCGTTTGCACTTTTCGAAGAGAATAAGCTATCCGCCATATTGACAGTGAGGGGGTACAAACTGGAACGTTGAGCCATCCGACGACGAAAAAAGTAAATATCTTGATGGGGTAGATATTCTCATGTACTCTAAGCGAAATGTTGCTTCCGTTGAGTGTCATATATGGACAATATTTAGATAGATTCAAGGACAAAATCCTTGGTGACGACATGCTTTATGCAGATCGAGAGAGATTGAAAGATATTAAAATAAATTCAACTTGTTGGTAAAATGCGGATACATTTATGTCTTATAATCAGCAAGTTTATTTAGTCTTGATTAGTTGTTTAACGCATTGAAAAGGGCGTGATTCTTGCTACATTTGAAAACAAATTCCGACATCAGCAAAATATTTAGTCGCAAGTTGGATTCGTTTTCATTGTGTTTTATATTTTTTTACCCGTACTGTATGGGCTATAAATATTTTTTTTTAAGTAATCCCACGACAATCCTCGTACGGGTCTAGGGGTTGAAGCTGGTAGAGAGCTTCTTTACAATTTTTTAATCATTGTGAATACCAGTGCGGAGTGATTAGTTCCACGACTCACTTTACCCCTGATTTAAATCAGGTACCTAATCAGAGCTAGGTGAACTCAAAGCTTGGTGCGCGGACCCTCGTCCGAACCTGGATTCGAACCAGGGACTCCAAACGCAAGAAGCCAATGCTCTACCCACTAGTACAAGAGAAAACCTATTTTAGAAATGAAAAAAATACTAAAAATATCAACCTGACATGATGTTAGATTAGGATAAGAGTATTGTGCCGGTTCGTTTATCTTTCGTTTTCGCCTCCTCTGCAAGTTTATCGACACCATAGATGTGTGCAAGCATGAGATTCGTGAGTGCCGGCTCATTCCGAAGGATTCACTTCCATGATGTCACGTTGAGAAACGAAGCCAATGAACAAACGAATGGATGAAATGTTGGAACGAATCCGAGACGAAATGAAATGGAAACAGCCTAATTTAGTTCTTATTTAATTTTATTTTCTGTTTTGAATCCTGTTTCGCGTGTGCGACACTTTGTACTTGCAAAGTCAGTTGACACATGATATCATGTCGTTTGGTCGTTAATGTTGAAAAAAAGTCTGTTTACACGCTGTTATACTCAACTTAATGAGTGCGAATTATAATATGGTTACGTTTGATGATGTAATATTCTATAGGTACTTAAGCAAATTTGTGAATAGATATACCCATATGATTACTTTAATATTTAATTATTTTCATAAATTATTCTAGCTGGATAATATAGAAATAACGTACAAGAGAACAGCAAAAATTTAAACAGTACATAGTTATATAGATAAACATGAATAGAAATTGACATCTAAATGTAAATATGTATTTATTTAGAGTGAAAGTAATACTAACATCTAACTCTAAATCAAACGGATAAATTGAAACAAAATGCAACGAACTCCAAAGTAGATTTTATTTCTTAGTTTTATCTTAAATACAATAACTTTTTAATGATTATTCCGTTCGAAAGACTACCTAATATTAAGTTATAGAGTTATATTTTCTAACAAAAAAAATTGTTGTGTTGTAGGAATATTTTAGTAGATTAAAAACCAACTTAAACTAAAAAGCGAAATATATCTAGATGCATGCACTGACCGATGAATCAACCCACCAATTATTATTTCTTTCATCAGAAGAAAATAACATTTTCATCTAAAGACTAAAACATCAAAAAATAAAATTATTTACTGTACGAATTCTTGTGAATATTTGATTTTTCAAAAGTGAATTACAGTTTTCCCTTTTTCTAGATAGATTTTTCAAATATTCCTTTCTTAGATATTCCTGGAACATCAAACAAGACTTTTGAATATGAGAAGTATAGAAACAGGAGGATGGTCACAAAGAATCTGAAAAAAAACTAGTTTAAAGAAAGGATAGCGGAAAAATGAATACCGGAGAAACTACCCCCGGGCCCCGACTATGTGGTGAATAAGTCCATGGTTGGATTTACATGAGAAAAAATGCAGCTAATTAACTAAAGTCTCAATTACGCTGTGAGGGGAATAGTATTTCCAACGAGATATTTCGCTATAGACTCCAAAGTTGCAATAAAACACCTTGCCGAAGAAGAGCAAATACAAATTCGGAATAGGAAGTAAGACGCAAAGGGTACTTATCTAAAAGCAGATAATAGAAACGCTGGAATTGTAAAGCGTAGTGATGCATATGATCAACTAGTTATGGAAAGAGTCAACAAAAGAAAGCCAGAATGAGTTGAGGAAAGATCCTTTACCAGATTCTATCAAACTAGTGAAAAAGGTTTTGGAATAGTACAAGAAGACGATTGGAGACGATCTGCATCACAATGTAAATTTCAACTTTCGGTTCGTTATGGCAGTTTTTTTTGGATTCGATTACATTGTGACCAATGCAGAATTCTGCAGAACATGTATTTTCATGATGGTGTAGAAGCCCAGTTGCTGGGTTCTATAATTGCAACAACAAAACATACAGGGACCGCCAGTCTTATCATTAAGTACTGCAATAGACTTAGCTATTTACAAAGCAGATAGCGGTAATTGGCTTGTGCTTGGTGGAAATTGATTTTTCTTCAGGAGTTTTTGTTGCACTTGCCGTGGAGCTGGTTGACTTTCATCCGCAGAGGTATCTGAGGAAAACACAGAAAAATCAAAAATCGTTTTTGTGCAGATTCGACACTTATTCTTTCGAAAGTGGCTGATGTCAAAGTACAAGAAGTATCTAGTGCACTAGTTACTACAAATGGTTATTTATGTATAGACCATTCCTTAAAATGCAAAGCGATTGTGTGCGTTTATTTGTCGCTAAGAAACTTAGCCATAATTCCAATACATAATATAAATCACTATAAAAATAGATGCAATCCTGCAAATAATCGTTGAAATTACAATTACAGAATTCAACTTTTATGGAAATTTAATCAGTCAAGTATGGAGTTAATCAATTTTCATTTGTAATCACAATGATTTTCTTTGGGTTAGATATTAGGTGTTAGCCCGGGAAGACTTCTTCTTTTCAGGAACTATCTGTTTCTCTCCTGTCAAGAAATCCTGACTGACGACCCTCCCTCCTTCAAATTGTCTCAGCATTCCGAAAATTCACAAAGAAGGAAATTCACTGCCATAAAAGCACGACCAAGGAATATTATGAAATGGATTGTGGCCGAATGCAAAACCCTTGGGATAATTAGTAATCGGTCGGTTAAAAATTCAGAAGAGGTGATACAGCTGCTTGGAGGAGTAGCAAAATAGAGGAAGATGAACTAGACACATTATTTGAAGTCAAGGCTTTGCACCCGAGCGAACCGATAAAAAAAGCCTTGGAGTTCTTTGAGGACTGGCTGTTAGAGGAAGGTAATCACCTAGAATGAAGCACAATGAGGTTCGTTCAAAGTCTGTGGCTAAGAGCTTCCTAAGTCTCTTCCTCTTGGAAATTATGCTATTGGCTGCAGCAATTGTGATTCTTATTAGGCAAATTTCAAAACCAGAGCCTTTTTAAAATAAATAAAACAGCCTTTATGTTTTGAATTAAGGCTCACCGATTGTTTTCGCTCACAGAAACAGACTGTATTTATTTCGTTTCCAGTTACCTACATATTGCACATTTCATTGAGTCAACGAGAATATCGATTGGTTCTAATTTCAAATAATTATGTTTTGTTTGCGAGCGACAATCCCGCTGTCATCGATAAGTCCAACTGATTGTTACCATTTTCAGTTGTCATTGTCTTGCTAGTGCGCACAAAACAAGGAAGAAGATTATAAACTACTTGAAACTAGCCTCGATTTGAAACAAGCTGTTACAGTACGATTTATTGACCATCCATTTCAATTTTCAATACAAGCAGCAAAGCTCTCCGCATAAAAGATATGGAGAAAAGAATGATGAAATTATGTGAAGGCAATTTTTCCAGTCTCTTGATGCAGATGGTACGGGTGCCGGAAAGTTTCCGAAATTTTAAATTTGTTATAAATATAATCATAGATGGAGTGGAGGCAAGTGGAGACTTTTTTCTCAAAAATGTGACAGAATAAATGCTCTACGATTTATTTTCGGTGAATAGCCACTTTGGCATTAATTTTCATATTTGAACATGTCGAATGAAAGTCTCAATTTCAAAATAGTTTGCCTTGTGAATATATTTCAATGCACATTTAAACCAACACTTCTCTACACAAAAATAATTTGCAAAGCCTAGTCACAGCGTAACAAGTTAGTTCCTAAACCAGCGTGCGAACTCCGTATATGTATACGGACCAAAAATCCAGTGATCCAACCTGAGATTGTATTGTTGATCAGCTGATTATAGGCCAGGAAAGTTGGAAGAAATCTCATGGAACAGAAAGAGATGCAAGATAAGATTCGATACTCAGGCTAGATTTTTACATACTCAGGCCAGATTTTTCGTTGTTCACATACGGCTCACTGCTCGCAAAAAAACCAACACACTTTCAGGTTGCTTTAACAGATAATGTATTGCGTAAATAAAGGCGCAATTTCAAGTGTAAACTGGTTTTCTTCAGATAATGGAAGGAGTTCACCCACTTATCTTTCCCTATACTTTGGCCTAGTACTAAGACCCACACGAAGATAAATTTTGACAAGTCTCCAATATGTGATTATTCTTTGAAGTGAATTTATTGACAGTAGAGTTGATTAATTTAAAGTTTCAAGTATTCCTATTTTGAGGTCTATTACTTGACTTTTGAAGGTTGAGTAGCCCCTGTCCTAGTGGGTAGAGAACTGGCTTCTTGCGTGTGGGGTCCGTGGTTCGAATCCAGGTTCAGACGAGGGTCCGCGCACCAAGTTTTGAGTTCACTAGCTATGATTACGTACCTGATTGAAATCAGGGGTAAAGTGAGTCGTGCATCTAATCACTTCACACTCGCATTCACATTGATTGAAAAATTGTAATGAAGCTCTCTACCAGGTTCAACCCCTAGACCTGTACGAAGATTGTCGTGGGATTACTTTACTACTTGCCTTTCAGCTAACAGCTTTTTGGGTGAATACTTAATTTTGCGGTAAAAGAATAGATTTCGGGTAAAGACTTACAAAACAAGAATAAGAGTCAAATGTGGCGTTTTCTTTTATATTTCCGTTTCAGTCATTCTAACACAAACAACGTCAAATTAATTAGCTGTAGGACTACTTGGCAGCCCTTAACACAAAAGTGACTGAGTTTGGGAGCATGCCTTTTGATTGATTCTTTTACTGGCGAAATTGAATTTTTGAATTCAGGCGCTTATTGACATGGAATGTCGATTTCTCGCTTAAAAGAATGACCGGATCATTCTTAATTGGCGTGAAGTAAGTGAAGACTAGCTTTTAATGGTATCTACATTTTATCATCAATATCACTTGAAAATCTTAATACTGCTTTGGTGAAAATTCAGTCTCAATTTGATCTCAAAGTCATTTACGTGAGTATTGTGAGAAAATTTCAAGTGAAACGGACTTTTGACCAAATTACAGCCGATGATGCAGATCACCACTTTTTACAGTGTGAGAAGCTGCGAAAAAGAAAGTCCAAATATGAGAAAGCATAAAACCAGCTTCAAAGAGTACTTTTGCATTATCGGTTTTCTGATGATAGCAGAAATGATGAAAAATTACTTTATTTTCAGCCCTATCTTCAAATTGATCTAGATGTGAGCAAAAGATAGATGAATATGTTCCATAAAGGTGGAATTTAATATCAGATACAATTTGTTTCGCTGCGATACTAATGGGACTGCACTGCATTCACAATTCACTCCAGCAGCAAATGGAAGCTAACGCCTTTGAGTTTGCGGCAGTGAACGTTGGTCTGCTGACTAACTCAAATTAGCAAAAAAAAAAACTGTGCAGTCGTGACGATCCAGGACTTCCGATAGAAAAATAAAATTTGCACCACTAGCACTAGGAAAACATGAGAAACTATCTGGGCGGTGTTAGACTTAAACGGTTTGTCACAGGAGATCAAATAAGCCTTAATCACAAGGTCCTAGATTCGAGCTCCAGTCCATGTTTGGTACCATGTGTAGCGATGTGCGCCATGCGCCATGTGTAACAAAGATAGCCCAACTTGAACTGAAGTTCAAGCTAGGAAGCCTGTCTAGGGTTAATGCAGGATCATTGAAGGCGCAAAAAAGGACATATCCTTAAAACAGGGTTTATTGTAATTGACTGTGGAGGAACCTTGGATCTAGTAAACAGTTTGCTGGCTCAAGGGAGTCGAGGTGGGCTCTTGGAAATCATGTGTACCCGCTTCCAAGAAAAGAGACACTACTTGTTTCATTAAACACACAAGTACACATAAAATCTGGCCCTTCACTTTTCTCATGTGAAATATTACGGCTACTTGTGTGTTTCATTACGGGTGAAATATATACTATCTCCTTGCAAATCCAACCCGTTTGGTTTGTTTTTCTTTATTCGCTTTGTTTTGTATAGATAGCGATGTACGATTTTCTTTTCTAAAGGGTATTCATTTCGATAGGAACGATTCTTATTTTGACCGTACCCTGGTATGATGTGCCAAAAGAATATCAAAATGAATTTTTGATCAAAATGAAAAGTCGTAAATGTCTACCGACAATTATATTTATTAATCTGTATTGCATATACCGTAGAAAGAAAATGTCAAGTATTCGTGTACACGTCAAGCGACTTATGCAGGTACAAATTGATTAGTATTCATCTTATTTTTATCCTCTTTCACTGCAAATAATTTAAACCGGAAATAAAGCAATCCATACGAGCTTAATGAATTGCTTAATCTTTAAATTTACGCTGACAATGATTACGAAACTGATAAAACCGTCAATATTGTATAACAATTTTTTAATCTGAATTCTGAAAGAAAAGCTAGCACAAAATACATAATATCCATGTCACTATACGTAAACATGTGCACGCTCAACGTTTTCATTCACATTCTATCGAAGAGAAATTGGCGGGTGCTTTATACTGCTTATTACCTTTCCGTACAAATTATATTGATGAAAACGTACGTTCGCCGATATGGCATATATGGGTCATGGCAGGTCAGTAATAAGCTGATAAGCATTATTTTTATTTAAAAATAGACGGTAATTCCATTTGCTGCCGGTTTGCTTTTGCTTGTACTAAGCTCGATTTCGAGTAAAACTCGTGTATTTCGGTATCAAAGTAAGTGCAATTAAGCATTTTTTTCCTTAGAGGCTTTCATATATGAGGACAAGGTTTCGAATTAAAAATAGAAGCGGCATTGCTTAGATTTTCTTTAAATTCCTCTACGTCTTGCTAGCGCTTGTGCACTAAACAAGTGATATTGGTGCGAAAAGCTCGTGACTTCAAACACGATTTATCGATAAAGGATGCGATATTGTTTGAAGTTTGCATTTCCGCAAATCTTTTGAAATTTACACCACCATTCGATAATGGGTTACGCAAATATGTCACACAGAAGGGAGGAAATATTATTTTTAGAATGAACGGAGATGTGTCACGATTAGCCACAAGCTTCAACAAATTCAATTCGCATAAACGATTTCCGGATTACGCCATATTTAACTCAGCTTAAATCATCCCTTTACTTGACTTTCTTCTTCTGTTTTGTGCATGCTTTTGTATTATTTACAATCACTACAATCAACAACAAACAAACCAGCGAACAAAATAGTTACAATAAATAGAACAGAAAACAATGTAACAAGATATACATACATACTATTCAAAACGCAACTTAAAATAACATTTTGCAAAATATCGATAACTTTTTGTGTTCAGAGTCAGAAAATGATAAAAACCTTGTCGTTGTCGAATCGATTGATTCGCGATTAGTGCCGTTTGTTGATGCTGGTGCTGATTTGCTGAAAAAGATTTTAGCCAAACTTTCCAGTCTAGCACTGACCAATGGTGACTTTTCCGAATGCTCTGAATGATCTGAATTTTCGAGATCTGAACTGGCCGATCGATGACTGCAAAAAAATTATTTTTCAATACACATTTGAATATTTTTCAGATTCATGCTGCTGAGAGTTTAGACCGGGGAAAAAAATAATTAGTTAAAATATTTACCTACTAAATAGTTGACGTCTGGTAGCTGCTGTTAGAACTGTCTGATCGATTTCATGAGCGGAATTCGTCCGACGAACATTTTTTGAATTTTTCCGTTTTTTCGATCTACGATCAAGGAATTCCAAATATTAATATTTTATTTCGATGTTTTCGGAACAATTCACTTGTCTCCAATATTTGAAGTGGCAATTTTAACGGAGAGCCATGTTTTTTTTTCGTTTGAAGTATGTTCCGGAAACAATGTACCTACATATGCAGGTGCAAAACTTTCTGCAATATTAGGGACTTACCTATTGGTGACGCGAGTTTGACAAAATCGATCATGACCTGTTGTTGGTTCACGTTCGTTGGTACTTTCATTGCGATTTTTCATCGTTGAATACAGATTGAACATTTTAAGAGACTTCTTGGCACTGGCAACTTCACAGACGCGAAAGATAATTTTGCGACTACTTTTAAAAACCGTATTAAGCGTCTTGTAGACGAATATAGATACGGAACGCTGTTGTGGTTGGGAGGTTGGAGGGGGCGATTGGTGTTGTTTCGATTGGGCTGATTTTTGATGCTGACTTTGGTCTTTATGTTTCGATTGCTGTGAATTGTTATTATTGTTGTTGTTGTTGCTGCTGTTGCTGTGTTGTTGTTGTTGGCCCGTTGTATCCTTGAAGAAAACGTATTAGAAATACATTTGAATTGATCGATTCGCTTCTAAGCTGTCGCGGTAAAAGAACAGCAGTACGTATTTACAAAAAGCGTTTTAGAAATAATTTATTAGAATAATAAATTGCATTAAAATTTGATGGGTCTGAAAACTCATATAAACTGGATTTGTTATAAGCACACTACAAGCATTTCTTTCACAAAGAAAATGTGCTCTTAAAATTATCCTTGAAGCGTGACTTATGTAATTGAGTGGTTTTTACTCGCAGCGAATCTGTTCATGATATTTTTTGACTGCCACTTGACTAATATTTACGCACATAACTTTTAATTTTCATATAAATTTAGTATTTTTCTACTGGTATAGTTGGTCGATAGTGTGAATAGAATAGTATAAACTTTGATTCTTCCAGCGTTTATGTTTTTCAATTTGACATCTGACTTTTACTTTTAGTAACGCTTAATAGTAATACCTAAACTAGTAGTACCTCAATGTATTGGGTTATTACATAAGTAATGATACGACTGTTCTGACATCGACAGGTTGTACTAATTGTGTCTTTTGTTTATTATGTTTCTGTATTTCATTGCTTACAACACACTACTCAATAGTTTGATATCTATTCATCCGCCTTGTAGATGGGGTAGTTATCGCACAATTTGTTTACAAAAATGAAGAAGATTCGTTACATTTCCGACATCTTATGTTGTTTGGATTTGGTAAACACTCGAGGGTTAGAGAGTATTTGTGATATTTTAAGTTAAAGCCGATTTTTTTCCTTTTGAAGCTAGATATATTTAAAAATTGTTTGACAGGTATCGATATTTCGATGACAATCTGCCCTCTTCTTAAGTGTCTAACCGTCTGGATCTAGACCGGTAGACACTGAAGAAGAGGGTAGATTAGACTCTAAATATTAATATCTATCAAAAAATTTCAAATATATCTAGCTTCAAAAGGAAAAAAATCGATTTTAATTTAAAATATTTTTTCACAAGCTGGAAAAAAATTAGTGAGAATGTTATATATTCCAGCAGGAAAATGTAAGAATTCACATTTATCGTTCTAAGGGATAGTGGTTTTATATATAACTTTTTCGCAAAGTATACGCAGGTAATGCCATGAAGGAGCTAAAACGGTATCAAAGAAACCTGGGAGTTTTAAACACGTGATGTTTTGATGCCATATTAGGGAACAATGTGCAAACCATCAAATACTGAACACTAGTCTTGATGTGATTTTGTCCTTGAATTTTGAAATAAATGTATGTTCGTTTATAACAATGAAACAATGTTCCTTGGTGATTTCTTTAAATTTTATTTACAAACCTCAAATGGTTTTATAACCGGAACACTTACCCAGTGCGTTAGAACACTCTTGATGGACACTCCAAATTCTGAAAACCGTTTATCTCAAGTTGCATTCATTCTCGAGAAAATGGAAAGTTTTAAATTCGTTTATATTTGAAAGTAGATATTATTTTTGATATTGAACAACCTTATATGGGTTTTTTTTGGGAGTATGTTCTGTTTTATTAACTAGCAAAATCCATGATGTAGCACTTGATATTAAAATTTGACGTTTTAAATCTAATTTTTGGAAAAAAAGTCAAATACGTCTTACATTTTAGTACTAAGTCGTACTTAATTTGTGGAAATTAATTTGAAGCGGGTGTGAGATATTAAGAATGCCATTTAAATCAAATTACAAAAACAAAGGGCTTTTTCTTCATAGCTTAAGAAGAGATCGAAATACAAAAATATTGAATCGTGTATGCTTGCACTTGACATACTTGAATTGAAAGATGGAAAAAAATTAAATAAAAATTATAGATGCTTTATGGAGCTTTATGGAGTGAATTTAAATTTATGGAATCCACAGACCTACGAACTGAACAATATTTTGATAGTTTTTTTTTTAAATATTGACACCAGTTGGGAAGAGAAGAGAATCAAAACATATTTTGTTGGATAAAACGCATACACTTAGCTTTGCGATAATGGTTGAATTGTTGTTTAAAACATATTTTGTTGGATAAAACGCATACACTTAGCTTTGCGATAATGGTTGAATTGTTGTTTTAGATAACGTTTTTCAAGGATATATTTTAATCTCCAATAGAAATTAGCTGCCAACAGAAGTTTCTTTTTAAATTCAAAAAACGAAAATCAGTTAGAATAATTCTTTCATGCACGGACCGCATGATGCGAAATAATTGAGTTTGTATCAACAGCTCTGCTCAGGAACCTATATTGAGCGAGGTGTTGATATTGTTGCATGCACACCAAAACAAATCATATTTCTCCATAGCAGTGCCAGAAATAGCTAGAAACAGCGAAAAATATCTCGAACTACTTTACACATGTAAAACGGAAATATTCCACAGATAAACGCAAGTCAGAGCCTTCTAGAAGCTAAGACACAAACAAATTTCATATGGCAGCGAAAACCCACAACACAATACCCTAGACGCATGCAATCTAGAAATCATCTAGAAATACCCACATGAAGTATAAATACCCAGGGGTTGAGTCTTTGGAAGTCAGTTTTATACAAGGGATTGTCAGATCGAAGCGACACTGCGGAAAAATGAACTATGTGTTTCCGGGCGGTTTGATTTAAAAGCGATAAAGTGTTTTGAAAAGCGATAAAATGTAAAATGGTCACGCCACTGATATATTGTTTAATGCAGTAAATAACGTTTTTTTTTCTCGATTTAGTGATTAGAATCATTTGCTTGAATAAAAGTGTGATTAGTTTTAGAAAAGGAAACCGTTTTATTTCGCAAACGCGGAGAATATCGAACGGAACGTATTTTAATAGAAAAACACAACAATCTGTACTCGTATTTATGGTAATTCCGACTGTAAGATTAGTCCACCAGGAAAGTTTTTATTTTCAAGACACCATACAAAAGCCTGCTGGAAAAAAATGGTTATGAACTCAAAAAATATAGGGAGTATTCACACCAGGCGTGTAAGTTTTATAAACAATTCAGCAGAATAAGATAGTACATACCTTACTGCTAAGCCTTGAAGTCTTTCTAACCTATTGGAGAAGAAATAGCTATTCAAGGAAACATACGACTAACTTAAAGACTCAAAAAAAGTAAGTCAACAGGGGCCGAAAGAATATCCGGAAAACTGAGTAAATGCTATGGAGATGAGTTTCATCATACAGTATCTCAGCTCATTTGAACAGACTAGAGCCTGAGTTGGAAAACAGAATGAATTGAGGGATACATACAAACACTTGAATGCCCAGGATTCGCTAGAAAGATTGATTCTCGAAAAACAGCAGAGGATATGTGTACATTTGGTTTCAGATTTTATGTAGATATAGGCCATTTAGTCCGACTTAAATTCATTAGACGCATAGTTTTCAAACAACGGCTTTCGTTTCCATGCTTCAAACTTTGAGGAACTACCTCTACCTGTGAAATTACGATTAATAATTATACTTTAAGCATAGCTAATAACAATTTTTCCCCACTTATGCTTCACACTCAAAGTTTTTCTCGTGTTCTCAACTAACTTAATTGGTACAACTCCATTTCAGTCAACGCGAGGTCAAAACTTACATCTATAAATTTATTTTGAAAGCTCTGATTTATGTGCATATAAAAATAACGCAACGTAACGAGCTCACAGTATGATCCCACATGCAGTGGCGGCTCGTCCTAATGTGCAGATTCGCACGTGAACCCCCACAAAAAAATTAATAATTCAATTGAACATTGAGACATCAATTGAAAATCAATCAATGACATCAATTTGAACATTGAACAATACTTGTTATGGCAGCACATAATGCTGTGCCTGCCGATCATTTTCAGCATTATTATTTCATTCATACCCAGCGACAATATTGCCACGACAAACCACATACAAATTCGCTTATCTTTACTGCCTCTTGTACTAGCGATCGCACGTGCGATTTTGTGGCTGGAATTAGGAGGCTAGAGGAGCGTGCGAGGAAGCGAGGGGTGCATCCATTTAGCTCGGCTCAGTACTAGCTGGGGGTTCACACTCAGAATGTGCGATCGACAACCAATTTGATGTATTCAAACATTGTTGTCGGCGGTCAGTTTCATGCGCTGATTCGTGCTGCCGTTCGAGCAATTTATATGGGTTATTGTAACTATTAGGGATAATTATAGCAATTGCCGCTATTTGTGTCTGTATGATTTCAAGACACATTTGGAATTTAATCCATGTATACTGCTCTACTAAGCTTAAACATTCTATCTGCATTTTTCTCAATTTTGAGTATAATTTTAAGTATATAATCTATATACTCTATTGCATCGTTCTACAAAATTTGAAAAACCTATATTTTGTGGAAGTATGTTAAAATTAATATTGAAAAATGCACTCTCCATATACCTCCAGTACAAATCAAAACACAAATCATTGAATATCTAAAAAGTACTAATATGTAGATAGAACCTTTATGACTAGTAGGGTAGCATATATAAATCTTCTGAAATTTTCGCTGTTAAATGCTTGTAAAATGTATTCAGTATTTTAGAAGATTATCCTTGGAAGAAATTCAATACTTGGAAATGATTTGAGCGTTTAATATCTTTTGTCGCCTATTCCTGGCCTATTTATGATGATTAGAACTATAAAACTAAATACATTTGAATGCATTGACTGGTTCAATTATGCAGAGATAGTCTGGGCACTTAATTATACCATAAAACACTGAAGGTTTTCGGGTGTAAATATATGAAAAATTTTATGCAAGATGGGTTTTCCCGTTTTTTTATAAATTTTGGGATTATGTGTACCTAGGACTGTTTGTAAATATACTGAGCATATTACATGCTCAATTGTATTTACTTCCACTTCAGTAAAATTACCCTTTTATTAGTCGTCTTCAGACATTCTTCCGATCACCGTGATAAGTATTTGTTTTTCTAATGATCCCAATTTACGAACTGAGGTCATCTCGACTTACAGCATATAGCAACCAGCTATATAGCAATCATAAATGATCATGTTCATTGGTTATCACAAATTGTAGTTTTTAATAAACATATTTTTGGAAAATATTACAATTTGCATTTAGCAAGTGTTACTTTATCACGGAATTATGGCAAAAAAAAAAATTGTAAAATTTTTTTATTGATATCAGTGCATAAATTTTTTGTAATAAACTATGCTAAGCCCGTCACGGTCAAGACATCATGAGGGTTTCTGATGAAAATACCAGGTTCACTGGGAATATAAGTATCAAATCTCTTAAATGTCTTGTTAAAATATGGCTGTTCAAGATTTTTAAATCGCCTTTTGAAGGATTTTATATGTTGTTCTGTTTTTTTAGAATAGTTTTCTTTTAACTCGTTCTATAGCAGTATTACGATGTTTCGGCAAATTAACTAAAATAAATGCAACTCTTATTCATGTGCCCAATACATATGTTTTCGATCTGTGAACCCCCATAATATTAGGCCACGAGCCGCCACTGCCCACATGCATATACATACTCATACAAGCACAATTTCACTGCTACGAAAAACTAGGATCCTTTATACGAACTTCTTGAATGAGGTCCTCCTCCAGTGAATGCAGCATGCTCCACAAGGACTTGCACAACCGAAAACGTTTTTCCACTCTCTGAAATATTAAAGTTAATTTCAACACAAATATGCGGCAACGAGCAGACCAGAATATTCGAAGAAATATGAAAAGACTAGGAAACAGGTGCATTGTAGCAAAATGAGCGAACGGGTTAAGCACGCGATGCGTTTCGTTGGAGCCAGAGAATTGTAGAGTTTGAAAACTGTAGAACAGCTTCGCGGATAAGTTGTTGGAATCTTGCTCTCGACTGCATCGTTAATTTTTCATGCCCTACAGCTGTCAATGTTTCTACTGTTATTCGGAAGCTTTGAATGGCTTTGCCTTCGGAAACAAATCCGGCCTTTGAGCTCATTCCTCTCAGTTTGTTGAAGTTAAACGGATTAAACCTTAATGCAGGCATGAACATTGAAAATTAATTTGGTGTGATGGCAGGTTTGATTTAAGTGTGAGTATAAGCTTAACGGGTCATTTTTTTTTGAATGGAAGTACTCAGTAATGATTCTGAATGATGCCGTGGATAAAATTGAACAAAAGTTGAAGCAAGCTACACACATGTTGTGGGTGGCATTTACATATCCAAGCATATAAATTATTCAAGGAAGGCGTAACATGTGGCATGCTTAGAAGGCAAACATGCAACTCATTTGACTAAATGGGTCCACTTTGACATTTTATACGTAAAACACGCGTACAAGTGAAGGCCAAGTAAATGTGAAAGATTTCTTTTGAATCGACCCGACGTGAATTGCTTGAAAAACATGAGATGAACTTCATTACTATCAAGCTGTTTTCTAACATAGCTATTTGAAAGTAAACGTTTTCATTTTTGATTGCTGAGATGTTGGAGAGTTCGAAAATAAGTATAGGTTTCCATTTTCCAATCACCATGCAGCGTAAAAATTTATTAATGTTTAATGCCCATTTACTTTTAATATTGTGCCCTTAAGGAGTGAAGCGAAAGTCAAGAGAATTGCATGTCGAATTATATTAAAGATTTGATAAACATTAAGAATATATTTTTAGTTGATACATTATGGGCTACTGCGTAGGTTCCTGAATTCAACAGTGAATATAGATTTAAGGAGGTGCATTCAAGTACAAGAAGTACTATAGTCGAGCCACGAATTCATAATTGACTGCATATCGGAGTAGAATTCAAATCGGAATTGATTCTGAAGTATCGAAGAACTATTTCTGCTTTTATTGAAATAGTAGCACTCTTCACTTTTCGATACTTTGCCTTTCATAGTTTTATCAGGTTTAGATCAACACAGTTGCCATGCGTGACCAGAATACTAGAAGCATCTTTTGCATTTTAGAGCAATTCAGTGGTCTGCCAGTGGAAGCTTCCACTGATGATGGATAGGGGGTAACTGAGAACTGTTAAGTAAGGCGCAAAGTGCAGTTTAAGTATAGCCACTACGATATAAGATGACACCACTGGCATATTTCACTCTGGACGCTGACTAGGACCAAAAGTTTTAATCATTGATTATACCAGCAAGCTTAAGCCTAAACCCATCATCCTGTTTTCTCTCCTTGAAACACCATCCTCTTTACTTTCCTTTCAACTGTCTCTTATCCAGGGCCATTGAACGATTTTATTTCTACTAAGTTTTTCAACGATGATCAAAATAAATTACCAAGGAAGATTAAGTTGCTGATGCAGCCCACCTTGACCTTCCACACAAGAATTTACGCTGCAAGAATAAAAAACATATAACAAAGCATGAAGAAAGAAAACAAAATATATACACAGTAAAAATCTATATAACACGTAATCCTGTGTAACAAAGCGTAACATTTATGGTCGTATACGCTATGTAAATAGTTCATTGAGCTATGGAATATAGTTTCCAGTGCCATAATGTCACAACCTACATAGCAGATGCTCTGATTTTACATAGCACAGCATTTATGGTCGCGTGCACAATATATATAGCACTCTGAGCTATGAAATAAAGCTAAAAAATAAAGCTGCCGTGCAACTCTTATGTAACTAGCCCCATCTGCTATGAACACAATCTCTGCACATATGATTCAAGCATGCTTAATAGCATTATCTTTCTAATAACATCGTATAGCTTAGTGGTATTCTGATTGGAGCGGAATTTATTTGTAACAAATTAAAAATTGAGATAAAAAATTTCAGTAATCTAAATAGGAATTTCTATAGTCTACAACCATCCAAATATCGAGACTTTTCAAAACGGTGTCAGTCTCACTTTTGATTTGCTTTTTATCATATTTACCATATTGCATGGCTTTGAATTCTATAAACATTGGCGTTGAGGGCTCTTATGAGTTTTCAGTTATGCATTATGATTTTAGGCGCTATATTTTATCACAATCCCGAAACTAACCATGCATAAATCGCTAGAAGGATATAAATTATGGTCTCTGGCGCTGTAGTTTTTCTCAGTGAAGCTACACAAAACTGGACACTTATTATTTCACTCGTCGTGTAGGGGAATTAGTACGATCTTCATATGTAATTATATGTTCTGAATTTCTTTTGATTTTTTTATGGATAAATGCCGTATTCCTGGGCTCCCCGTGATTTTTCCCAGGAATATTCGATGACTACGGTTATGCGTAGATCATACGCGCAGGGTCATCAGCTACCCGCTGTCTATTCTAGTTCTGTATTATTACTCCTATATTAGTACTCCGATCCCTCATTGTCCCTTTTCTGTGTATATATACTACATCCTCTTTATAAGCCCTTGCGTTTTTTTATCATTGATGCATCGTGGTACTGCAAACAGCAGTGCATGCTACGCCGATATGTTGAACTGAAAATAGCACAAACTGGGACACTCTACACGATTAATTGATGCATTTGAGCCGGTAGTTATGGTACTCCGATCCTAGTAGCACCGGAGCCAAATTCCCAAAGTGCAAACGCCTCTAGGCTAATATCATACCACGTCCAACCTTTTAAAACCTTGACAGGCCTCAAAATACGTTTGAAGTTCACGCCACAAAGTTAGTGGAGTTTTTCATTTGATTTGCATTTCTGATTAGCGCTTATCTGGCTCGGAGCAGATGACAGTAGAAGGCGTTTGCCCATCAAACTCAACGAAGCAGAACCATTTGGCGAAAGGAATATGTCAGTAATCAAGGAAGCAAATAATTTTATCGAAAGGCTGAATATACAAAGAATCTCACCCGCAGCAATGGTTCCTTAAGGTAAGAACAAAGGGTGCTCGAATTAGTGAATTCCATTGTGGTGGGTAAAGACCCATTCAGAAAAAGCCGGCAAGGAAACTCCAAGTACGTAGTGGGTAGAAAATTATGCGTAGAAAAATATGCGCGTTGCGTTGGCTAGTTTTTCAGTAAAAACGGCGGTGTGGAAGTGTCAAGGTCAAATTACTCAAGTACAACGCACTTAAGAGGACAAGTACGCCTGTATCTAGTCCTAGCAAAAAAAACACCACTAGGAAATGAAGTGAAATAGCCACCACCGAAGAATAATTTGTGGTGACTGTGTTAAAAATATTCCAAAAGAGCGACAAAACTCAGGATATATTGACCAAACCAGGATATATTAAAGAACTCACGACAGATCTGGAGCCAAAGCAAAAAACAAAAGCGAAAGAAAGCCCAGTCACCCAAAATAAGGAAGCAGTGGTAAAAAAAAAGTTTGCCCACGGGAAAACTTACACGGATGCTCTTCAGCATATATACCTGCGTAGGCATAAGGCCAACCAAAGCAGACACAGGTTCACCAAAGTAGAAAGACGGCAAAGTATTGGAATGTGAAAAGTGTGAGTAGTAGTGCCTAGATTTCAGTGTGTAATTTCGGCGAGGATATGTACCTCGCTTCTAAAGCAAAAATCGAGTAGCTTATTACTTAGAGTGGAGGGGTGGCTGCTATGAACTTTGTGCGTTTTTTTGCAGTGCTTTTTTTTGCAGTGCTTTTTTTTGCGTAGTTTTTGCACGTGCGAATTTTCTTAAACTAAAAATGTCAGTATGTTTAGGTAGAAGCTAGGTAAATATTAGTTATTGACGCTATATTGATAGGGAAATAAATATGTATTTCCACAACGGAATGCCATTACTGGAAATTTAAAATGATGCTAGTAGAAAATCGATCTTAGTTGTTAAATGTCAAAACAGAGCACCCAATTCGGAGCATTAAATAGTTAATAGTGAACACATTGAAGAATACATGGGCGTGCGTTAGTAGTGAGAACGAGGCGAAAGTGTGGAAATAAGTGAGCGAAAGGATGTGCTACATTTGGGAGACGTGTTTTGAATGCTCAAAAGTCAACACGCAAAACGTCAAAACACAATATAAATACAAAGAAAGTGGTAAGAATTAAAATTAGCGGTAAACGACATGGTAGAGACTAGATGAAATACATGTAATATTATCGAAAACCAAACACATACATTTAGTTAAACGGAAAATGTTTGTATATAAGATCGGATAATGAAACAAAGACAGTCTGTTCCGGCAAGCCAAACCAATTGACAACCGAACAGAGGCATTTGAAATCAAATATTTTAGTTGTGTAATGTATTGTGATCTTACTACGCGGCAGCTAAATTCGCCAAGCAAGAATTTCAAACATAATGACCAGATAAGGAACAGTAAGGTATATCATTATAGATGGAACACACTTACTATTCAAGTTGTTTCGTTTGGAACTAGATGTATGGCAGTTGTTTTGTATTTTGTCGAAAAAGTCTTAGGCATGAATCCAAAATACCCACAAGTTATCGTTAATCACGAAATTCGTAATACCTAATATTAGAGATAGCTAATATATTTCAGTTAGGTGATATCGTGAAATATTAATATTAACTTATAGCTTCCGAACTTCCGAACATTGGTGTGTTTTGACACGTTACAGAAAATTTAGCAACCTGCGATCAATAGAGGAGCATTATTTAATTAATTGTAGAAAGCAATTTACTATGAAGCTCTTTTACATTATCTAACTTAGTGAATAATTTTGTTATTTTTATTCCTTTTCAAAGTGATCAAGAAATTCATCATAGGATGGAGTTTAGTCATGTCTCTAAAAGCTGATCTCCAGGTGAACAAACAATGAAATTTTTCGGATTTTTTTTCAAGTTTTGTTCAGTATCAATTGAACTATACAAGGCAAACACAAAATTTATGTAATTCTTTCAATAAACACCAAAGCAATTAGCAGCTCATTACAACATCAATACATTTGTGCAAGCCCTCATAAATCAGGAATTCATATGATGATGAGTTTGTGCGAACACAAATACGACAAGCTAACTAAGTAATAATTTGTGTTAATTCATTTTCAATTCATCAAAAGTGCATAAAACCGCATGTGGCCTTGTCGAAAAGCATATACATTTTTACACAAATTATGAAAACGGTTTACCTTTCTTTCGTTCGATAATGAAATCCAATTAAAATGTCCAATTTGTATCCGGAACGAAATCCTTTACAGTTAAGGCTCTCGTCAATTTCATTCAGAATTGTAAATCAGGCAATTTTGAGTAATTGCACTCCACTTGATTTATACACAACAAGTATTTCAGATTCGATGTGATTCAAATCGTTGACATGGATTTTCACTTCAAACAGGATTTCCGTTAATTAACGCAATAAAATCACTAGAATCAAATTGGAGTCGATATATTTTCTAGTTTTGAAAACTCAATTAAATGTCAATGACACATTTCACTTTTTTAATTTGATTTCAAATCACGACATGTATGTATGTACATCGAACGACATAAGGACGGTCGCACTTCGCGATGTGCATGCGAAATAAGTATTTTGCATCGGAAAAAATAACGTTAAAACGTCTTCACACGACGACCGCTCGAATAACTAAAAAGGAGGAAACAGAAACGCGTTGTTTTAGTGTGGCTTCCGAACGACTCTACAACACACTCCGTAAGTAAATTAAGCATGAAATATCAACACATCAGACAGTTACCGACAATAGTTTTTCGCTCACAGTTTTCGTTTTGGTTGCTCCGCATCTTATAATAATCGTGGGGATAATAAATAATAGTCACATATTTACATATGCTCCTAGCAACTATTTAGCGTGACAAACTACGACTGAGCTAAACAAAATATGGGAATTCATTAGTGACAACAGTTCGTAGAAACATACATGAGTATGTACCTACTCGTGCCAGTCAAAGAAAGCCTCCCGTTTCTCCGGCTACAATGGCTCCACGCAGTATGGAAGCACATGAGCCAGCAGGTTGTCCGCCATTCTCCCCACATCATAATCCAATTATATGTTTGACCACTCGCATGGTGTACTTAGTGTCTATGAAATTGGACCGTGAAGGACACACTTTGAAGGCTACAGTTGCCGCGGGGCACGAACGGAGCTCCGAGACAAGATTATGGCTCGCGGAAACCAGCGTGTTGCCGGAGACAATCAATATATTTACAATTTTTCTAAAACAATATTACCTGGCTAGGCACGAGCTCATATCCGGAGGTAGGTAGTCAAGAGACAGATAAATGCCTTTGTGGGTGGACAGTGACATCACTTCCACAACTAGGTTGAAGCTGTTCGTGGGATACATTGAAGTGCTTGATTGCCACAAATTTATTCTAAGGAAGCAATTTAACGATAACATGCTAGAGTGGAGAAATGGTTCAATTCTTTTCCTGTGTGGAAAACTTAATCACCGAAGCACTAGTGGCATTTGTCTGCTAGGTTGGATAGTAAATTTATTATCGGTTTAATTTGTGTACCAATAGCAGCATATATGTGCCAATCTTAATGATTTTTTGAAAATACACATATTTATATGTACATATACATATTATACATACATATTTTATGACATTAAATTGGTTAACATATTTTGGGATAAACGGGAGAAGCTAGAAAAAAAAATTAGTTTAACGAATGGCGGTTCATCTTACCTGCATTTTCGTATCCAGTATGATATAACTGCTATTGTACCTAAAACTAGCGCCCCAAACGCACACCAGAAAACTGTCTGAAATTCAAAAGAAGAAAATTGACTAGAGAATTGACATTTGTAAATTGAAAGTCATGATTATTTAAAATCAAGCTAAGTTTATAGTTTCGTTGATTTAAAAATGGGACAGCTGAGTGAAAAGTAAATTGCTAGACGCTATTCATACCTTTTATTTATTTATCAATATCGTTTTATTCAGACTCTGTTAAGGTGGGTACAATGGAAAACAAAAACATACAAATTCAAGTCTACATATCTTTCAAAAATGCTTTCGTGATGTTGTTCTATCTTAGCTAATCAATTGTACATTATAATTTTGACATAAAAGCTTTACAACTGCCAAACATTAGGTGCGTGCAGGAGGCGAACAAGGGAGTGCTATATTGAAGCTTAAAATGACCAGTAAAAGGTCAAATTCATCAACGTCAAATGTATGTTTAATATCAGGTCAGCAGTCACACTCGACTTCCAAATGCTTATTTTCAAATCTACTTTGAAGACGCTTTGAATTTATGGCTAACTTATCTGGGGAGCAGCTCGTTGATCAAAGACAACCCTTATTCAGCGGACCCAATCGAAAATCCTATGGGGCATTACCCAAGGTACTTTCGCAATGCTGGTTTTCGTAAAGCTTTACACATCGAAACTATTACAGGGGATATCAAAAACTACATTAAAAAATATATTTGGCTTGGACAAAAAGAGTTTAGCTCATCACAAATTTCAGCAAATGAAAACAAATGACCCACTAGACCTCTCGTAGTTCATGTAGAACATACTATTTTGTGTAGCCATATGTTAAAATTTTCATTCTTCTTTCAATATTACACTCAATTCCATTTTTTCGAATAAAAGATTCATCGCATTTTGCATCAGTAAACTAAATTTTATTTTTTTACTCTAAACTCATAATCGGCGAATAACTACTTGCGTCCAAAATGTACACGCTCTAAATTCCGAGAAATGTACGTTATTTGCCTTAGTATTCCGAAATTTCTTACTGGCTGAAGGTAACAACTAATAAAGTGTTAGTTGAAAAAATTCATCAGAAACATTTTGAAGAACTCATTGCTGAGCCCACACTGGACGCAACTTTTACATGGAATGTGAAACGTGGTTATCAGCAAAGGGCGTATGATTATATATATTATTATATTATATTTAAATAAATTTTGTAGTTTTAAATGAATTTGGATCATCAAAGAGCAAAAACAAAATCCTTTGAAGATAATACTTACAATCCAGACGTGCGATGTCGAGTTCTTAAAATCAAATTGCATTGCTCTTCAACAAGCGTCACAGCCACTTTATCCTGTAAGAATAAAAGAAACACCTAAGATTTTGCATCAAACGCTTCAAAGACATATATTTTTAAGATAAGTTTATGGTTAAGCTGTCAAGTATCAAGCAAACACTCAACACACTTATCGTCCACCAACATAAAAGATTACGTCTGTTTCAACGCGGTGTTGATGAATTCACCGTTCTTTGGCGAGGCATTGCTTAGCAAATGAGTAGCGTGTCACACTCGAGTAGAAAAAGTGAAAAGATAATGGACACTTAACATCTACACAAAAGATTCAAGTTTATGCATTTCTTTGTTTGTTTACGGCTTAAGGTCGGAAATTGGATTTCAGTGTTAGATTTGTAGTGCCAAGTCATAATGACCTGATTCTAGGATGTGCATTATATAAGAAGTATGTTTTGTTTTATTAGTTGGAACGTAATATACAGTGCTTTTATATGAAAATTTAGTGACATAAATGCATTTTACAAAAGGTGCTTTGTTGCTTCATCTCGGACTTAAATTTAAAAAAAAAAATTTCATTATTCTGTTACAGTTTTTCCCATGATTAATTCAATGCTTTTCCGATATGAAAAGGAAGTTGCATCGAGCACAATGAAAGTTTAAATCTACTGACTTGCAACCATTCTCAAGCCTTTAGACATTCCTATGGCAGTTCGTAAACATATTTAAAAACGCAACGAACTTCTACAGATCAATGGCTCTCAATGCAAATTCAGTTTGCACGTCTAATATACATACAGCTATACTTGCATAAGTTACAAGAGTGTTCCACTATTTGCGACGCTTGCCTTGTCTGCCTACAGAAGCAGGCTCTAAAGATGGCAAACACTTCACTTTCAAATAGAACCGAACTTCGTTAATGGAAGAGATATTCCCCTTAGATGCAATGAGGTCAGGTATGCATACATAAGTCATGCAACTTTCAACTTTCCCGGATTCACTTGAACCCTAAGGAGCATTGACATGTTCTGGTCCCGAACGTCATACAAGGCAGCAAAAACACTTTGCCGCCTGATAAAAGAAGTGCTCTCTTCTTGATGAAAAAGCATACCCCTTTTATTAGATTCTGTGCTTTGAGAGTAGACGACATTATATCTGCAAACAGTGATTTTGAATACGACTAAACGACTACCGAACGGCTAGTGGGTTTGTGAATTGCAGAACATTATTGGAGAGGTGCCGGAATGGGAAATGGAAGTGGGTATGGATCGATAACAAGCAAATATCCTTTGACTACCAGAATTGATTTCAAATTTCGTTTAGATAATTGGGATCATATTAAATTCATTCATGACTTGAAGGACTGTGTGTCAGATACATATTGTTCCAATTTAAATTTGTGACTTAGTGGCTTTTTGAAGCATTCTGCAAGCATAATCAATGCTATTTTGAAGTTAAATTAATTATTTGAATAAGGGTTGGCAGAATTGGAATTTTAAGTGAACTTCTTAGAATAGAAAACGATATTTGTTCTTCGGTACAAAGCAACGCATGAATGATATAATTTTTAATTTACAAATTAAGAAAATATCCTTTCTGATTTGTTTGACTTTTAGCAGAAGTAAAGTTGATGCTCAGTTGTAGTACAGCTGAAATTAAACAATTTTATGAATATTTGTGCTGAGCTTATTAAAAATGTCTTCAATTTATGAAGGTTTAGGTTTCCAATGTCATTTTCACAAATGCTCTGCACTTCTTTTTGGTAATGAAAGCACAGTAGACTACTCCGATCTATCACTTTTCTTTTAATTTGGAAATCCTTGCTCGCTTACGCTTCAGCTTGAGTTTTTCAAGCCACTACCATCATTTTCCTTCTCTTCACTTGCTGAACTTACTCTCAAAAATACCATAGGCGAATTACTCAGCTACTAATAGACTGTTCAGTTGCCAGAATCGCCTTTATCTTCGTTTCAAACGCCAATCGTCCACAAAGACGATTGACAAGAAAAAAATCAGTAACATAAATCTCTTTGCGGCTAACTACAGTCGTCGTTAATGGGTGTATTTCAACTACCAGCATATTGCAGCACCACAAAAATGAAAAGAGTTTATTCCATTGGGAATGCCCGGTTACACTTCAAAAATACAACTCGAATGCAATTGTGTTCGCACTTCAAGACTAAATGCGTGCAATTGTACGTAACCTGCATTTTTTTGCAAACAGCTGGTCGTAACGAATTCAAAGTATATTTAGGCGGCTCTGAGTCCTGAAATGAAGGTGTTCACAGCTTATTAACGCCTGAGTTATCTTACGGCCATTACTGCATCACAATGTGATTTAAGTTTTGTCTCAAACAGAAACAACCTGTCCGATTTTTCTTGATTCAGATAATCCTCTATAAAATTATGTTTGTTAATCAGAGCAAAAGTGATGATATTGAGAGCTGCAAATTTCATATGACGTTTTTGCTCATAGTCTAAGAGCGAATGAGAAGATTAAATCAATTTAGTTTAATAAATCAATTTTTTAAGTGGCTGACCAGAGCGAAAAAGTTAAACTTGATTTGGCTTTCTCCTGGTTCAATGAATGCTTCAGATTATTTGGGAACTGATACTTTCTTTAGTAGGGTTTTGGGTTTCTTCAGAGCTGATGTTTTGTTGTCTTTCGTAAAGTGGTAAGGGCAAACAAGAAACAAAAGGGTGAAAGAAACAACATGTGTTTTAGGCAGCGGTTATGTTGGACCTGCGGTAAGCGATAGACAGCGATGAAAGAAGAGCATTGAATAACGCTGTGCGGTGATTTAGTATTTATGAAGTAGCTTAGATAGCGGCGATTTCAGAAGCAGCGGTTTCAAATTACCTACCCTTTGTGGTCCGTATGCATTTTTCTTTGGAAGAGTGTGTTTTTCTAAGAATTGCTGAGCTTAGCATAAAAAAAGTTGGGCGAAATACGAAATAAAAGTATACACAAGGGCTTTCCTACACATTTACAGCTTTAAGTGGCAACACACAACAAGCAGATTCCTTTCATTTTACCATTTCACATTTCAGAAGGGGGTGTCGATGTTTTTTCTATTAAAGTTTGAATGCAAATCACCAAGGTTCTAGGCAAGTAGATAAAAACAGAAGAACTAGGTGGCTACGACAATAGACTGTGTGAAACTTCAGTGAGAAGCAACTTTTTTACGATGTAATAAAAGATTCGACGGGTATCTACGACTAGACACTGAAGATTGGCAATTGAAATCGTTCAAATCATTGGGAAAAATATAGTTTTTCTTCTTTATCCTTCTTTATAGTTTTCCCTTTTCTACGTGTTTCTGAATGTCACTTTTGGTCATATCTCCTTTGCTCCCATCTTTCTATGCATTCTTTTCAGAACCTTCAGCTAGATTTGCGATCCCCTTTTAATCATTGCATCCACTACAGTGAACGTTGAACATTGATATTATTAAGACATTAAAACATTCGCGCCCTATTGTCATCATTGGTAGTATAAATATCATGAAAATATTTTTGCAAAACAAGAATATAATTTTTAATGAATTCAAAGAATTATTGATAAAACTGAGTACCAGCACAAATCTTCTGCAGGTTTCTCCAGCAGCTGCCTAACTCTTCAAAGAAGAGCATCTACAACTCAAATGCTCAATTAAAGCTCATTTCACTCGATTTCTTCCTTTAGTTTCTGTCTTTCACCCCTGCCTCATCAGCCAAGGGAGCCTTTTCAGTGACTCTAATGCAATAGCTTACATCTGGAGTTTTTTTTACATTATTCATCAAGGGTTCTCCATTTTCTTTTGCATATGAAAATATGCTGAGACTTAAATTTGCTCTATACAATTTATTCCTTTATTTTATTCAACCTTTTTAGGTTATCCCTATTGTGAATTTTATGCTTTTCATTTTCCTATTTCGACTGTCATTTAAATACCGAATTGCTGCTTGATATTTTCTCGGATTTTTCATATTATGTGTAGTTAAGACATTAGTTCTGCAGTATTTGAGTGTAGTTAAGATATTACTTGACGCTTACTATTATCCCGCTGTATAATCCACACAACCAGGACACCAAAATTTACGACCCGCTTTCCGCAGATACCAAAACTTTTTTAATTTTTTTAAATTGTTAATATTTACAACTAAATTATACTATATATAATTTATTTTTGAAAACACTGTTCCATGGTTTTTTTGTGTGGTCACATGAATAGAGCAAACTGCTCCATACCTAGACAGTCATAGACGCGGCAGTAGGTTCAGTTCAAACGAGATGAATTAAATGTGAAATTCTTAAGCAATTGCTTTTTTATTTACTGCAGGGACAAAATATCTTTACTGTCTAGACAGTGGGGTATTGACCATCAAATCACTTTTAACAACCAAAGAATATTTCCATTTGGAGCTGTATTTTGGTTTCTCAATAACTTACTTCCAACGTGTCATTCGTAAGCTAGTTGATACTACTCAAATAACTGAACAAACTTCTATCTCTAGGCTACTCACATTAAAACCTATCTAAGCTTTACACCAACATAACTCCGCTTTCGGTTTTACGCCGCCACGAAAATTACCTGCTGTTTAGATAAACACCGTAAAATCAGCTTTTAGCACCCAAACAAGAAGCATAAAGCTGTTCTCATAATAAACCGCATATTTAAATATTAACTGCCACAAGTCTTTATACCTCGCGAACATGAAACAGTTTCAATGTAAATAATTACACGAGTCTGAACGTTCACCAGTTAACACTTACAAACCGTTTAAATTTACGTACATCACAGAAAACTCCGTTTCAATACCCGTCACAAAGTAAACGAACAAGATTTTCACATATAATTTTCTGCTCACACGTAAATCGCTACAACCACTTTGTTCTAATTGCCGTGGAAAATTATTAAAATAAACCCGGAAAACGATCGTATAAAGTCGACAAACAGACAAATCATTGAATGCTCCTTAAACCCATCCAATTCGTATCGAAACTGTTTTCTCAACTTCCAGCTTAGCATGTTTTGTAAGTTCTAATCTATAATTGCATCGCATTTCCTCATCGAGTTCTACTCATTTCCTCAATTTTCACGGCTCAGCAAATCCGACCAGGACTAGCTTTCTCCGAATTTTAATTACATTCCTTTCAGTGAGTTTTTCGCGCGCTAATTGAAAGATTCCGAAAGCGATATGTTTGGGGTTTTTCCGACAAAGCGACTCTGATGTGTGGATATGAACTGGTCGGCAGAACGAATGCAGGCTCTAAAAACGTAAATTCACTGGCAAGAATGAAATTGCGCGAAAACGGAAACTTGCTAGATATGTATGCAAGATAGTCTGGTTGCAATAAGTGGCCGCATGCATACGTTGCTGGAAAATGCCTGCAATGAAGGAAGGCTTCCATCAAGGTAGAACGCTATCTGATTGCAAAAAGCAGTGCATTAGTCGGAAAGTTAGTTTTCTCAAGGATTGATAGTGTTTTATGTATGGTTTGTTGGTTGGATTAGGTGCGCGGAAACAGCTGAAGTGTTGAATGTGAGCGAAAAATATACTTGCTGAGCTTCGGGGAAATTCATGTGCAAATAGTTTCGAGATGCGATAAACGAGAGCATTATTTAAAAATGCAAAATACTTGGGATACAAAATATTTATCCGAGATACAAGTTATAAATTTCATATTGAAGCGGTTTGTGGGTGGAAAGATTTACTTGTTTACAATAAATTACTTAATCATCCTTGAAAGTTGGCAAAGTTACACTCATCAATATTTGTATACATACAAAGTAATAACCTCATTGTACTTGCCAAAAAAAAATAATGATAACTCTCGCCACAATTTACTACATTGAGTCCGGCAACAAGCAATATTTGTTTGGCACGTATTTTGCATTCACCCACGCTGGGCGCCTAAATACTATAGCATGCAAATAATCAAATTACTAAATATATTCTTGCTAGTGATTATTCAAATTGAAGTCAAGGCATTTACTGAGTGCTGTTGTTTTCGAGGGCCAAAATCAGCAGTTTTATCGTAATTTTTTGAGAACAAATATAATAATTCACTTGAAATACGAAACAACTAAAATACTATAAACCTCTGATATTTGATCCATGCAGTTCAAGAACAGTTGAGAACAAATGAGTCAGTTCAATATTTTACAGAGTCCCAACTAGGAAATCATCCGATACTTATTTCATGGCCAGCAATTAGGAAAATGAAAGGAGTGACTGCTTTGTGTGCTCGTTCAATCATAGCTCCCTTGTGACACTCGCCGTTTCACATTTCAACTTAATTATCTTTTGATGAAGTTTTAATAATGCTCAATTTACATTTGGCACTTCACGTGAGCCGTACTTGCCCAGAAGCGCCCAGGTGTTTTTCAGGTCAATGATGAGCAACAATGTTCGCAGTCAGGTGAGGTCAGACCGATGTGGTCATGACTACTAAAAACGCAAAAAGGAATGCACACGTAGTATGGACGTGTTTGTTAGCTCAGTTGTGTTCAAAATACAGCGAAAACACAACTTGGTGTCATTCATTGCAATCCTGAGTAGTAATACAGTCGTGCTGAAAGGATCCCGCGAGAGCAGAAATGATGAAAAGCGCCCGATTTCATGTAAGTGCGTTTTACGAAGTTGAAATCAAAGAGCTTAAAATAGGTTAATTAGCTAATTGCTGTTGGAATAACATTCATTGAGCTTGATCTGTATTCCATGTTTCTACAAAGTAAGAGAAATAGGTCACAAATATAAATTCATAAATAATTCTGAACAACAATTTTGTTGACTGTTGCCAGTTTTAAAACTACTGTTTTTCAGCTTTGTAGAAATATTACATTTCATGGTAGTGCCAACAAAGACCTCATTCATCAGTGATAAATTTATTTTCAGCACACTTGTTTTCCAATTAGAACAAAAGGCTTTAATGAGAATTTTTCCGGGCTGCCTTCATTACGTACATACATAAAAAAAACTTTCCAATACTTCATTCCGTCTGTCTATGGGGCTTCCTTTGGCCGTCTCATTTATCTTCCAACATGTACTCCTACATATACGTATATGAATGAGCTCTCTCGATGGCTGATGCTGTCTGGCTGAGATATTATCGGTCTATACCCTACGCTGCCGTGGTCTTGTTCAATATTTTTTCCTTCTTCACCAGTAGACAGTGTCTGTAGTTTTTGTCCCCGGGTAGTAAAAGTGCATAATTTTCGTCGAGCTATGTGTGGGTTTGGTGATGATATGGTGATTTCACTTTCCCACTACGATCTCAAAGAATTTAAGGACTAATAAGTTGGCAGTGAACATTTGAAATGTTCCGGGCTTTTGTGCTTAATTATCTTTTAATTAACTTTATGACTCGAAGAGGAAAATGCTACCTCGCAAAATCGGCGAGAGCTTGCCAAAAAGACAAGTGACTAAGAACGATAATTTTGGTTGAATTTTGAGTTGATGATGGAAGAAAAGATGCTGATTGAAACTTAACAAGCCTTAATTAAATTGAATTTCTATTGTAAATGAATTCCACATTTTTAACCTAACTTAAAGTTTAATTGACAACGAAAGCTTAAAATCTATCGACTATAATATTTTGGTCTGCAGGCTCTTATTGTTTTTTTTTAAATTTTTTTTCGGCACACAACTTGCACACTAATGGTATTACCTAGCCTGTGCAGCAGCTGGGATTACCCTGCCAATAATTTTTTTTAAAATCTACTTTACACTAAAATTACGATCTAACTTATGCCTAGTTTTATTACCTTAGGCTAATTAGACCTAAATCTTATCATAGGTCTTAAATCTAACCAGTTCTTTTCGTCGCGAGGTATATATAATCAAAGTGCGCATCCATAAGCTGCGACTGCGATGCTATCTTTGCGGGGCTTGTTAATGCGAGACACCCTAGTGACCGAATCAGTCCATTCTCATGTCCATCTGTCTGTCCGTAGAATCGTGTCCTTGATTCCAAAACTCGGTCCTTAAGTGGCTTCAGTCCCGACTCCTGATACAGGGCAAGGTTTTTCGGTCACTTCTTAGTTACCGAGTTGTAGAATCTGCCAGTGCAGAACCCCAGGATTCTGACAGGTAGTCTTTGAGCGGGTAATCTAAGATGCGGGTGCTGAGTTCAGAATCGATCGAATGAGGCATATCAAATTTGATAGCAAATCTGCAAGTCTTACAAAATCAAAAGAATGAATGATCGATTCAACTAAAATATTAGCATTTTAAAGAAATAATTTGATTCTAATGGAACCTGATCAATTAGAAGATACCAAAAGCTGGGGTGTGTTCAATGTGCATGCTATAGCTGCTATTAGCTGCTAATTTAGCAGCTCTGGCTGTCCAATGTCACGAAATAGCTACTTTCTGATGCTTGCTATTTGACAGTCGGGCTGTCCAAGATTCCGGAATAGCTGCTAAGGTAGCAGCTATTCGCTGCTCGTAGTCTGGAGGATAGCTAGAAAGTAGCTAAGGCAAAATGGCCGTGCGTACACAGCTGACATGCAGTTTAAACGTCATTTTCAATTGGAAATTGAAATGAAAAGAGGTTTTTGCGCTTTTGTGACACAGGAGATGAGGAATAAATTTGAAAATAGTGAAGCATAAATTACATACGGGCTTTTAAACACTTAAACTCAACTCGAGTTTTAAGTTGGCTTGTACACAGCCCAGCTCATCTTGAGTTTTTAGAAGGCGATCATGAAGCGTAAAAGGCTGGGTGCACTGATTCCTGTATTATCAAATATTCAAGGATTATTTTTTGCTCTTTTTCTCATATATGGCATCAAAAGCCGGAAATAAGTGATACATTTTATATATGTTAGGCAAATTTTAATGGATTGTGCAGCTGTATGCTGAAAACTCTTAAATTTCATACAGTTTCCAAAGTGCAATGGAAGTATTGAACTGATCCACGAAAATGCAAAAATTACAATAAAAAAATTGAAACAAAATTATTTTTGAATTTTCTGTGTAAAGGCTGACCTTCGTAGCAGCTCTTGGCTGTCCAATATTCATAGCTGCTTCACCTAGCTACTGCGAATTTTGACACTTGCTAAAGTGATGCTATGCTATGCTTTTTGAGCAGCTATAGCATGCACATTGAACACACCCCTGTTTAATACAATCTTCATCTGTCAGGAAGAATACAGTGGCTTTTATTTAGCATAATTAACAGATTTTTGATTTAATTCAAAATAAATGTTAGTATTCAAGAGCTCACTAAATCTAGCGCTAGCTTTTAGCTAAGCTTTGTTTGTTGAGCGTTAAAAACTGCGTGAATGCTGTTTGCGCCATTGGTATTTTGAAACTGATTAGAATTGTTTAATCCAAATGAGTGATAACTAGCCCAAATCAATGAGCAGTAATCATCACAGGTAAGTAAAATGTTTAATACAAGAGTACCAATTCCCCCTCGTAGCTGCGAGAATACGCTATTGGAATTTCAAATGAGCATCACAATCACTCAGCATGCAATAACTACACATCCCGGATCATGCAGAGGTACGATCGGCCGCCGGCCAAAGCTTCAATTCGTATTCATCCTAGATGAAGGGAATGCGAGAATACGATGTCGGGCTTTACAAAAAGTTATTTTTATAAAGCTATAAAACTGAAAGCTCAAACTTCCTGTTGTGAGCTGTGGCCAAGTGATTACTTCAGAAATCAGAACAAACCCGTCTTACTGGTTTGAGTAATTCTTTATTACTGACTTAATATCTATGCTACAATGATTACAATTTAGTGTAGTACCAGTTTCAAGTGAACTTGGTTATTTATTGGATCAACTATTACTACATCTCCCCCTAACAAGCACGTATCGCAAATGTGCCATATACGTTAGGTTTGTTTACATCTATTGTTATCGTCAAACTAACGAAATTAAACAATATACTAATGATATTAACTATCATATTTTTTTAATGCTAAGCGATAACATTTCTTCTTCTTTAAATTTCACATAATTTAACAATATTATTTATAGTTCATAAACCTAATTCATATTACATGTTATTAGCCTTACCAACAACTGTGAATGCTGACAGCATTATCTACCTTTCACAATGCGTGTATATGATATTTAAGTACTTTGTTTTTTCTCACGTCTTTGCCGTAGGAAGTAGGAATTTCTTCTCACTATTCTACCTTCTTCGTCCTCAACCCAATACGATCGAGGCGTTGAATGCTTATTCTTTACGTGCGCCCGACGCCAATGTTTACCTTCTCTTATCCAAATTTTGTCATTTACTTGGAAATCTCTTCTCTTTTGCGTATGTTGATTATAATGTTTACTCATTAAAGCATTATTAGCTTCCAACACTGTTCTCATGTTATTATTGTTGCCTTTAACTTGAAATTTCTTTTCCTTACCCGGAATTAATGAGCGAGTTTTTCGCCCCATTAAAATTTCTACAGGAGTCAATATAGAATTTTGAATCGGCGTATTTCGATACTCTAGTAACGCCATCCACAACTCCGTTTTCGATTCAATACATTTCAGAACCATTTTCTTGGCGATTTGAACCTGTCGCTCTGCAAATCCGTTTGATTTTGCATACAGTGGGCTAGAAGTCACTAACTCAATATCATATTTCTTACAAAATTCATTAAATGCAAATGAGTTAAATGGATTATTATCTGCAACAATTTGCCGAGGAATTCCGTGTATCGAAAAAACAGCCTGCAGCTTACTAATTATTACACTTGTTGTTTTTTGGTTAATAGGGATGATATCTAAAAACTTAGAGTAATAATCTCCTATCACCAGGTAATATTTTTTTCCAATCTCCATTATATCCATTCCCAACTTTTGAAAAGGATAGTTTGGAATTTCATGATTTATTAGCGGTTCCTTCCTGTTCGCACTTCTATATTTTTGACATATGTGACACGATTCAATCATATTTTCAATATCTTTATCTATTCCCGGCCAGTATACTAGACTCCTAGCTCTAGATTTAGTCTTCTCTATCCCTAAGTGCGAATTGTGTAAACATTTTAAAACATACTCTCTTTGACTTGGTGGAATAATTACCCTATCGTTTAAAAATATAATACCATCTTCTACGCTTAAGTCATTACGATGTCTCCAATACCTTTTTATATTGTCAGGTACATTTTTTTCTGCATTTGGCCAACCACCGTAAATTATTTCTTTTAAATCTTTTAAAATTAGATCATTATCCGTCTCCTTCTTATACAATTTTTTCTTTTCATCGGAAATATTAATCGAGTGGACCATGAGGTTCAAATCTCGAATCTCTGCTTCTGTTTGGCTACTGCAATCTCTTGATAACAAGTCTGCTATGTACATGTATTTGCCTGGTAAATATACCAACTTCAACTGGTAGTTAAGAAGTCTTAACTTCATCCTTTGCAATTTCGAATTCGCAATTTTTGCGAAGTCTTTATTCATAATGCCCAGTAAAGGTTTATGATCCGTTATAATTTTTACTTTTTTTCCGTATATGTATGTGTGAAATTTTTTGCACGCAAAAACTATTGCAAGGAACTCCTTTTCTATCTGTGCATAGTTTTGTTCTGCTTGTGTTAGGCTCCTTGATGCGAAACATACTGGCTGCCCTTCTTGCATTAGGCAGCATCCTACGCCATGCTTTGAAGCGTCGGTTTGAATTGTAATGTCCTTTTTTGAGTCAAAAGCTTTTAATGTGGGAGAATTCACTATACATGACTTAATACTGTCTAATGCCTTTTTATGACCTTCCAGCCATTGATACACCACATCTTTTTTCAGCAATTCCCGTAGTGGTGCTGACATATCAGCAAGATTTGGTATATAATTCCTCATGTAATTTATAAAACCTAACAATCTCTGTAACTCTTTTTTATTTTTTGGCTCCCTTAATTCTTCTATAGCCTTCACTCTTAACTTGTCACACGCGATTCCTTCGTGTGAAACCCTATGACCTAAAAATTTAACTTCCCTAACATTGTACTGCAATTTTTCTTCATTAAAGACAACATTCTTTAATGCTGCTCTTTTCATCACCAACTCTACAATTTGATCGTGCTCTTCTTGCGTTTCAGCTGCTATCAAAATATCATCTATGTAGACAATAACCCCTGAAATATCTGCGAAATTTATTTCATTAATTTTTTGAAATGCTTCTGGAGCTATTTTAATTCCAAAAGGTAACCTTCGGAACCTAAAACAACCGAAAGGTGTACTGAAGGTACATAGTTTTCTCGAATCTTCATCAAGTTCAATCTGCCAATATCCATCCTTTAAATCAAACACAGAAAAGAATTTCTTTCCTGTCAATTTCGTGGCAATTTCTTCAAACGTAGGAATTGGATGTATATTTTCTTTAAGACACTCATTTAACTCTCTTGGATCTAAACATATTCTAATCTTTTTATTATTTTTTTCTACTACCACTATGTTAGAGACCCACTCCGATGGTTCATTTACCGATTCTATTATACCCTTACTACATAATCTTTTCAACTCTTCTAATAATGCTTCCCTAATTGAAATCGGTACTCTACGCGCAGGCTTAACCACTGGTGTCGCCGAACTTCTAAGCTCTAGCTTAAAGTTTTTATGGAAACATCCTAAGCCTTCAAATAGCTGTTTATATCTTTGTACAAATCTTTGTTTTTCATGTTCTACACTGCACACCCGTCGCACTAGATTTAATTCAGTACACGACTTTAACCCTAAGAGCGGCACCGTATCATGATCAACAACGAAAAATTCTTGTTTCGTTACTGTTCCTTTCACTTGACACTTTAACTTAATTTTTCCCACTGTTTTCAATTTAATCCCACCATACGCTTCCAACTTTTGATTCACTCGTTGAATGCGTTTATGATTAAAATTCTTTAGATACGATTGCGGTAAAACATTGACGTCTGCTCCTGTATCTAATTTAAACTTTATTATCTTTTTTTCTACTTGTACGCGTTCATACCACGTACTATCACTTTCATCGTAATTTACTGTGTCAATTTTAAATGTGTCGTTTTCAATTCTACCTGACTTCTGAATATTTAACGAACGTACCTGCTGTTTATTCCTACATACTACGGCAAAATGATTTAATTGGTAGCATTTTTTACATGTTTTGCCGTATGCCGGGCATTCGCTCCGTCGATGCTGTAGACCACAATATTTACACTTGTTGCTGTCACCATTTCGCATTTGTTGGTTTGCCTGACTTTTGTTCATCTTGTTACAACTGGTTTTGCTAAAATGAGATATTGATGATTTATTATTAAAATTATCAAGTTTTTTCACTGGGTTGTTAAACCGGTTACCACTTCCCTTGGCGTATACTGCAAATGCTTCTGATTTGTGCATTTCTAGTGACTGTTGTCCGGCTGCTTCTGCTGCTCTGGCGAATTCTATAGCCTTTTCACAGGTTAATTCACTTGTCTCAAGCATTTTTTTTTGAAGTGTTTTATCTCGGATGCCGGCGACTATTCTGTCCCTAATCATTCTACTTTCTTGCTCTCCGTACTCACATTTTCGAGCTAATTTCTTTAAGTCGAGCAGAAAGTTGTCAAATGGCTCTCCATTTTGTTGGACTCTCTCGTAGAAGATAAAGCTTTGATATACAATATTTCTTTTTGGTTTACAGAAAATTTCGAATGCATTTACGACTTTATCATACTTTTTCCGATCATTATCGGAAAGATCAAATGAGTTGAATGCTTCTACCGCATCACTGCCAACTGCATTTAGAAATATTGCCACTCTCACATGTTCAGCTTTCTTTTCTAGCTCGATTGCTGTTGCAAATATTTCAAAATTTTGGCGAAAAATACGCCAATTTTCGGCAATATTGCCGTCTAGTCTCAACTCATCTACTTTCTTGAGAATCTCCATTGGACGATCAACTCTAATAACTTTGATTTCTTTCGGAGGCCTTCCGCGTGGTCTTGGGAGTATACGGTCACTTTTCCGGTTTTTAGTAACTCCCATTCAATTTTTATCTTTATTTCAACTCACTTTTTATCACTTCACTTTGCTTGTATTCGAATTTGTTTGTTAGTCACTCTTATTTTACCTTTTTATCACTAACGTTTCAATTCTGCCTATTTTCGTGTTACCGGCTGCGCCATGTTGTGAGCTGTGGCCAAGTGATTACTTCAGAAATCAGAACAAACCCGTCTTACTGGTTTGAGTAATTCTTTATTACTGACTTAATATCTATGCTACAATGATTACAATTTAGTGTAGTACCAGTTTCAAGTGAACTTGGTTATTTATTGGATCAACTATTACTACACTTCCCCTTGTCTATGCCTTGCCAGCCTAGGACATGTAATGTTAAAAATAAATAAACAGGCTATGAATCGATAATGATTCCCTGCATTACGGGAAAAACTTACCGAATATATGCCGACGCATTGATTTTCCCGTTGGGAATATCAATGTCTAAAATAAATCTAACAATAATTTATAACAATTTACTTAACAATCCATATCATCGAAACAGCTGTATAGTCCCAAACACACCCCATACGCAAACTGTCCCGCTTAAAAAGCAAAAATAATACTTTTTGTAATTGACGAACATATTTTCATTTTCAAACACACATCATTCAAAAATCATCCAAGATTCAATCAAGTATAGCAGTAATATACATATTTTAATTTTGAACGAACATACACATACCATGTCTCATCGCGGTCCACCTTTAACCTACACAACACGTATTCTATGCTGCGTGTAATCTTAAATGGGTACCGTGTACAATCGCATAATCTTACTCATGATTTTAGTATCTAAGTCCGAGTGTTCTTCTTATTGGACCAGTACTCGTGATAGTATAATACTCCTGCTGAACTGAAAGTATTTCTCATTGAAATTTTGTTGAAGAGTTACCATTCTTGTGAGTCGTTAAATTTCATAAATTACTATTTGAACAGAGAATGTAATTTTTATATCGCTTTTTTTTCTCCAGGAAAGCGAAAATTTTCAGGAAACTCGATGCTTTCGTGGATTTTTCTCACGTGGCTGTCGTAGCTAGCCCAAACACTCCATGCCCGAACATTCAAAATTCTATTGTTAGTTAATATCGATGCGGCTGCAAGTTTTGTGATTATCGGATCAGCAGTTACAGCCATTCGAAATTTGAAAAAAATCTTTTTCTACTAAGCGCCAACATGGGGTTTGAAATTCTCAAAACGTTAGCATAGAAGAATAAATGTTCAAGCAAAGTGAATTCTTATAAAATCAGTAAAAATGACAGTGACAAAAATGTTGATTGAGAAAATATCTTGACGGAAATAATAAAGTATTAAAAAAACATGCAAACCACTCATATCCTTTAAAATGTCAGGCAACTTCTTAGTAGGTCACTAAAGTGTCCAACATTAAAGTGTTTGAATCTAACCTTAGTTTTTTGTTTTTTTTTTTTCTCATTTTCAGCCCATTATCACTGCGGCTTCAATCACTTCACTTTAACAACAAAGTCTCAAGGTTCCATATCAAGGTGATGGCAAACAAAAAAATTCCAGTAATTTTCACTCCTTCTCTTATGACCTTAATCACAAGATAATGACCCGAAAATACACTCAAGAAGGTGTACACACACCGCTTGGATGGAATCAAACTACTAGTAAGCTAGGCATGATAGCTATTCTATACAAAAGCAAAAAATTGCTTCTCAGGGAGCCAAATTAGCATAAACACCATGTCGTGCCAGGGCCCCACAAAAGCGTTCTATCCTGCTGTTTCTCATTCAAATTATTCCCAGCCACGAAAATGTTTTTTCCAATGTTTACTTTATGAGCTACTTGGCGCTCATTCGCAAACAGCAATTGTTTTTGCTATAGGACTAGGAGGCTCCCAAAGACTCATTTCACTCTATGACACGTACACATGGTGGTGTGCCTGTAATGGAAATCCGATTTTGTTAGCAAGGTAGTTCCTTAGCATTTCAAGCTATTCGCTTAAAGTCTCATCATTCTCAATAGAATTTCACAGGTGGCGGGTATTCCAGTTGTATTGAAAGCGAGAGAATTGTGAAAGAATGTGTCTGTGTTCAATTGACTCGTATAAATATCCAGGTATGATACATTAGTGCATAGAAACCTGGCTGAGATCCTACTAACATATCCTGAATAGCGGATGCTGTTCAAATGAACGAGACTCAGTTGGATCTATTCACATAGATTTCATATGGTGCTGCAACCTAATGGAACTGCATTTGAAAGCTGCCTTTAGAATTTGCACACTTGACCTGGAAATGAGTATATATGCTACAAGTGTTTGCAACGAAACGATGAAACGAGTCTGTGTAGGCACCGGAATTGTTTAGATAAATTGAATAAATGATACAGCGAATTTTGTGGTGACATTTTAATGCTAGAGGTCGAAATGTGGGAAGTTGTGAATTTGATGACGTGAAGACCGTATGATTGTTTTCTACCATGTACGTATGTTTAGTTCTAATTTCGCAAATACGATTCTGATTTTAAATGCCTTTTAAAATTAAATATATAATTAAAACATTAATTTTGTCAAATACGATTCTGATTTTAAATGCCTTTTTTTATTTCAACAATTTATAGGTAAGACAAATTACATGAATAAACGGAAAAACTGCTTGAAACGTATTTCGAAATGAGTAAATGCTATGAATACTTTTCTAGGGCCGAATCAAAAAATTTTACAAATGAAATGAAATGTCTGAGTAAATAAAAACAAATTATAGCAAATAATATTAGAATCACAGTGCTAGATCATCATTCATTTTTTACTTTTTATTATAAGATTTAGACTTTTTGAACTTAATTAAGTTACCCATATTTTAAAATGGTATAAGAGGACACGCGTTGAGAATATTTATTTATTTATTTAATTCATTCCACGGACCAATGCCTCTTACAAAAATTAAACGATAGTTTTAAAAATTAAAATATTAAAATAGTATAAAAATTTTTTTACAATAGCATAAAAGTTTCAATCATTAAAAGTGTTCTTTACAAATACCATAGATTCAAATAAGTGCTGTCCTGAATGTAATGCTATTTAATTTAATTTGATTCCACAGTTTTGGAGGTAGTCAGAAACGATTCTTTTCAATTTGGTCATATCTAACTGAAGAAATCAAAGTGACTCCAAAATTCGTTACCAATTCGTTTTAATCTTTCGATAGGAGATTTACGTATATAATTCATTTTACTAGTATTTAATAAATGACTCTTTAAACCGTGAACCTCTTGATGAAACTCTTAGAGAAATTAATTGTCAAATTTCGGATGCATCTAATTGATTATTAAGTATATTGAACATAAGATACGCATCAGTATAGGTTCTCCTTACTTTTAAGATTTACTAACGTGAGAATTTGTGTTTATTTATCAGAATGAAAAATAATTTATCAGAATGCGTTTTGTAGTAAGGATTCCATATTGCTGAGCCGTAGTCTAATTTACTACGGATTAGTAAAAAATATAATATTTTAATTGTATTCAAATTGTAAAACTTCTGTGTTGTTCTGATAACAAAACATAGCATTCGAGTTGCCTGATTAGTAATCTCATGAATATGAATTGTGAAATTTAACGTAGTGTCCAATCTAATTCCAAGATCATTTATACAGCATGATATAGTGCGAGTCCGTTCATGGTATAGACATAAGAAGATCTAGCTATTGTACGATTAAATTTCATATAATGGCATTTACTAACATTCAATTCTAAGATATTTTGAACACAATAAGAATAAAAATTGTTTCTATTCATCGGCAAAATATGAATGTCAGAAAATGAAGCCATTCTCTTACAAATTTTAAGGTCATCAGCAGGGGCGGATTTGCCACTAGGCCCAGTAGGCCCGGGCCTAGGGCGGCAAATTTTCGATTTTTTTCGGGCGGCCACTGTTCGATTTTTTTTTGGGCGGCAGTTTTTTTTCTGTCGTATATGTACATATATCTGTGTTGAATGAGCCTAATACCTCAAGCCAACCAAATTCTAAAAAAATCAATGCACGCAAAAATTCACCTCTGATGATTTTTTTCGGACATTAAAAATTTGACTTATAATAAATATTGAAATGCGATCACGGTAAAGGACCAGAGAAACTCAAAAATACCTAAAAAGTACCTAGAAAGTATCTGAAAATACCTAAAAAGAGCATAAAAAGACCTAAAAACGATCCTAAAAAGGACCCAAATAATACCTCTTCAATTTAGGAAAAGCTTATCAGAGGTAAATATTTGTGTGCAATGATTTTTCAGAGAATTTTTTTTTATTATTATGGTACAGGGTATATCAAATACATGCGAATCTCTTTATTTTTGACGTGATTTTTAAATTGTACTTCATTACTGAAATTAATTTCTGTAAAAAATTTCTATAAAATGAAATCTATTAATATCTCTTAACTAATAACATACCGAACATTAATTTACAGTAGTCGAGTTTATAGTTCATCTCGTCAAGTGCGGAAGCATACTTTGAACGGAATAGCAAACTTACTTATAAAAATATGAGCGAAGGCGTTGGAATTATATGCGATGTAAAGGTGTATACGGCTTTTGACTGTTAAAAATTGATATTTTTGGATTCTTTGTTTTTTTTTTTAGGTACTTTTAGGTTCTTTACCGTGTGTGTATTTTAATAATTATTTCACGGAGAGAAATTTCGGCAGTGATTTTTACTAGAGTGGATAATACAATTTGCTATTCCGAAAATTCCATATGAAAATATGAATGTTATTACAAATTTGATGAACATTTACTATTTTCCTGCAAATAATAGTCAATTCCATGACATACTACAACTCACACATGTTCATTGCGCTGTAGTAAAGACATTCATGTATACATAATTCACAACAAAGTAGTAAAATGTGTAGTACAATTGATTACAAAGGTAATGGGGTAAAAAATTACTACTATTGCAATAAAATTAATTGCAAATTTTGTATAATTTCATTACACTTTTCTCTCCGTGTTGCGTGGCAAAGGTACAATAGTAGGGAATTTTTACGAACGAACCAGTGCCGGTTTTGCTCTGATATTCCTTTTTTGTGGGCTCGGGCGCAACGAAAAACAGCGAACATATAATATAATTTACGAATAGGGCGGCAAATATTTCTGAGGCCTAGGGTGGCGAAATTGTCAAATCCGCCCCTGGTCATCAGCATATATATAATAAGAATTCAACATCATGTAATATATAAGATATGTCATTGATGAATATTAAGAATAAAAGGATACCTAGATGTGAGCCCTTTGGAGCTCCGGAAGAAGGATAAAACGGACTTGAGTAATTGTTATCAATAATGAACTAATAATGAACGATCGCGAATGTAATCGCAAACCCATGCAAGTAATGATCCTTGGATACCAATATTTTTCATATTCTGTGCCAAAAGATCCCAATCAATCTTATCAAATGCTTTACATAAATCCGCATGTATGGAATGCACTTGAAGAGAAGATTCGAAACTCTAATTACAAAAACCATGTTGGTTAGGATTTATTAAAGTCCTCAATACAGGTGAAATGTTGTCAATTACCAGGCTCTCAAATAGTTTGGGTATGATGGATAAAATGCATATCGGACGATAATTTTCCACGCTAGACTTATTGCCAGATTTATAAACTGGCATGACATAAGAGGACTTCCAATAATGTGGAAAGTAGCCAATTGACAGAGATTCATTAAAAATGTGTAAAAAAAAAGGCTTGCTTAAACTAATTGAACAATTCTTTGCGAAAATGGGTGGAATACCATCAGGTCCAGCACTTTTACTAATGTCATCGGCCTTCAATTTATTAAGTGTGTCTAATCCGGTAACATATTGTGATAAGCTTATACTGGTATTTAAAACAAGAGGCTCATGGTCATTAACTGAGATAGCATAAATTTTTGAAAATAATGTAGCAAAGACATTAGCAATGATATTAGGTTCGGAGCTATGAAAGCCCTTAAGAAACATATTTGATGAAAATGACTTATCACTTTTAACAGATTTGTAGTAATACCAAAAGTATTTATGGTTTCGTGGTACAAAAGACTCTAACCTTAGCATATAGGTGTGATATTTTTGTTTATGAAGCATTTTGCATTTTTTGCGTAAATTCGAAAATATTTTGTAGTCTTCAAATGTTCAAATTCAAATCTGCGATCTTTTATCACGAGTGTCTATTTTCAAATCAGGTGGAAACCAATTAGGAAAGCTATTGTTACGCACACGGGTTTTAGGTAAAACCGTATTTATAATCTTCAGTGAATGTTCTTCCCAGCTTAAACTGCTAGGCCCAGCGTGCGACGGTGGGGTATGGAGAAGCAAAGTCCCCTAGTGTTTCCACCAAGTCGCTGTCTATGTCTTTGATAGATATTTTTTTCAAACACAGGTACTTAATGACGGCTCTAATTTAGTTTTTCTTCAATTTGGTGCTCTCTCTTTGACTATTCGTATTTAAATGATTTTACCTCATTGGAATCGTGGCCTATTACAATGTTTTTTATGCTGACCTAGTGGGTATATGAGGCAGTAAAAAAATATTTTTTAAAAATTTTATGCGAACTGGAAATAGCCGATTATCACTACTTTTGGATCAACCTTCTTAGGAGCATGTCCCGCATCATAAGAAAAGACCTGAAGCTGGGCGCTTATCGACGAAGTATTGTCCATTTCTTGAAAGCAAAAAATGTTCAGGAGGGTCGATGACTAGAAGGATTTTTTTTCAGGAGCCTGCCGTAGCTAGAGGGTGTCGGACACAGTTTTAAATATTTTGATTAGTATCAATAAGCTCTACAAATTTCACGATGACACAATGTTTTTGTCAGAAGTTATGATAAATTAAAATTTGAAAAAAAAAATCCTGTTCTACTTTTAGGATTTCAGCGCCCACAACGGGCTCAAAATTTCCAAGTTTTTATCATGAACAAGCATAAAACACAATAAGGTTTTGTCTCCAATACTTACTTTTAACGAAAATGTTTTCTGCACGGAAACATAGGGGTACCTTAAAATTCACTAAAATGGCCGCCGGCGCCAAAGGGTTAAATATAACTTAATTTGAACAAGTCATGGGCTTACTCCTTACATACCTCTATAGTCTATATCCTCCAAAATGTTCAGCTCAATTGGATCGGCCACTCTAAAGATTATCTCCCTTAATATTTTTGCTGATTTATGTATATATATATATATATATATATATATATATATATATATATATATATATAAGTGTGAGTCGTTAGATTTTATATCAAGTTGCAGAAGGCTGCCAAGGCTGATGATCCTGCTTCCTACGTGCCTATGCGTAACAGCAACTGTGCACCTAGAACTTGAAATGTTGAATGAAATGTGTATGCTGTAGATGTCAATCATTTCCCACTTCCTACAATTCAAGGCTGAATGGTCGCGGAAAACAAGAAGTAGTTGGCTGGTGCCATTCGCGAGGGTTTTATGTAATAAGCCATTGAGAAGATTTGCGATCTAGGCAAAAGCCTGCACTACGCCATGCAGTCAAGCTAAGGGTAATAGTTAGCGATTTATTATTTTATTGTTGAAGCTTCGAAGGAACGTAAAGATTGACGCCCATGTTGCAGAACAAACCGGTAACTAGATAAGATTTGTTTGTTGCAGTTTGCTACCGACGATTTCCTATTGTTTTCGTTAAATATATATATATAAAGAAATGTGAACTTTCGGCGAAACGATTCTAATACTAATTTTCTTCGGAAATGAGCCAAAATATTTCCAATATAACCAATCTACTCTTCTTTACACTTTAATATTTTTGTAAATAAATAGCAAGTATGACAGGATTCTATCAAGACTAGTACGAAAATTTGCTTAAAAATCGAATTGGGCTCTCTGCAATAATAGCAGGAAAATAATTGGTGAATATGATACATCTATGTATGTAGTAAAAAAATTTAAAATTAATTTATATATTTTTTGTATATGTCTAATTTTGCATTCGGTATAGTATTAACAATATTTTCAATGAAGATGGTTGTTCATCCTTTCCGCTCAATCATTTATGAATTCTTTCATACAGTCATATAATTCGTGTGAAATACTTGCTACAGGGTGATGCTCTAATTTCCGCAAGACGTTACTCACACGCCATATAATCTTGTTTGTCAACGTTAACTGTTTCCATCAGTCACCCTTCCCTCCAAACCCACATAATAAATTTAAATTTATTTTCTCGCTCAGATTGAAAACTCATCCACCACCTTCAGTATTGCAGTCACAAAAAGGACATCATTCAATTTACAACCGAATCAATTTCATGGCAAATTTTATGAACCGTATTCAGAAGTGAGTTTTTTGAAGAGAAAATATGCAAATTATGGTAATACGTCATCACATTTCGCTGATATACCGTACTGTCGCTGGATTGAGCTGAAGACAGTCAAGTTTGCATTTGCTATTATTCATAGCGTCGAAATTACAACAACAATATCACCAAGGGCATGGACGACGCCGACAACTCTGATGAAACAACTCAATAATAAAAATGGGACTGAAGTTGTGGAAGTGGTGGCGACGAGAGTCGAATGGAAAGAATATATTTCGACTGGAAAAATTTAGTAGGATATTACATTTACACAGGAGTGTCCTGTCGTCGACTAGAAAGATGTGTGGTTGGGCGAAAGTCTGGACGTGTTTGCACGAACTATACGAATGACACGAATTTTGATGGGCTTCTTGAGGTTAACGGAACGATATATTTGCGATTTCGTTGAAGATTTTTTCGAAGCTCATAACAGTCATATTTTGTCGTTGGGTCAATTAAGATAGGTTACCTCTCGAAATACGATATGATTGTGATTCGATGTTATTGGTAATAAAAAAATACTTTTGAACATGTTATGTTTCAATAAAGATTGTTCGTTACTGTTCGATACAGGTATCAGGTGTAAGGTACGTGCGAAATATGTGATATTTTTTGTTAAATATTGAAAGATTATGTTCTTGATTCAAACATATATTTTTCCGTTTTCTGTGTGCGAATTTCTGTAATGAACGCCAGTGTCGAAGTTGATTCGCAAGATTTCGTTCCAGGTAATTTGATGCAATGGATGCTCACCACTCAGGAAGGCCATTCAAAACTGAAGACGAGGAAATAAAGGCACTAATCACCCATTACACGCCAAGATAGATTGCTGAGGCTCTGAACAAATGAAGTTCAATAATTTCAGAGCATTTGAGCAAGCTGTCAGATGTTACTAAGTTTAATATGTGGCTTCCGCGCGAATCTTTATTTAACCAAACAAGGTGTATAACAAACCAATAACAAATTTAAATATGTTTTCCCTAAGCTAAATTAAAATAACATTTCTACATGTCAGCACACTTTTATCTGGTTGTCAATTCAGTTCTCAAGGCTAAAAGCACGAGCTGCATTTGGACAGATTTAATCTTTTGCTATCAATATCGAAAATAGGGTTCCAGACGATATAAGCGTTTGCGAGTAATGGGCGAGACCTTGTAACCCATATGCTAGCTTTTGGAAGAACTCGTTCATACTGAAGATTAAACGCAGCTTTTTATCCAAGATCAACGATACCATCAACATTTTTCAGATGCTTATTATTCACGGCATTTTTAACGTTAAGAGTAAGTTTATTTTGGTCACACCATTGCACGAGTGGCAAAAATTTTGGATGAAGAAAATTTGCATCCGATTCCGATTGAATTGTCTGGTATATTTTCAGATCATCCGCATAAAGAAGGTGCGGAATGTTTGATATAACCTCCGAGAGATCCAAAGCAAAAATATTGAGTAGGAGCGGCCCTAGGTGGCTGTCTTGAGGTACCCTAGAAGATACGGTAAATTTTTTTTTTTTGAAAAGAGCGCTTATAAATTTAATATGTAGCGTTGAATTTCGAAATGATTAGAGCTTATGTTTCAAAACGCTATGGTCAAAGCAGCCAAAAACTTTACTGAAGTCACACATTTGATGCCCTTTTTCCATATAAAATAGATTACTCTGTGCATACATGTCTGTGATTTGCTCATAAAACGACAGGAAAACGATCCATCCTTGAAATGAATTGTGCCCGCCGGCAAAAAAGATAAAGTTAAAGATAAAGAAAAAGATAAAGATAAAGTACGATAAAGTTCCGTGAAAAAATCAAGGACCAATAAATTATCTACAACATCTTCAAAGACAAAACTGCATCAAAAAGGGTTATACTATCAATTTGGTGCTATTCCCGAGGAATCAAACAATCTATACAGGCGTGCACTATCGTTAATAGTGAATGTACTGTTTGAATATCTTGAAAATATGTGCGCTAGAAGTGAAACATCCAGAATTTGTCAACCGTAAAGGAATTGTATTCCATCAGGAAAACACGAGACTTTGCTGAGGAAGGTCGAAAGTTTTTCGAACACGGAATTATATTGCTACGCAAAAGATAGCAGCAGAAGGTGCAACAAAACTGTCAGTACATTACTGCATGAAATTTATATTTAATGTATGACAATTGTCTTCCATTTTTGATCAAATCTGTTTATGAAAATTCCGACATAAAGTCTGCGACAGACCAAGGAAAAACCAATAAGAAAATTATTTCAGGTGGTCATTAACACAATCAAAAGCAGGCTTGAAGAATCTGGCATCACAAACAGGAGCGAAAACTCCAAATCGCTATTAACAGAAAAATAAGGGCAAAAAAGATTGAGTTGAGCACGAAATGATTTGGGCCACAATTGGAGTAACGTAATATTTACTGATAAGCCACATTTTGTTATTTTCAATTACTGGAAGGAGGTTTGGACGGAAAAAACGGTAAGAGATTGTTGAAAAAATCTAGCAAAAGAGCATGTTTATGGTTCTTCTCTGATAAAGTATTCCGATAGTCGCAGTCAGAAATCTGAATGCTGAATTTATGCAAAAAGATATTGTTGAAGTCTATTGAGCTGCTGTATGGACTCCAAAACGATGACTGGATCCTCCAAGAAGACAACGATCCCAAACATCTAAGTCACCTCTGCACATCTTGTATGAAATAAAATAGGATAATAACCTTGGATTGACCACCGCAGAGTCCAGATTTTAGTCTTATTGTGTTGCCGCTTAAGAATATCAAACTAAACAGTGAAAATATATCTACAATGCAATAACTTATTCGAAGTTTCAAACGAACTTTGATTCTAGGTATGGATTATGCTAAAACGTTGAACCAAATTTTTCAGAGAAGACGCCAGGCAATTAAAGTAGGCAACGGTAACTGGACGTCATATCAACATAATTGCAAAATTAACATATAAGTATATTTTAAGAAATATATATGACTAAATTGAATTTCATAGTATTCAATATTTTTTTTGAGACACTCTATTCTGGAACACACAATAAACAGCATTGTTGCGACGACCGGAGTTTACGCACTAGAAATCGATCAATATAGCTTCAACTATTTTGGAAGTTCGTAACTTAATTATTCTGCTACTAGCTAAAGCTATGTGGTCTTTGCAGAGATTGATTAATGGTAACTGTACCAATTGTGCAGCGTAGTAAAGAAGCTTTGTACGACACTTTCTAAAAGAAGGTAAAGTTCCAGCCATAGAAGATATTCCCTTTTATTTTTGGAATTATGCGACTTTAAAAAAGTAAAGTAATCAGCCCTTTGTCAGGTCTCGGGGTTGAAACTGGTAGAGAGCTTCATTCACAAATTTACAATCAATGTGAATACAAGTGTACGCAAGTTACAAAAACTCAGTTTTTTTTAAAATTTCCAATGAATTAGTAGTGTAATTTCTGCAAAAAACTGTCAGTTTTTAGATCATCAGATTTTCAAGCTTGTTTCCGTAAGGATTGGTTGATTTTCAACCACATTTTCGAGTAAAAGAGTTCTAAAGGTAAAAATTAGATCAAACAACAAAATTACAGAAATATGGAATCCACAAAGCTTTCATTTTTTTTTTCGAAAACTTGCCGAATATGCAATGAACAAAACAAATGTGATAAAACGGCTGAGTTCAACTCAATGCTTCAATCCTGATTCAATGTACAATGCTGATTTGTGGTAAATTTCAGCCAGGAAAAACTCAAACGTATTAGAAGTGCATTTCAACACTTAAATTTTCATTACACAAAAATCAGTTTTCCGCTAGCAAGATTGTTTCGCTATCGATTAACTTTTTTACTATTTTATTTCCATTTTTCACGACCTTTATTTGAAACCAATTTTCACCAATGATGAAATTAAAACATCTCTTAACAAATAAGATTTATAAACTGGATAAATCTTCATGTCTGTGCAAGTAACAGGTAATACGACATCCAAATCAGAAACGCTGAATCCTTAAATTTGCTAAGCTGAACCTACTTCAACAATTTTAAATGACCTAGCACTTTTGAAAGGACTCGAAACATCTTAGATTTTTACATTTTCGTCTATTTATAGTATCCACGCGAACGTGTCCTTAAGCGAAATTCGATATTTCCATGAAAAAAACCCTCTTTCTACTACGCGATTCGTAAATGTATTTTCTGCGTGATATACATTTTGCATCCACGAGAACAATTTCTATTTCCGTTTCCGAATAAAATTTTGCGTCGAGCCGCTTACTTTACTCGTCGACAAAAACGGAAATTTGCTTACGGATTGTAAGAAAAAACTTCATCATCGACTCAACGCTCACAGGCAGCTCCGCATTTTATCCGCGAAATTTATGTGTTTATCGGTGATATCTTGATTTAAACATGATGTCTGGGCTGACATCACATGCCTTTGATATCATTGCTAATACCACTTTTCTGATTTTTTCGGCATGTTTGAGAGATGCAATGTTTGCAATAATTAAGTATTTGAGTTTTTTTTTTTAATATTTGAGTGCTTTGGGCGTTTTACTGATATTGAGTATTTAAAGGTTTTTATTTGTGTTTTTTTAAGTATTTGATAATTTTTTTACTGATTTTGGAAGAAAATTAATAATACAATCACTTAGCCAAAAATTCATATTACTGTTTCATTGATGCTTTCTCCGGAATGCGTTATACGGGCCAACTGAAGTTTTCAGGAATTATTGATGTATTTGAATTGTAGGGTTCTTAATTAAGAAAAAAAAATATGTTTGGGTCTTTGGGGGCAGCTAGCGTTTAATTGATTGATTAGGTACTCCTATATCTGCGAAAACAAGATATTTGGAAAAAAAGTGAAGTGAAAAATGGTAGGATTTGAACTTGGTTGTGATAATATTTTTGACATTTTCATTACCATACAAATGCTAAGTGCCTGTAATTAAAACAGAAAATTTACCAAAAATTTGAATTGCAATAGCTTCCAAATAGTTTTCATATCAAAGTCACAAAACACAATGTTGTGTTTAAGAAATAAGCTTGCGCGGTTTTTGGTTAACGTGCGGTTAACCCTGTAGATGTGGGAGGCACGTAAGTAAAAATCCTTCAATCGCCCAAGGTAGAACAGCTTTAAAAAAATATTTTGTGAAAAAATTCATTTCAAAGGGCATAGTTTTTAAATCAAAAGATGTAGCCCTAGAACGTTATAGAAATAGTATACATACCTACAACAAACCCTCATTTACAAATCTGTACTCTGAAGCTATTAGTACAAAACTTATTAAAAAACCAAAGCCAAATCACATTCTCAATTGCAATATTGTGGCGAAATTCCATTTCTCTGAATATCTACGCCAAAGCCAGATAAGCGGCATTATCCGCCACATAATTTTGTTCACATAGTCATAGCCCCAAGAGTTCGTAAACGAACCCTTTCACTTGGACGATCTAGGTCAAGTTTTCCAGCGATGATAGTGAATATCGGAAAGAAAATTTCTTAGTGTAAATGTTGAGCCTTTCACCAAAGCTTGCGAAAATCCTTCGAGATGCCCAGGTATGCAAATATCGCCTATCCCACACGAAAACATTCAGTTCAGTGGGAAACTGTAAGGACCTGTGAATAGAGCTTGCATTGCAGGGCAGCTAATGATAAGGGAATCGCTGCTTGCAGTCTGTAAACTTAGTGGTGAAGTATGCATTCGTATATGTATTTTGTTTCGAAAGCAGCCTCAAGAGAATATTTTATTTCCATGCAAATTCATTGAAATGAATGGTGAAACGGAGATAGGTGCCTAGAACGGTAAACACATTTTCGCTTTGCAGGACAGTGCTGTTACCGACCTATAGAATTTATATTTATTTGATAATGATGTTGTATGCTAGCTGATAGTGATTTGTTGACCACACTAAAACGCAAATGGTGTTTCATCCTCGCGCGTTGATGTGACCCAGATTTTGTCTCTGTAGTATATATTTTTGGATATTAATGTATTTTCTGTGAATTATTTCGATGTGTTTTGCCTAGGAAGATGAAGAGAAGACATGAAGAAAGCAGAATTTGTGGACAGTGATTCGAGGTTGTGTTCACTGCCTAGAATGAAAGATTTGAAATTACCATTTGTCCTGAGCGGCTACGTAAGGCAACCGAAGCATCCTATATGAGACTTATTACAGTGTTGTGCATAACATCGTTTGCTTTACAATAAACTTATTGACTACAAAAAATATCAAACGATGCGCCGATAAAAACTAATAAACTAAGCCAAAATTGGGCGCTATCAATATGAAACCAATGTGATTTTTTGTTAGCGTCAGTTTTTAAATCACTGCTGAGCCATTCAGTTTTTGTTTAACTGTTTTTGCAAGTATTATAAAGAATTTTTCTGAAAGAAAACGAACCCCACCAAGTCAAATGTTGCTTAGGGAGAAACTGGAGCAATACTGGCTCGAGTTTTAGGCCTCATAAATGCATGAAAGGTTCAAGAAATTTTGCGTTTGATATTGAGTATATGGCTTTTTTCAATACAACAGCGATTCAAGCAATTCAAAATTGTTTTGGCAGAATATTATTTAATGCAATGTTAAAATTAATTTAGACCCAAACTGTTAATAATAGTTTTTCAATGCTTAACACAAGTTTGTGTGTACTTAGCCAGTTGTAGACTCTTTACAGTCCTTATTTGCTTTTAGAGAAACACTATTTTTACTGTTACAATTAAAAATCAAAACTCTTTCATCCGCATATGCAATTATCTTGCCATTGGAATCATGATTATTGCACTGTAATTTACAAAAATTATTTATGCTAAAGTTGAAAAGCATTGGGCCAAGTTCAGATTTTGGAGAATCCCGCATGTGATATCAATTGTTTTGTTTACGACCATACATGTGCAAATGAAGAAGCCTGTTTACATTATCCACCAGCCCCAAGTTTCGCATTTTCCGCATCAATATAATCCACGTGTTGAAATAGCTTCTATTCTTTTTAATTTATAATATATTTTTTTTATTTTTAGAGAGAGTGTTGAGGAGATTCATTATGGAAAAATTTACAGCCATGCAGCGCAACAAGATAATCCAATTTTTATCGAAAACCACAAATCAATGAGCCTACAAAAGGCATTTTAACGTTAGAATTGGTCCCTCAGTATCAGCGATTCATCGTTTAGTTGACAGTTTTGAGCATCAGTGTTCTGTGTGAGCTTTCACGTACAGGAAGTCAACGTTTAGCCACGACAGAATTGAACATGGAACGTATGTAGGACAGTATTGCTGAAGAACGTGGAACTTCGACTATGGGACGATGTATCCAATTCCAGAATGGTAGTGGTAATGCTGTGAATACCACTGGAGAACGGTTTTGGGCCCATGTTTCAAAATGTTGTACGTCCTGGATGTGGTTTCAGCGAGATGATACCACTTGTCACTCTGCTAAAGCCACAATGGGAATTTAAAGAGAGATTTTTAGAAAACGCATAATTTTGAGAAGATCAGAAATTTATTTGCTACTATGTTCTCCAGTCGATAGGTCTCTGACTTCTGTTTGTGGGATTATTTAAAAGAAAAGATTTATTCAAATAAACCGCAGCCAATTTCATAGCTAATGGACAATATTACGCGTCAGAACAATGAGGCAACGAACAGAAAAACTCACAATTGTCATGCGACATACCTTAAAAACAACCGGTCTTTGTAAAGCCAAAAATGAGGTCCATTTACAAGATATAATCTTTCGTATTTAGTTCAATAAAATGTTCATACTTTGTTCTATGTAAATAAATTAAAAAAATATAATAAATAAAATAAATAAATAAAATAAATAAATAAAAAATGAAGTGTTTTACCCCGTTCGTGACTTGCGGACCATCTGGTTCTATGGTTGATCGTGTCAAAGGCGATCTTAGGTCTAGAAAATGCCTTAGTTTTGTTGTTTCAGTCCATAGCTTAGTTTATAATATTGGTTGCATAGTATATAGTGTCATCTGTGCTTCTACGCTCGCGAAATTCATATTGATATGATTAAATATCAACGCATGGCCAGAGGTCCATTGGAGATCAGAGATCAATTGGTGATCAACGATATCGGTCTGTAGTAATTCAAACACTTTTTGTTCTGTGCCTTTAAAATTGATACTACAATAAGAGTTTTGAAACGGTCTGAAAACTTGCAAGTCTGTCGGTAGGTATTGTAGTTGTGGTAAAAATATACGTTTCTAGTTCTTTTGACCACCTTAGCGATTGTTAAACCTTCACCGGGTGATTAGTTCTCATTCATCTAGTTGATATGAAACAATATTTCATCCTTAGTTATTTCCTTGAAATTAAATGGCTCGAACTGCTCTGAAGTCGGTTGCAAATTTAATTTTAAACAATTACAAAAAGAAATTGTTGAATTCTTTCATTTTGAAAACTCATAGTGATATTTATTATGAGTATTCCAAAAAATTCCGCCCTTGGCTACAATTTCAGTTATGCATTGTTTACTTTTTTTATTCTTCGTAATTATTTCGTTAATATTTTTGGATATGTTGTTCGGCTCAGTTTTGCATTTTGAGTTTCAGCCATTTAATAAATTGCATTCACTTGCTTGATTGTTTTTCCAAAGACGTTTTTTTAAGAACCAAGACTTTAAGAGAATTGTTTGCATTTAAGCGTATGCTCCTTTATCGTAGCTGATTGGCTCAGAAGATTATTTAGAACAATTGATGATATTTTTTACGCTTTTTGTAGGCTATTGATGTTGCATACAACATTCCAGTCTAGTTTTTTTGCTTAAAAGATCATAATTTATTTTCGTTACTTGCACCATTTAGTTGTAAGTATTAGTTGCTTTTGAGTTTTTATTTGTTAATTCAGCAGTAGTATAGTTCTTGATTTTTGTATGAATGCTGACATTGTTATGTGGGATTCTCACTTGTTAAAAAACATCGCCGACTACGGAAATCCGAGATTGAACTCCTTTCGCATTACTTCAGATCAGCTGTGCTACAGCTGTCCCGCCGGCATACTTCCGCCTCGTTAGACTTTCAAGAGTCTATGGGGCATCATTTCTCCATTTTTAAGCGCAATACCAGCTCCACATATGCTAACATAGCTAGCCAGGCGTCATCTGATCGTAGCATCATCTCCCAGATTGGCGGCGTCTGGCTTCGCAGACTTACAGAACTCTGTCCTGACTTTCGCAATCCTCTGAAGGTATTTCCTGAAGTAGCCTTGGCCCGATAGGAACTGTCTTAGGTATAAATATATTTCACCGTACTCGGAGCTAAGCTTTTAATGCGAGAATAAGCCTAATTGTCCATGCTCCTTCAAGCTAATGACCTAGCGCTCCTCCTACTACTCCTCTTATTACTCCTCTCGGCGTTGTGAATATCATAAATAAGCAACATTCCATAGGTCTGACTCGAGATTGAAACTTTGCAGTGCTTCATTTGCAATGGTTTTGCGTACAGCTCACGGATTCGTCTCGTATGTCAAACGGTGATCTGCAAGTAGTCTCGTACCATTTATATAAATCCAATATGTCTGTCCATCTCGCCAAGTTAAAAGTGTATCGGACGTCCAGCGTTACCAAAATCATAACAGGCCCAGCCTGAAAATATGTGGCCCCGCGCGGTTTGCTGTAGAATAGCTAGTTCGAAAATGAGGCTGCTAGATTGTTTAAAAATTAGATGATCAACATTTTTTCCAAAATCGAAGCCAATTTCACCTAAAATATTGAGGTAGTTTTGTACTGTGCGAATGATTTTGGCATCATATTTTTTTACGTAAACAACTATCCATTCACATTTATTACATAAATTTTGTTTGATTATACTATAGTGCCGAGTAAAGTCAAATCCAATCGTATCTGAGAGACGTGTTTCCGTTAATACAATGATATCAAAGACGCATAGTCTATAGCATAGTCAATTTTCTTTTTTCTTATATTCATTTGAAGTATTCTAAATTACAGTTTATTACTAATTGGGGTAAGTGTTTGAACTCCCTTAAAGCTCGATTTCAAATGGACAATAATTGAAAATAAAAAGACTAAATTTAACAAAACAAAAGCTTTAAAAAGTAAATAATGAATATGGGACGTTAAACAGAAAATCAATTGATTCAATACATATCAACGACGCTAATAATCACAAAACTATCGCTGTCTGTTTCCCCAAATACATTTGTAATTAGGTAAACTTGTGTTTGCATGATATATCATTGACGCAGTCATCACATCTGGGTGCTCACTTATAAATACTCCTTTTCACAGCTGATTTGAAACAATTTAGGAAGCTCAACCTAACTGCTTTGTTTGTAAGTTTAACGAGGCAACTCTTCTTGTGCGATTGCAACGAAAGTTTCACTACTGATTCAAAATAAAGATTTCGAACATATATCTAGAAGATATTTTCTGCACAATTTATCAAATAATAGTAAACGACTATAATTTCGTCTCTCTAAAAACGCTGCAAAAAAATTAGGACCTAACCAATTGCGCCCAGTGTGGGTAAATTTGCATATCAACATTCACGACAGCTAGAAATAAAGTTGATTCTTTTAATGCTCTGTTATTATCATTTTTATTTAATGAGTGAAGATCCAAATAAATCTCTAATGGCCGACAACGCATTTAAGTCCAAGCCAATGCGATATCATTGCCGTTAGTCCGTAAAAGGGTAAGGGTTAGTCAGGCTTTTCAAAAAATCAATTTCGCGAAAATTGCATTTTCTTAAAGCATGATAAGTGCTTGAAAATATTAGCCGAGAATTTCAAGAAAATCAAATGAATAGTTTGCGAGTATACCTCAATAGCCGAAAGGCTCTCTTATAAATAATTAGTATCTTTTTACATACATCGAGTGTAAAATTTTAAATGAGTTACTCTCCTAACTTTGATTTCAAAGCCGATGACCACTGTAGTTCAAAAATCACTCAAGGGATTTGAATGAAATTAGCATAGTTAATTGAAAACATAAAAAACGATTACCTGCTCGAAGATTGCTCATTTTTACTAAAATTTATATTTTTCGTAAGCAATAAGCTGGCTTTTTTCCCCTTGAAAAAAAAAAAGAAAATAGGTTCAATCAGGCACTCATTACCTATTAAATTAATTATTGCTTGTTTTGATTGATTTTAGAAGAACCCGTAAAATGTTATTATGGTCACCGCAAAGCGCGACATGTGGGCTGGGCAACCAAACCACAAGTCGAATAGCTTTGTGTCATTTGTATTACAAAATTAATTAATCTTCTGTCAAAAATAATTATTCAAAATACTGAATTTTTCACGCCGTTTACTATACTTAACCACATAAATTAGATTGATTCATTCGCTTCAAAATTCAATAGTTTCAAGTCAAGAGCCGTATTTGACAACAGCGTTCATGTAAACTTTTCTCGATTTAATATTTTATTTGTTTGTAAATTTGACGATACTCTGAATTGAACTAATTGTAATTTGACATAAACTCAACTGCTTTTTTCACTTCTAATATTTCTTTGTTTGAGTTACTGTCAGTTTTAACACTGGAAAACATTTCTCGTAAAAATATCTTCCAAATTTGATTCAATTTCAGCACCTTTCAAAGTTTTACAAAGATGGCACTTTTCGCAGTTTTAGAAACGTTCTTTGCAAAAATAGCACTGCACATTATTTGTTTCAAACTGAAATAAAATAAGACGAAAATAAGAAATACTACGATAATCAAATACTCTCTTAAGCTTCCCTGTGCATTGAATGGGTCTCCATTTTCTGGAAATATGAGAGAATCGTTACAAAATTGAAATGAAACAAACGGACTAGAAAATTGTGTTGCGGAAATTTTCAGAACGCTTGAGTTTATAGGTCCTTTGAAATAATTTTGTCGATCTTGGTACTGAAAGAATATGGGCTTTATTTTCAATTTTCAGCTTATTCTAATTTATATGCTTCTATGTGACTGGAATAAGTTGGTTTCCACTGTGTCTTTTTCTTATTCTTAATAATACGGGACCTGAGCTTGTGATAGGTGGATTTGAAATTTGTCGTCATCTAGAAAACTAATGATTTTCTTGTAGTACCCAAGGGAAAAAATGAGATGCCTACATAGTGGTGCAAATTAGCTCATAAATTTCTTAAAACAGTCATTCAGATTTAGATCTACGGCTATCTTAAGCATTTAACGTATAAGCCTACTGCGTTATGCGAACACGAACACACTGTGCGTGCACATAAATATATCCATGCTAAAGAACAGCGACAAAGGACTATAAAGCTGTTTCTCCACATAGCGTACATGGCTTTCGGCAGTCAAAATGAGATTTTGTGGTTGCGCCTTCATAACTGTGCTTAGCTTTTCAGTGTAACTCGTTGTAGTCCGTTATTTCTGAAGAATTCGGTGATAAACTTTTCGGGCTACATCTACACGTTGACCGCTTTATACACATACTCGTACTCTTGTTGCTGGCTTTCTGTTTCCCTTTATTTGTTTGCTAACGCTGGAAAACCTGCTCTATTTTGCCTTCTAAGCTTTGTGAGGTAGACGAAACTTTTTCCCATAAATAGTGTCCTTGCTGCTGGTAACGAGGTTTAGGCGAGGCGATAAACCCCACTTTATACAAGTATGAATTAAGTGGTAACTTAAATGTGCGCTAAAAGTTTTTATGCGAGAATGATTACGACAATATGTAATTTGTTATTTGATCTGCTTCTGCTGCTGGTAGTGAGTATAGAATCCGGGTTTATTGTATAAATTTGTTTGTATGTTGAAAGGTTTCAGTAACGATACGAAAGTAGTTTTCTTAGTCGGATATCCGGAAAATAATGGTAGGGGAGAGTTTTTGTGGCATTTTCGGGGAGGAACTTGAAAGTGGCAGGTAAAGTGATGATGGTGAAAGAGAAGTTGTGAGGTAAATATACTTGTTGGTGAATAATTAAGAATTGGATCAAATGATATTGGGGAAGTTTACATCAAAGTAATTAATCATAGCAGTTCAAGAAGACACATTCAAGAAGTTTCGATTTTCTCTCTTTGTATCGCAACAACTGTGTAAATCACAAAAAAAAAAGAATTTTGTTTATTCGAATTTATTCATATGAATATTTGCAGTAAATGTTGTTTGGGAAACAAATTTCCACGCAACACAATTTTGTATCCCAGCCTGTTGCCTTTCGTGTGACATTTTGTGCTTTTGAGGGGTGGGTCGTGCTCGCTGTATAGCACACTCTATTACTACTCTTTTTATGTAAGTCACTCTTTTGGTTAATACAGTGCATCAAAGCCAAAATTGAACAAATATAATTTCTAGAATTCAAATAAAAAAAGAAACAGGAGAATGAAGTTAAAGAAAAACTTTAATTAGATTTTTGGGGTTTCATATGCCATTGGATGAAATAAGCATGTAAATGTGATTAAATTATGCATAGTTGAAACAAATAAATACAGTCACTCAGTTTCGTATTCATATTTGCATAATATTTGAGGAAAATCGTTGAAATATTCTCTTTAAAGTAAAAATTAAATTTATTTCTAATATATAATTCTTAAGTGAAGAAAATTCATGAAAAATATTTTCGTTCTGAGATGACAAAAAAGTGGAATTAGTCAAAAATTCCTGTCACACTCATAATCGTAAAATTCCATGGAACGGAAAATGTCCCGTTAACAATCCACGATTTGCTGTTTAATTTGACAAATTAGAGCATTTAAGCTGTAAGTGTAGCATTGTGAAAACATCTAGTTCAGTGAACGTGCAAAGATGTGAAAATGGAAAGGCTTTAAAAGAAATTTAAAAAAAAAAAGGATTTCGACTGTGCAATATATTATGAAAAAATATGGAAGTGAAAATAAACCAATGTTAACCAAAAACTGGTAAATGAATAAGTCGAAAGAATGATATTGCGAGATATTTAAACAAGTCAAAAGTTAGTTAACTGTCTCTATTAATAGTATAATAATGATAATTATTTGAAAAAATCCGTTTTCAGAAAAAAATGGATTGAACAGGAGAATAGCCAGAAAAACAGTTCATCAGTAAAATGATTCAGAAAAAAGGAAAAAACTCGCAAATACTCATAAAAGTTGTAAATTTTAGTTCTCGAAGCGAGTAGTTTTTACTACTGAAAGCAAATTCATTATATTCCAGTCAGATGAGAAATAACGAGTGTGAACAGTAAATACTTCAAAAACAAAAATTTAGTCTTCAACCTACACTTAAATACGGTGGTAAATATCTTATGACATGAGGGTGGTTCCCTACTGCTAGTACGTGGAAGCTACATTTTATTTTGATAAAATGAGATATATAAATATTCTTAGAGAGAATTAGAGAGAGGCTTTTGTAACCAAATAGTGTTTATTATACAACTGCTCAAAAGTGCTTGATGCACCCCCTCAATCGCGAGTATATTAATCTAATTCAGCACCTATGGCATATGCTCAAGCAAAAACTGCGACCGCACGAAATTTTTACTCTTCGCGAACTAAAACAAAAGTTGGAGTTATATATGGCCAAATTTAGGGGTAGATGTGGCAGAAAAGTTGGTCAGATCAATCAATGCCAAACAAATTATTCAGGGTAAAAAAGAGAAAACGTTACCCGATAATATATTGCCTTAAAAACTAGCTATAAGAACAACTTCTTTAAAAAAAGATTAATTCTACGAATACGAATTTGAGACCAAATTTTGAATTACTTTAATCTACAAAAAATTAACCTTTAATCTACTTTAATCTACATTAACTATATAAACTATCTTTGGATAACATTAATGTTTAGATGTTAATGAAGATAATAATGTGTAATATTGAAGTTAAAATTTCAGAATTTTCAAATGTTTCAGCATTTTTTTTTTTAGATTTGCTATTTACGAATACAAGTGTGAGCGACTGTGTATAAAATTTGTTTTGCAACTATGGAACACAGCATTAATATAGTCTCCATTACTTGAAAAAACTTGAGCTTACTTTTACGATTTGAAGGGTGCGGAGAAATGCCAGAAAGTATTTTGATTTTCTCCAACCCGTAAAACTGTAGGCGAAATCGCTGAAATAGTTGATCGAGCTTCTTAAATAACATTTAGCATAATGAAGCGTTATTTTAATATCATAGACTATGAAAATAGATTTAAAAATTTTTCCTCGAAAAATGTTCTAATTACACTGAAAAAACACATAGCGCCAGATGCCATAATTTATAGACTTCTGGCGCCATGTACATGGTCGATTTGGGGATTGTGATAAAATATAGCGCCACACCAGTGATGGGCATTGGGATGAATAAATGTGTAGCAGATATTGTTAAAAAAAGTAGCAGATTCAGAAAAAAAGTAGTAGAAATTAAACATATACATACATAGTGTATAAAAAAAACCCGAGAACAACGACTTTTTCTGAATTCTAATAACTTAGGCAGACGAGCAGCGAAAACACTGCTCAGCATTTTTCCAGTAGTTGCGACACACTCGGCGTTTTCTTATCGCAGATGTGCTTCAGTTAATGTTTAATAGTTCACCGAAGTTTCATCAGTGCCATCTTCACTAAAAAGTAGTTTCTTGCGAAAAGTAGTAGATATCATTTGCTACGTAGTAGAGTAGTATATTCAGAAAAAGGCAGAAAAAAGTAGCAGATCTACTACAAATGTAGTAAATGCCCATCACTGCGCCACACGCCATAATACATGGCGAAAAGTACATAGGAGCAGGCGCTATGTTTATAGTCCTCCATGTCATGTAACATAGGCCTCCACGCCATGCAGATGGCGTGGAGGGCTATAGTACATGGCGTGGAGGACTATAGTACATGGCGTGGGGGGACTATAGTAGATGGCGTGGAGGACTATAGTACATGGCGTGGAGGACTATAGAACATGGCGTGGAGGACTATAGTATATGGCGTTGAGGGCTATAAGCATAGCGTATGCTCCTATGTACTATGGCGTGTGGTGCTATATTTTACCACAAATCGACCGAAATCAACTATGCACATGGCGCCAGAAGTCTATAGATTATGGCGACTGGCGCTATGTGTTTTTTCAGTGCAATAACATGCTTTTCGAGCGGAATGATTACAATTGATTTGCAGTTTATTTTCGAATTGAAGTTTGACTCGATTGAAATTCATTTGCAAAAATTATTTGACACCCGGTCTCAGTTTTTTCGATTGATTATCGAAATTTTCGCAATTATTAGCTAAACAATGTTATTGTAGTCAACTAGTCTACTACAATAAAATCTCTCCTATACTCAAGAAGCTTGCTGATATTTATACATCTCCTCACACAGTATGGCTGCGAGTTATAATTGACGTGCCATGAGCCATATTACATGGCTCATGGCACTATGTAATATGGCGTGTGGGGCCATAATTTCTGCGCCTTGTAATTATGGCGCTGGGAGCCATACTGCATGGCTCAGAGTACTATGTACATGGCGTATGGAACCATAAATAATGCGCTATGTTACATGGCTCTGGGCGCCATGTGGATTTTTTTCAGTGGACCAGGTGAACGCTGGTTAGTGCAACAGATGAAAGGAAAACCTCATCTAAGTGCTTCTAAATTTGCTATTGTAGTAGAAAAACATCTTCTTATGATGTCAGATGTCAGATCGTACGTGTGGAGAAGAGTCAGTGAAGAACTCAAAGAAACAAATCTATAGCCAAGCGTTAAACACGGTGGATGTTCCTAGCAAGTGTGGAGTTATATGTCAGCTACTGGACCAGAGAATCTTTATGTAATTGAAATGATAAAAGACCAAGCGATGTTTTTCAATAGCTGTTAGACGAATTTAAAAGATGGTGCTCGAAAATTGGGAATCGAAAACAATGTTAAATTTCATCAGGACAACGATCCCAAGCATAAAGTTTACAACGCCAGAAATTGGCATCTTTGTAACTGTTGCCATGTATTATCAACACCACCTTAGTCGTCTGAGCTAAACTCTATCATGCACAAAAGAGAGCAAAATTACTAATACATAGAGCAAAAATTATAAAAAGCATTCTCTAACTGATAGAAATATACAAAACACGGCATTAATTGAAAAATGGGATAAAATTGAGCCTTTCTACAGTAAGAAATTAGTTTGGCCAATGCCAAATTGGCTTAACGCAACTGAGAAGCAAAAAGGATAGCCAACTAAGGACTAATAAAATAATAAAGTTTATAAACATGAGCGTAAAAATGAATTTCGTATTTTGCCGCATTACATTTTTGAAGTTGATTTTTTAATTTGTAATAAATGTGTTGATTAAAGTTAAGATAACCGAAAATTTAAAAATAATGTTTTCTAATTTTTCATCCTGTAAATTTATTGAAATGGAAATTTCAAATTTGTTTGAAACATGTGTTTAGTGTTTTTTCATTAACTCAATTTTTCCTTTAACGTCCGCGATTTTGGTTTCGAGCTAATGCACATGCCCAGCTTTTTAAAGTAGGATAACTCATGACACTTTATTTCCAATGTATTTTTAGGCATTTCAACTCTTATCCTGTTTTGGCGAAGTATATACTGCAAGTCAAATTTTAAGTTATGGCTCGATTACACCAATAATGTGCATTATACTGGCTTCCACAGCCCGATCAGTTTGCTGTTTATCAGCGTAGAGCCGGTTTAGACGAGCGGTTTTTTGCTGGATCCAGCACGAGCTTTTAGGAAAGAAAAGTGAAGGATGGAACGGAACAGCGAGCACGAGTGATATAGTTGGCCATCGAGCACGGCAGCGATTTTCTGTCATTTTCTTAGAAATAATTTGAGGCTCAGACATTTTTTGGTAGAAAGTAGTCTGTTACGAATATAAAAAACTGTATGCTAGCACAGCAAGAGAGCGCTCGTCAAAACTTGGAACGAGCACCATCGGCCAGCAAACTCTGTGCTGGCAAAGCACAACATCGCTCGTCTAAACCGGCTCTTACACTGAACATGTTGCATAGCCCTATAAAAATCAATCGAGTCGTGTCAAATCGCATGGTCTAAATGGCAGATACATTGAAGTTAGTCACTCCGCGAGATCGGGATTGATTTTTGGAAAAAAAAGGTTTTACTGATGATGCCCCAAACGTAAGTAACTGTGTTATGAGTCATTTGTATATTTGCCTCACTCCAACAATGGCTATTAAGCTTATTCACAAGATTGTTGAGCCAAAGTGAATCTTGCAAATAAAGGCGCTATATTGATACTTCATTTTTGTCAATTTTTCGATCTTTCTAGTTTAAGTCTTTATGGTTTTTTATAATTCTTGAAAATCACTGCATACTTTTGAAATCGGGAAATCTTTAAGATCGAAAAAATACCCTATAATTTGTATATAATACAATGAGTACATACGAACTTCAGCTTCAGTTACCTGAACGTAAAATAATCACAAAACTCGGATATTTAGGCCAAAATGGCGAAGTCAATTTTGATTTATGTACGTGTCTTTCACTTCGCAGCTGATTGATTCGTTTACATCGAATAAACGAATTAATTACCATTAAAATATGAATATCACCCGATATCACTAAAGAAATCCCAACACACCTGAATCAGTGAATTGTATACTTGTATTATCCCAGCTCTCTTCATCCACAATAAAAACTGGCACTGATTGACTACGAACCATTCATTTATTCGTCTAACGTTTCCATTAAATATCTAATCCTGCTGACGTCATTTCATAATCAGCTATTGAGCTTCGTAGCGTCATAATGGAAATCGATGGAAATGAATAATTTAGGAAGGCTCGCTTTTGTACGAAAGCGATTACACTGAACATAAGTGAATCAATATTTCCTTTTCACGATACGTACATATATATGTATGTCTGTTTTCACGTTCAAAAGAAGTCACGCAACACGCATGAAAACACAACAGTTTCCGTCTCGAATATATTTCTCGTTATTGACTTGACTTTGTCCTCAGACATTTTGTCTCCATACCGCCAATAATAGATAGGACGAAAAATATTGCCCGACGGCTCTCAACGACAGCAAACAGTCGATGATCCCAAACAAAAAAAAAACTTTTGGACGGAGCCGAGGACATAGAATAATCAATATTCTATTCAAAATCGCGTAGAGCCCATAACGTGCTTTGCAGATACATACATACATACATAGTATATTCGTTTCGAGTAGAAAAATACTGTTTGGACTTTCGGCAGATAGTTAGCTGTGGACAGAGGATGAATGGGTATCAGGAGACAACAAAGATTCTTTTGAGCTGTTTTCATTTCTTATGAGGCCATATTACGGCCAATGTGCCCTGTTTTGTAGTTCCCAGTTCTCCGGAGACTCCCGAAAATAGATAAGACAAAGTATCATTCGGCTTAGATTTGGGCGCATAGTATGCACTATAAAGCTAAGTATTCGAGCTTTGACGCTATGAAATCTTTACTGGCTGTATATTGATATTGGAGGCTTGGAAAGGAGAAAGACAACAGTCACTTGACCGGTTATACAACAATAGCTTGGGTTGCCAATTGGTTTTTTTAAAAAAGCAATACTGTCATTTGGCATTGCGGAAATAGAAAAAGTTCGACAGGAATTGAAAACGTTGCCAGGATTTTGTATCGTTAATGGTGATGCAATGAAAGAATATGAAAATTAAATGATTTTCGATTCCTTTATCGAAATATATTTTGCTAGCTAAAATTGCCGCGGCAGCACCATTTTCAAAGCTATCATCATCGTCTGGTATTTGAATGTTCAATAATCCTGGCGTTGCTTTTGCTTGCTCGTATTCCAAGACGCTTTAACGGTCGTAAATTTTTATAATGCGTCCATTATGGCTTTTGATTGTTCCTATCGCACTTGGCCTTGATGATGAAGATGAGAAAAATGTGATAGAGTGCTTAGGAGAAACGGGATTTGTAGTGGCAGTGAGATTTGTTCCGTGTAATTGGAAATAAAACAAATGACGGAGTGGAATATACCTCAACATGTTTGACTCGTTGAATAACACACCCTTGCAAAATATAAAGGAAATATTAAAAACAACCACCGTTTTTTTACGTGCTCTCTAGTGAGTAGCAAGTCGATAGTCAGCTCATTAAAAATGCATTAATGTTACAACTGCGCCTCCGATTACAAGATTTCATCTCGTAATGTGCGGCAAGTTAATAGCACTATTCCAAGAAAAGTACTTCGTGAATAGATTGACGCTCGAAGGCTAATAGAAAGCCCATGACTATGTTCGGGGAATCGACGAACTTGCTTATGATAGGCACTCAACGAAATCAATTTTCAATGCAATCTCAATCTGTGATAATGATCGTGCTTGCAACAATTTTAGTAACAAAAAAGATTCAAGCCCTGAACAGTGTGTTGGACGAGTTTGCCGTGAGCCGCCGAGACGAGCACGTCACATTGGCCAGATAGTAAAGCAAACATCAACTTTAATTGCTACGACGCCGAGGATATAATTAGCCAACAAATAACCGACATTTAGCCGTTAATTACGGCACAAGCAGAGGAGAAAAGGTTTTTTTTTCAAAACTGTCATCACAATCTGGACAACCCAGCGTTGGACAATTTGATGACGTCGTGTGGACCCGAAGGAAACGAGTTGTGTCGAAACCAATTCAGCGTATCAGCAGCAAAGTTAAGTATCAGCACATATGCTGTCGTTACAGTGGCAATATTTTACTTTTTACTTTTTCTTGCTTATTTAAAAAAATCATAAACAAAAAAAAATTAACTATCGTCACGCTTAAAATATTTTGAGACGGCAAACCCAATTCCTGGGTTGGTTTTAAGAAATCTAACAGATGCACGTGGTAGGCCAGTTTGTTACCATAATGAGTACACGGAAGCATCCCCCATCCAACATTCTCCGCACGGTCCCTCCCATGATAACTCACTGAAAATCGAAATTTCAATGAAGTCGGATAAACTCTTAGATGAGCTTAGGAAAACACAAGACAAGCTGACTTAGCAGTGCCAGCTCAATGCAGATCTCATCAAGCAAAGTAATGAGCTGCTCAACAAGTTAAGTCAGAATATCGCGAAAAGCAAAAAAAAAATTAATTCTCAAAATAAAAAAGAAGAAGGCTTCAAACCTGATCCTCTGGGGCAGCCTCTATCACTAACACCGACAAAGCCAGCTCCTTAGGTATGGAGAATTCTTCAAGCTCAGAGGACAGTTCCTCTGATATGTCAGTTTTCCTGCAGAGCCAGGATCAAAGCCGCCACAACTAGCCCAAAACCGGTTAGAAATCAAGATGGCTCTAAAGTAGCTTCCATTGCCAAAGTTATCAAATTCTTGCAAAGTAAAGAATTTCCTTTAATAAATACATCTAAAGAGTCCCAGAAAAAAACATCCCCCATATTTTAGCTTCGCCAAAAATATCAGTTGCCCAACCTAACTTTCAGAATCCCAGAATGGATAAGGCTGGCACGAGTTTTGAAACAACGTAATGCCGAATTTTTTGCTGCCAAAAGGTTTGGGATACAGATCATGCCGAAATCTCCTCTCGACCACAGGAAAATTACCAAGATCTTCAAGGAATTAAAAGCACAGGAACACACGAACTACCTTTCTGAGGAGATACAACTTAATGTTGTCATTCGAGTCCTATACAGACTCACCAGTGAAGAAATAAAATTAGACTTGAAAAGGCAGGGCTTGAACCCTATAGAAGTTTTCGAACTTAACACTAGGAAATATCCCCCTTAGCTACTTAAAGTAATTCTTCCAAGGGAAGAAAAAAATGTATACAACATTCAGACCATCCGCCACCTAGTATGTTAAGTAGAGGCCAAGAAACCAGGAGCTGATCAAGGTCAATGCCATAATTGCCAACAATTCAGCCAATCCTCTAAAAACTGTCACGCACAATCCCGTTGCGTAAAGTGTGATAATCTTCATCACCACAGGAACTGCAATAAGCACCCAGAACAGAAATCAAAATGTGTTAACTGTGGCGGAGTGCACCTCGCAAGCTATGGTGGTTGCCCCAAAAACCCCAACAACTTTTTATAAAAACTTTCTCTTAAATAGTCTGGGAAAACTCAACACTGCCCAACCAGTGAGTGACCTTAACCAAAAAACATTCCTAAGCCCATACCAAACCCCCAAAATCCCCAGAGCGAATAGAGCAGTTTCTGGAGGTCATGCAAGTAGAACTTCATTCAATGTTGAAGGACATAATAGTGAAAATGGTTCAGGGCATGTTTCCGATTCACACACCGCCAGCGTTCTCTCAATCATCTAAATGAATAGAGACGATTGAATTTTCATCCTAACATAGAATGCGAATTCCACTTTAGCCAAAAAGGCAAACTATTGCAATTCCTTAGCGAGCGGAATATTAACATGTTACTCATTCAACAAACCTTTTTCAAACCAAGTAGACAGCTTCGTATCCCAAACTATCATTTACACAGAAATGATAGACTGTCAGACAGGGGAGGAAGTACAGCAATTCTCGTGAGAAGGAACATCAAGTATTCCTATTGCGGTTAAAATGCAAACCAGCTTCCTTGGATTTATTGTTATTGCCACCTGTAGACCTCCCAATGCACCATATTTTGCAGAAGACCTCAGATCGCGCTTTGACTTTGAAGGCCTTGTCTTCCTAGGTGGAGATTTCGACGCACACAATCACCTCTGGGAATCTTTTAAAAACAATCTTGCAGACAAATATCTACACAATTTTCAGAAAGGTCCGCATGCTGCATTCACATCCCTATTGATCCCACCCACTTCGGCCAATAGCACAGTAGTATAATAGATATCGGGATTTCTAATAACATCCCCCACAATTTCGAGGTCAATACTCTTTACAAACTTCCGTCGGACCACAAGCCTGTGCTCTTTCAAATTGAGGACGACTTCATTGACCCTACGAAGAAGAAAAAAATAAGCACCAACTGGCAAGCATTTCGCGACACCTTGGCTGATGATAATAGCTTCCTTATGCCTGAAACAGTCTGTGTCAATAGAAGCCCTTACCCTTACTTAATCAATAGGAACCCTTACCTTAAGCATTTCCCAAGTAAAATACAAATATACGACTACAGCCCCAATTGAGGATAAACAAGATCCTTATGAACTCTCGCACTCCATAAAAATTCTCACCAAAAGGAAAAATCAAATGAGCAGTCGTGCCAGAAGCATGGGAGACACAAGACTACGTATAGAGGCAAACCGTTTAACAGATGTTATGTTAACAGCAAATTCGACAATGCCGAAGCAATTGCGGACGCCCTTGAGTTACAATTCCAGAATAGATTCTCGTCAGACGACGATCTTGACAACAACGATCGCCTTAACCAAGCCGCTTTGAGAATACTAAGTTCAAGGATCTTAAGCGCTGATTCAATTTCTCCTAGCAATCTCGAGAAAGTAAAAAATTTGATGCGCAGTATCAACACTCGCAAAGAAGCCCCAGGCCCTGATAAAATCACAAACTTGTGCCTCAGTCACTTACCGGATAACACTAACTCCATGAAGATCACAGTTTGCAGAGAACAATGTGTTTTGGATGAGTTGAATATTTAGGCATCTATGATGTCAGACCGAGCATGGAGTATCATTTTATTGCGTTGAAAATAATGTTGAACTAGAGCACGACTTTCATTTCAATCATTTTTTCTCTCGCATTTTCTTCCAAGCAAATTAAAAATCTATTTTGCATCTATAATACCAATGATAAAAATCCTTTCTCCCCTCATGCGTTTCTCTTGTCTTTTGAAAATTTCGTGAGCAACGTTCTAAGGGATCAAGTGATAAGAAGACTGCTTTCTCATTACAAAATGATCTGAGTGTTTTACATGCTTGGTACGCAGGCAATGTTCTCACTCCAATCATTGTAAAATGTGACAAAACACCATATTCTTGTAGGTTTTGAAGGTACCATGGCTTTCTCCTTCCAACAGATTCTAGAGAAGTTCTCTACTATGGTCAATATGAAAAGTGTTCCAGAGTTGTTTTGCGATCAGATAGGTAAATTCTTCCACCCGGGACTTCAAGTACTTTCGCCTGTTCACGGTTCTCGGCAGCTGACAACGATTGTTCTTGTTCATAAGGAAGCCAGCAATTTTTTTCCGATCTTCTTGTATTGGGAAGCTTTTTGCGAGGATTTGAAGGCAGATTATTTCCACTAACTGTGAACTCACTAATCTTATACCAGAATAAAAACTTGGTTTTAGGCGTATCATAGCTGCACAATCAGATTGCATCCCATTTGAATGAAGGTGACACTCTTACGATACAATGTGCCCTAGATATCAGGAAAGTTTTCGTCTCTGTGTGGCACAAAGATATTGTGATCAAACTGATCAAGCTTGGGTTTCCCTACGAGGTTATACGACTCGCTGCAAGCTTCCTTGCCAATAGACAATTCTAAGCCAACTCTAATAGAGCTGATTAAAATAAAGAACTAGGAGTGCCACATCGGATCTGTTTTTTTATAACATCGTTAACACTGAGCTTCCGTTTCCAGTGTACCAATCTCAAGTTAAAGTTCTCCAATATGCAGATAGCATGCTTTTAGTCTTGTTGTTTCAGCAGCGTTTCAGCGCATAAGATATCTTTTCGCCAAGTAGATGAGCTTGACCACGAAAGCGAAAAGTATCTACTATCAAACTCTTATCCGGTCAATTCTCATCCTGGGTTACATTTTGAAACCTTGCCATGGCAGAGGCGGAGATATTCAAGAGGAGGGGTGGGCAAAAAATACCTATGTCCTGACACCCAAAACAGCTGCAATATAGCTTTAAGGACTGTCTAGTCGCTTGGCTGAGAGTGAGCATGCAAACATTCATTCCGAATATCTGATTATAAAAAGCTCAATTTGATATTTCAGGAGACACCAACGTCTTGCCTGCAAGACATGGCAATTGGCTGAAGCTTGTAGTTCAGGATCAGTCCCAGATGCTACACTTTGAGACTAAACCCAGCTAGCTTTTACAGAAGAATTTCACGCTTCATTGAATCAAAAGCTTTGGCAAAATTAATATATATGATATCCCATTGCTTTTGCTGGACTTTGTGAAAGTAATAGTATTCGCGAACGGCAATCATTTAGAAATCATTGACTCACCTTTAATGATAGATAGGGTACAAGTAGGTATGGAACAATAAATTGACGGCATGAATGGGTTATGATGGTAAGTGAAAAGGGAGCAAAATTGATCAAAGAGAGTAAACAGACTTATGAAGGCTGCAATATAAGCGTCAACATGTTCAAAGTAAACACACATCACGCTGTTGGTTGATTTTTGGCAGCTGCGCGTAACTTTTGCCATTTAAAAAGAACAATTAGTGATTAGTGAGCGCTGCTTCTCTATTTCTAAGAGCAATCACGACAACAACAGTGAGCCATGGAGGGAAGGAACTTTTTTTACACCCACAAAAGGAGTATAACACGAGTTGAAGTCGAACAAGAAGGAAGAAGGAAAAATCATCATCCAACTTAGCTCTCTGAAGAAATGATACTATTAAGTAATATTGATTTCGTTTTATTAATAAGCCTTTTTTAATATTAAAACTGATTCATATATTAAATATATTACTATATATTAAGATTATTTCCATGAAGGAAGGAGAAAGATGAAGATCGGGACTTGTATATGAAGACATAAAGCTACCTAAACAAAATGAAGAAAAGGGCAGATTAGTTAGGACAAATCTTGAGAATCCTCTGGTTAGCATTGGGTGCATTTCTGAATGGAGAGAATGCAGTGATGACAGGTTGGGGAATTTCGATGTCAAAATGGGGAAAATTAAAAAACCAAAATTACTTATGGCGAAAGCATATTAATAGATAAATTTAGATGGATTCCTAAATGCCAGAATATATGAAAATGCCAACGAGTACTACATACAAACATTTAATGTCACGAATGTACAGAAAAATTATATTTCACTAGTTCTTGCAGACATATGAGCACTCATATATATTGAAAATAAGAAGCAAACTATGCTTAGAGTTTATTTATGCTAACCATATGGGAGATGGTATAAAAAAATTTATCATTGTATTATTGAACGTATTAGTTTTTTTTAACAATGAAAAAATATATTTCCTAAAAATAAAAAGGAGTATTTTTGTTGTTAATAGATGGATATCTAAGCGAAAAATATTTTTGATGCTGTGAAATAAATCATAGGGTAAAACTGTGGAATGTCGGCCAAAAATGGTTTATTTTCAGGAATTTACCCCATTAGAATGGGGATTGTCATTTGGCTACCCTGGGAGAGTGCGCAAAAGCAAAAAAGAAAGAAGAAGCGGGTGAAATATTTGCTGAACATAAAATTCTTGAAAAACTGGTATACTATTCCAACGAAGGGATGTTAGAGATCCCACAAAAAATACCGAAGCAGAAGGAAAGTGGTGATACGACAAGAATTTCGGCAAAGAAACATTTAAAACCCAGTACGGGGCTAGTAAAAGTAACATGAATTGTGCAGAAAACCATCAGTGAGGGTGGCGAACGTGAGATATATTCAATCACACATTCAACTGTAAAGGAAAAGTTAGGTTCTTTCACAGCATTCCACTGAGAGGTTTCTAAGCATTAATTAAAACACTACCTTCTAAAGAAAAATCGGTCCCAATCTCTGCGAAAGATAGTGTGAAGGAATAAAATTTCGTTACTGTATGTAATCTTATAGACATCCAAGTTTTTGTTAAGCAGGTCACGTCATAGTACGCAATTATGGAGGACAGTTTTACGTTATTTACTTTGAGACTTCACGAGTTATGATAATGCATTTTCAGATATCGGTTCAAATTTTGATTGTTTTCGTTCGTCTGGAGAGAATATTTCTGGCGGGAGTCCTGACGCATTCCTTAGCACATACTTCAGTCGGCCAGAAGTTCTTCTTGAGTTTCGCTTGGGCATGCGTAGAAACTTGTTCGGCTTAAGTTCGTTAAGAGAACTGACAGATGAACACTTTCAGCGAATGTACGATAACTTTCATTTGCAGAATCGATGCTAGCCGAAGGGTTGTATAATACCTGTTTTGGAACTGAGTTCAGGATAGTTCAGTCAAATATGCACTGTGAGCTGGTGTCTGATGAGAATCAGTGCATACTTTCGAAACCACTTTGTCAAAAAAAAAAAAAATCACTAAAAATTTTACGCAAAAACAATTCCACTTTGTAAGATACATGGTTTGTAGTCAAACGAAATTGATTAGTGACTCCAAAACCCATCTATAAACGTATTTCAGTATGCACTAATGCTAAAGTCATCAATATTCATACCCGAATAAATCAAAAGCTCCCCTCATTTATAACTAAACGCAAAGTAGCTCATCTATATTCAACCCGGCAGTCCTGCCAAAATGTGTCCGTTTAGTCATACAGTGCGCTTCATATGAAATGAATTGATGATGGATATGGTTGATGACTATCGTTTATGTGAACATGATACACAGCTTCACCAAGCCCTGATCAATGGAAGAACATAAAATATATCAGAATGCGAACGATTCTTAGTTGTAAGTCCTTATTTGAATAATTGTGCTTTGACCTTCAGACGATTTTGCGTCTTTCAATTAATTTACCGTAAGGTGCCTTTTATCACATCAATAATAATTCAATTTCGGAAATGTGTAACCAAACACCGACCGACCTTTCCGACGCCTACACAAACATCACAAATTGCCATATACTTTGCCACGCACATTTACTAGAGTCGCCTTCGAAGAAACGCCAACGCAATGAATTACAACATTATCAATAAACAAAAGCGAATGGGGATTCCGGAAAATTCCTTTTCTTCGTCTGAGGAAATTTTCAAAATCAAAATTTAAGCCGTATAACCTTTACGATTCTCAGTAAAATAATGTGTATGTTCTAGTAAACAGTTCCAGCTTCCATTTCACAGGCCCCAAGCGATACACTCAGCACTGAGTGTGAGCGAAAATTTAGTGGGGAGTAAAGACCGATACATACAAATATCACTTTGTTTTATACCTAAAGGTTAAAGTTGAATGCAGACTACATGCTTTTAAGCTGAAGCAACTAATAAGATGAGATGAATTTGTCTCGCGTGGGCGAGCCTATTTCTTGTGGTCATGCAGCGGACGGGAGCTGAAAAGAACTGATCAAGGAGAAAAAGGGTGAAAGGTGATAGTCACTAGCCATAGCTTTAAAGCCAAAGTTACTGCTTCTGGAGTCACCACTCGCTTTTAGAAACAATTTACTGCTGTCAGTGGCATCTTTTCAGTCAGCAAATATCGTCTTTATGATCTCACCCCGCAGGTCGGGCTCACCGTTGTTTCGAAGTGTTGCGAACCTTACACTTCACCTGATGATGTCCTTATTTTGAGATGCGATGATATCTGCACATCAAGTGAGTATCTTTTAACAAGCAAATGCTTCGTACAGGGAAACATCTTGTCGAGAATAATGAGGTGTATGCACTCAAGCTGGCACTTGCGAGGTGTAGCTTTCTTCCTATGTGATTTCTTCAAAGAACAATGAACTGGATGTCAGTCCAAGTATGATTGAAAATACTTTTAAAAATTTAACAAAGACAAAGATACTAAATACGACAACGCTCAGAAAATATAACACCACACATCAGATAACTATGCGAAAGAATCGATCCAAACTCACCGTATAAGCATCCCGTGTGCTTAAGCCTAAGTTTATGGGAAAATTTCCTACCCTCAGTGGTTTGAGTACTTGAAATCTTCTTTCACGGAAAACATTTACTCACTCTTCACACTTGAAACCAGCCCCGAACGTTCAAAACGACAAGAAATATTCTCAACTTCACTTTTCTCACACTGTACGCTACACCATAATCTTCGTTCCAGCTTGTGGTATCGAAGTCATTGAAAGAAATCACTCCCTTGGTGAAATCCCCACGAAATCCGCACTAAAGTAGATTGACCGCACACCATCAACGATACACAATAGAGCGATGAAAAACGATATTTTTCTTGTACCAAGCTGCCTTACAAATAGGGATTAATTGATTTCACGCAGAAATTGTGAGCAATCAACATTTCTTTACACAAACAAGAAATTCACTGCAGAAAATTCCAAATTCAATTTTATTTCGCGAGCAAGACCACCGAACCGATGTACTCCCGACTGAACTGCTGAGTGTATTAAAAAATTGTCATGTCCTTGTGCACCAGGAAGCTACGATGCTTGAACGCTTGATTCTCAATAAAGTTCTCCTACGCTCAGTTTGTCGAACCTATGGCAACTTGATATGAGAGCAAGAGAATATACTTCGGTGAGTGTAGGCCATAAGCTTGCTCTGTATATCCTGTGAGTGGAATGGAATGGCAGATGGAACACATTCTGTCAAGTGGCTGCTGGAGCTAATCCACGTTAATGAATACTCAGATTGGTATGAATTTTTACCCACACTGGGCGCTAGATGGTAGTTCAGTAAAATTTCACCTGCTAGCTGTAAAAATTATTGGGGAATTCACAAACAATAATTAAATTGTATGTGACAAGTCAAGCAGCGTGTCAATATAAATATTATGAAATAATTAGCACTATTTCACGGTACTGTAAAAATACGTAACGATGATATACACGAAAAATGTTTGCATAAAAGCAACTGCGATGGAACTGGCTCACTTTCTGTTGACGTCTGTTTAAGTAAATTTGATATCGCTCTTCATGGAGCAAAATGCATCAGGACTTCTGTAAAATGCATCAGCGACAATGCCCAACTAAAACTATTCCTGCAAAAACATTCCAATATTCGTTTCGTTTTCATCATTCCATTACCAAAATCTTCTCATTTTGAAGCCAATACAAATAATAATCAATGAAACTTCTGCGTCTCATTCATGTATCTGTCCATTTTAAACTTCCTCCCTTGCTGGTGGGCGAACTCTCTTCTTTATGCCACTACTCTCTCTCTATCTCTCTCAACAATGACGTAAATGCAAGGAATGTTCCATTTTCATAAAGCTCTCCCCCAAAACCTACGAAATAATCCTCCGTACGCTGTATGCTCACTATCACGAAATGCTCACGTCTGACATTTTCAATAGCACTATCGCATTTGAATGCTGTTTTACTTAAGACGTGACACTAGCATGTCCTGCCTGTGTGAATTGAAGCCTAGATTCATTGAACGCTCAATTGTAGGTCGAAAGCGTTGTATGGCAGCGCAGCATTTACGAATCTAGGTCAAACTTGCTTTGATTCGGTTTGTGTATTCCGAGTCATTCAGGAAACTTGCAGGGGAAATATAATACAATAAGATGCAGGATATTTTTAGTTGTGAGCGCAATATATTTTTTCTTAATTTGATAGAAATCTGCGATGTTGGGATGCTGGTAAAGCTATACATACATGAGGACACTGTTTAGGACGAAGCAGGAAGCAACTAGATTCAGAATTTGAACGTAACAGATTGGTTACTTGTATTATATTGTTCAGAACTTGATAGCTGAGCGAGCTACTTTTCATAGAATACCTGGAGAGTAATGCAATTCTACTTGAGCATTTGTCGGTGGTATCTTTTTCAAGTTGCACTTATAAATAAATGAAAAAAAGTTCAATCAATTCGTGAAAACTTGCTATGAGAGATCAATTAGTGCTCGAAGAGTTCAACTGTTGAGCATATCATTTATCTGAAGTAGACTAAGTATAAAAAAGTTTGTTTAATAAGTTCTTTATTTATCCAAGGCTACATGTATTTGACGAGAATTAAAAATCTAATTCGAATAAATATTTTGTTATATTTTCCACGTTGAATCGTGTATATATAGTATCTGGTGTAAATCGAAGTGTACTGTTTGGTTGACTAACGAATCGCACTACTAAAATAAACTATAATTCATGTATTTTAATATATTGCTTCATAAATAATCCATTCATGTTGTCTCGTTTTGAGAAAACATTAGCAACTTTTTGGAAAAAAGTTAAAGTTGTCACTAAAAAACAAAATGACTCTTGTCAAACAAGTACTACAGCTAGTGATACTTTAGGGAGCACCAGTGTGGGGCATATGTACTAGCACCCACATAAACAAACTACAGATAGTTCAAAACAAGTGACTCAAATTGATCTGTAATACGCCGTTTTTCAATTCCACGCGCAAGCTTCATATTGAAACCGGAGTCAAGGAGGTAAAAAACCTAATAAAAAAACAAAGTATAAAATTTATTGGAAAATATAGCCATTGCAACAATGCCCTCATTCAATCAATTGTATAATCTACTAGAAGATAATAATACGATAGTTTTAGCGCTAGTCTAAAGTAGATTTTAGGTAGATTTAAGTAAGCTTAGTCTAGTTGTAAGTAAAAACTAAAGTATCTAAATATAAGGTTTTTGTTTATTTTTTCTTATACTGATTCTCTACTTTAAGTTCATTTAAACTCAGGGATAAGACTAAATTTAATTTCATAGTTGTAGAAGCAGTATGCTTAAAGCACTATACTAAGTTTCAACAAACCTGTTAAGTGTTAAAAGTGGTAATAAATTTGAAATTTGAAAATAAACGTAAATGTCGAATAATATGACTGAATGATTATGAGTTATTGCCGAAAACTAACGATTTGAAAATATTTCTGAGCTTGCTTTAAATATTTTTCCAGATTTTAAAACAAGAGTCCAGAATCCATTAAAGAAATATTTATTTATAACAAGTCTCGGTTATACTGATGTGCATTTCAAGAGCAATTCGGTCAGATTATTTACTGACTTTGTTTCCTTACTTGTTGCTTTAAATGGCTCTTTTCAATACTCATACAAAAAGTCCTTGATGTTAAAAAATGTTTTTTGTTTGCTTACAGCCTAGTGCTATACTCAAGTAATACGAAATGCTGCAGAAAGTTCCTTTCAATCAGTAGCAAAATAAAATGCCGACATTGATACTAAATGTCATTGTTTTGAGATTCAAAAATCGCGTCAACATGAAAAATTGTATAATTAGAGCGCTTATCTTCATGCATTTCTAAGGTTTCTCCCATAACAGCAACGCTCAGCACTTTAAAACGAACAAACTCAGGCTGAAAAGGGAATCAACCCATCTAAAAGCATATGGGAATTGAGGTTAACTTCGTTTCGCGAAGAGGATAGTAAAGTAGACTTAAGTAGGTTAGGTTAGGTTAGTGAAGAGGGCTGCCGGGAACACGGTCAGCATTAGGCCACCAGTTTGAGCCCATGTGCCACCCTCATAGACAATTACACGCATTCATACTTACAGCTATGGCACTGGCGGGATTCGAAAACGCAGGCCCCGTAGTACGCCGCTTTTCGGCCTGACGCCTTAGCGAGCAGAGCTACCGGGCCCCCTAGGCTTAAGTAAAAAATCATTTGATTTGGTTCAATAAGGTTCGTTTACATTACTTTTCGAATAAAGTTTTGCACAAAATGTCACCTTGAGCTCAAATGGTGTAATTTGCAAGTTTTTTGGCATTAATATAATAAAGAAAATAATGTTTTCAGTATTTTCATCCATTTTATCCATACTTGCTATTCTTTGACCTTCGTAGCTTGTAGATAATGCATTGTGTAAATGGAGGTGCAAGCTTTCTCTTTACTGGTGCAACACTGACTTGTTTCAACTTCCGGTAGCTTTAATAAATCCTAAGAATTTCTGATTTTATTATGCTGTTATTACGAAACTACTGCTGCTGCGAAATGAAAGTAATACCGAAAGCAACATTAAATTATCACACTTTCCTTACAGTCTTTCGGTACAATATTTGCACTGATCCTTAAACGACTCGAAGCTTTTCAAGTGGTCCACTGGGGGCAGTTTATACAATCTCGTACTTAACTGGTTGCAGTTGTAGTCGAACTATTATACTTCTGCCAGACCAAAAGCACAAGCCGAAACACTTTTTCTCTGATAGAAAGGGTTGTAACGGTGGAAGTCGTTTATCTTATTTTAAATCGTCCGATAAGCTCCCGCTGGCTCCAACTGTGGAACAGCAGCAGACGAACATTGCCATCGTCTCCAGATGAACCGATTACTTTGAAATTCAAGCTTCTTGGCACATCTCCTACACCGTTTACTATATCAGTTTGCGGGCAGATGTGCTTCGATGGCGACGAAATCAAATGGACTGTTGAGACACCGTTATAATACTATGAGTTACCACAGCCTTCAACGTTAGATAGGTGATTACAAGCGTTTCATTTGGCAGTAAAGCTTCCGTTGAATGTAGGAATATCTGCAGCTAGATTGCGTGGATACGAGTAATATTTTCACGTCGAAATATGATTCGAAACAGTTCGAGCACGGTAACGAAATTGAAGGTGAGAAAATATTTTAGTGATTTTATGTCTTTGTTGAACAACTTCAGAAATTATGAGAACGTGAGAATGATTTTATTTGAACAATACTATGTGAACACCACAATCAGAGCAAATACCCAACATTTTAGTTGAATTTAATGAAATACAAATAGATGAGTAAATCTCATTTTAAGCTATATAATGTCCATGACTTGCATCTCCATCAACTGTGATTCAAACTTGAGTAATAAAAATGTTCTCAAACTTCCTATTCGTAGAGTACTAGGTAAATAACATTTTCACTAAAACAGTAATGACTTCTCAGAACTTTTGAACCAAAATCCGTAAAGTTTGAATTATCTGGCTCTTGCTTGGTTTACATACGTCAAATGCCTAACTTTGAAGCATTAATATAATATCAGATGGAGGACGATAGTAGAGAACTCAAATGAGAATGAATAGCTAAAGAAAAAGATGTATTGAGCTGAAAAAGTTCACCGTTGCATTTATCCAATTAAAACTGAAAACAAACAGTGCTTTAGTAGACAAAGACTGCATGCACGGCAACTACTATGGCTTGAAACTCGTTGAAAACTGTTTGAAAAACAAACTGAAAGTGAAGTGAATAGTGCTGGGAAATTTCACTTTGCTTTTCTGTTATTATTAAACCCTGTGAGTTGATTAAGTTTATCCATTTGTTCATTGTGATATCGCTAAAAATATCTAAGCTTAAGGATATTATTAAAAATTTGGCTACTTTTTGCTTTCAGTAATCAAACTTTCTTATTAAATATGTTATATACTGCCATAATTCCTCTATAAATTTCCAAATAATGTAATTGTAACGTCTTTTTACATGTGAAGGGATCAACATCTTCGCCCACAGTCAAGCGGTGTGCCTACTCGACTGCATTCAGGCCTTGAATAGATTGAACAACAACAGAAGAGTCCTAATTTTCTGGGTTGCCGGTCACACGGGCATTGATGGAAATGAGAGGGCGGATGCGTCAGCTAAACATGGGACCAGTCATCCTCTGTTAGCATCGGCAAACATCCCCATCTTCTATTCGGACGATCAAGTACTTGATTGACTCTAATATGTCCTCCATCTGATATTATATTAATGCTTCGATGCACAAAAAGAACCTTTGTTCGACATGCCCTCACGAAATTTGCGACCTGTTCGCTGAGCATTTCCAGGAAGTATTTTGTTCATGTACAAGCATGTCTAACATTCTTCTCCCTCAAACATTCCCACCAGATATCATTTGTGAAATGTATTTAACTAGAGAGGAGATTGCCAGGGCCATCAAAGATCTCAATGTCAACAAGGGTCCTGGTCCTGACTTACTACCTCCTAGTTTCATACTCGAATGCATGGAGTCGCTTATCTTACCCGTGTATTTAATTTTCAACAAATCACTTTCTTGTGGGGTTTTCCCTTCCTTCTGGAAATCATCCCATCTGACCCCGATTTTTAAAAGTGGTGATAGGCGGTCAATTGATAATTACAGAGGTATTGCAATACTTTCAGCATTGCCTAAACTATTTGAAAAAATTGTCTGTGATAAGCTCACTACTGTAATAGAACCTCTTCTAAATGAACAACAACATGGTTTTAGAAAAGGCAGGTCAACTTGTACCAACCTCGTGATTCTCGTCTCAGATGTTCTCTGTGGCATGGAAAAAGGGCATCAAATTGATACCATCTACACAGACTTCAGCAAGGCCTTTGATCGGGTTGATCATGATATTCTTCGAATCAAACTACAGAAATTTGGCATCTCGGGTCTTTTATTAAACTGGTTAGACTCTTATCTTCGAAATAGGACGCAGTACGTTAAGTTTCAGGGTATCCTATCCAAAAAAATCGAAGTTTTATCAGGTGTTCCACAAGGTAGTCACTTGGGGCCTCTTTTATTCAATATTTTCGTTTCGGATCTTTCTGAAGTTTTATCAGACATCCCTCACCTTTTTTATGCAGATGATCTGAAAATGTACCACACAATTAAATCGAAATCTGACTCAGTTTTCCTTCAATCGAAACTGCTTTCTCTTGAGCAGTGGTGCAAACAAAATAATCTCGACATTAATGTCAGTAAATGTCAAGTCATTAGTTTTTCCCGCAAAACCAGTAATATAAATTTTGATTACCGCCTCAATAATGTTACAATCAATAATGTTGACAATGTCATCGACCTCGGGGTTACTTTGGATAAAAAGCTGCGTTTTAATTTACACTATGACAAAGTCTTAAGCAAGGCTAATAAGCAGCTTGGATTTATCAAAAGACGTGCGAAGGAATTCAAAAACCTATGGGTCACGAAGTCCTTATACATAGCTCTAGTTCGGCCATTGCTCGAATATGCATGTATTGTCTGGCACCCTACCTTTGATGTCCATAGCGATAGGCTCGAATCGGTGCAGAAGCAGTTCTTGCTATTTGCGTTGAGAGATCTGTATAATCCTTACGAATTTGAAAATCTACCTTCATACAGATACAGGCTAAGTCTCTTAAATCTATCAAGTCTATCTTCGCGGAGGATAGTCATATGCTCCTGCTTTACTTTTGACGTTATTAGGGGCTTGATCAATGTTGTGTCCCTGTCCAATAAGATCACCTTCAACGAATCAGTAAGGCAGACGAGGCACACACGTTTACTGAATGAATACCGACACCACACAGTTTACGCCAACAACGAGCCAATCAATAGATGTTGCAAAATATTCAATAGCTTCGCAAAATACTATTCCCCTACCATTTCCAGACCTAGGTTTAAAACTGCTCTGACTAAGGTGCTCACGTCATGAATGCCCTATCCAATTCCCTACTAAAGATGGTTATATATTTTTAAATTTCTTCCGTTGTTGTTAATTATACAAATTTATATAAATTGTTAGATATTAATTGTAAGTGTTTTGTACGCCTTGTTTGGTTGAAAATAAATAAAATAAATAAAAATATGATGCAACGTGCGATACGCAAATGGTGAGTAACTCAGACCTGCAGACTAACCAAAATCATGTGGGGGTCATACAATCTCGCAGCTTTTAAATACCTGCTCGAATTAACGTGGACTGACTGAAAACGGTAGGTCGGCATCATTACTGGTCACTGTATTGTAGCAGCACATACCATGCAAGTGGGGCTCCTAACCAACGACACTTGTAGGAATTATCAAGAGCCGGTAGCCTCAGAAACAAGCTAGCATCTTCAGTTCGCAAACAGGTATGGGGCCTTTGGTGCCCGCTTAGACTGAATCTTTTTATCTCCAGATCCACTTATCTGGTATCACTATGGACCAATAAGTCAATGTGTGACCTTATGTCAGCCAGTAAAATCTAGCCTAACCTAACTTATTTCTGCACCTCAATACTGCTAATCTGAATTTTTGTTCAAACTGTTTTCTAATGATAGTTTGCTGCAGTTTTTAAAAAAATAAACACATTAAGAATACAACACCACACAAAACAATTTTTTAAAAAATACATTAAGTGATAATGAATTTATAAAATATTTTATTAAAACAAGCAATAATTTACAATTGTTGTGGTAACAATAGGGATTTGAACAACGTATACAATATGTACCTTTTTTGTTTCAACCAATTTTTTTGGTCGTCAGGAAGAGGAAGAAAATGAGAGAAAATAGAAAAAAATTATGATAAGTCAATTCAGGAGTAGGAGGAATATGATGGAGAGGAAAATATTTGAGTACTGAGCGTAAACTTAATCACCAGTCATCATCTCCATGAACTCTGTAATAAAAAGCATAACTTAAATCTTTGGTTTGATCTCAAAATTTCGCAATTAATTTACCATCAAAATCTACTGTTCCCGAGCCATCAGTATCAATTTCAGCAATGATGCCATCCAAATCAGCATTAGTTAATTTATCATCGAGAGCTGCCAAGATTTCTTTTAGGGTTGTTGTCGTGATATAACCGTTTCCTTCTCGATCATACAAACGAAAGGCTTCTTTCAGTTCTTGTTGCATAGCGTCTGCGTCCTCTTCTTCAAGGAAATGACCGAAAATGTTGCAGAAGCTATCAAAATTAATTCGCCCAACATCTTCAGGATCTTCTTCAGTGATAAGTTCTCGCAACTCATCTTCATCGAACATTTGACCCATAGTGGCTAAAATGGTGGCTATCTTCAAGGTCTCGATGAAGCCACTCTTCTGCGTGTCAAACATTTGAAATGCCTTACGCATTATCGCCATCTTTTGCTCATCATCTTCCTAAAAAACACACAGGAAGAACGAGTTGAAATAATAATTTCTAATTATGTATATGTACGCTAATTTTTATAAGTTTAATCATAAATCTAATGGATGTTTACATGATTATTGTACATTACATAAGTAAAAGTAACGCACTATATATTTTGCCGAGAAATCATGTGTCCAACTTTTTTCAAAATTTTCATTTGAAGATTCTACTCCTTCAGTCTCATAAATATAACTCTATGATATAAAATAAAACTAGCAAATAGAAACGACTAAAAACACTAATTTTCAAAAAAAAACAGTAAATGTTTCGATTCCACTTCATATTGAATATGGTGAAAATGTTTATTAAATGATCGCAATCGGAGCGTCGCACCATTTTGTTTATGAATATGAAAATATAAACAAAACGCAAAAATCTGAGTATTGAGTTGATCCTTTGAGTGCATCTTTTACGGATTTTAATGTTTCGACTTATCTTCCGTTTGTTTTTCAGCTGGAATTTAATGTATTTGGTTTTCCTTACATTGCTAACTAGTTTAAATTGCTAGGCCAAGCTATAATATCTTTTTTAATTCATGTCTAAGATGTTCTGTAATGCCAATTTATCTTTCCGGGAATAGAGTAGAAGAATATCCTCTTCAAAAAACTAACTTGGCTGATAGTTGGACTGCTTGGGTACTATTTATATTCAATAGAAACATTATTGAACAAGAAAGGAATCCTTGTGGAATGCCGGTGTCAGCTGTGCATTTCCGGCTCCTATAATTTGCATTGTTTTTTGTTATTATTATTATTTTGTTATTGATATTATTATCCTTAATTCACGTCAATTAATGCCCAATCACCAAAAATAGAGATACTTCAAAACAACCAGAAAGAGACTAAGGGAATGAATAATACATAGAATTGAAATCATACATATTTCAAACTCCAACGATTTAAAGGTATACATAAGATAATAAGGACTATCCCACTAAAATTTGCCCTTTTACTAAAGCATGTAAAATGAAACCTTTTGAGTTTAGGGAAACGTGGCTATTTTATTACTATTGCCTACCTCTTGCAACGACATCTGCAAATGTTAGTGTCACTAGGAGTGTCAACATTGCGTTTTCGTATGCTTTTTTCCAATTTTTTCAATGGTAAGATACATTTGTAACTTTTTCAGTGCTTCCTTTTAAGCATTTGAGCACAGTATTGTTCTACTGGTCTAAGTTCAGGACAATTTAGTGGGTTGGCCTCCTTAAGGACAAATAGCGACGTGGTTGCTTTCATACCTCTTCAGCCTTTTCTTAGCATAACGACTTGATACTTGGTCTGACCAAAATAGCACGGATCTTTCATGCCTATTTATGAAAGGCTTCTGCAGACATTCATCGATGTAAACTTGGGCACTGGTTTTGCCTTCCACTAGAAAAATATCCTGTACTGTAAAAATATAATGTACTGTTTATGAAAATTTACTGGTTTTCTTCAACTTAAATACTCCTTTTACTGGACTCTTCGGCTTAGCAAAGTAAAACTCATGGCCAGGAAATTGCCTGAAGTCCGCTTTGACATAGGTCTCGTTACCAAAAATGACTCAATCGAATTTCGTCACATATTGATCGTATAATTTTCAAGCCCTCGTTTTTGCTATTTTCGCCTTTTTTTCCAACCGATGTGGAACTTTCTACACGTGTTTCATGTTCTCAGACTGTAACTTTCCTTCATTCAATCGAACATTGAATTTGTTGTATCAGACACTACAGCCATAATTTGTACGGAAATGTTGGGTTCGGCATCAAACTTCCTGATAATTTTGTTCGCCAAGTCCTTGTCTATACTTCCAGATTTTCTACTTGATCTTATTTTCCTTGTAACAGCTTGTCCCTTCTTATGATTGGCCGTTACTCGTTTCACCGTTCAAAGTGTCGTTTTAAGATTCTTAGCAAGCCCTTATAGAAGAATGTACAACAATGATAAAAATAATCAAACAAAAGCTTTAAGAATGAATCTTTGAATTTGAGATCAAAATTGAGAAGACGTTAGTTGAAAAACACCAAGCGGAAGATGGCTGTGTTTCCTGAGGATACGGACTAATGGAGAGTTAAAATAAACTTCTCACCGCGCGCAGGGTAGAGAAAACCTTAATGCGGCTCTATCTGATCGGTTAAAAGTAAAGCATAGTAAATATCGGAGTAAAGTAAAGTAAAGATCAGAGAGCACTTGTCTGTAGATTCAATTAATTAGAATACCTTGATTGAAGTCATCAGCAAACAAGAGGCAGTAAAAGCGAATAAAGAAAGATACATAATTGATAAAAACTAGCAATCATAGTGGACAAAAGATGGCTCTCTGAGAAACTCCAAAAAGCGGACAGAAAAGGGAAAAGGTGGTGGAATGCCCAGATACAAAACAGGTACAACCAGAAACATAGGATAAAAACCAGGACAAAAGACGAACAGCCTTCAATCTTAGCAAGAAAATTTTTATGATCAACAAAATCAAAAACTTTTGAGTAGTCGATGTATACCACATTCACTTGTTTCCGTTGGTCTAAAGCAGAAGCAACCAAGTTAGTCAGACGTGGGAGATCTGTCTTTGATGATATGATGTTCCTCAACAGCAAGAAAAGGATGAAAGGGAGGAAGCAGCCTGATAGATGGAAACGTAACTTGGGTGGAATATACACAGATGGGTGAAATAGAAGCAGATTCCCAACTGATTGCGAAGGAGTCGGAGGAGAAGCTGAGGTTAAATATAAAAGACAAATGAACACACAAGGACGATGAAAGTGACCTTCTCAACAGATTTGGGATGCCATCAGAACCATAGCCGGCATTGACAACAAGACACTCGAATAAGAATTCAATTTCTAGACAGCTGGTGTGCATGAAAAAGAGAGAAAATGAAGCAACATGGGGTATATCACAAGGTGAGATTGGATTGCGTTGAGAAGAGGCAGTAATGCTATCAAGGAATATAGAATCCGGGAAATTCTGGGAATTTTTGATACAACGGACATAAGATCAAAAGAGTTTTTGTTGGTAGAATACTCAATGCTTGCAAAATAATCATATATAGCAAGATTGACGGCAATTTTGGCAGTATAAATTAGCCTTGATAATACGAGGAAGTCATCATGAGAGCTTGTAGCTTTGAATCCAGCTTGAATTGCATCCTTAGCTTTGGCGTCATATCACGGTGAAACCAAGGAGTATCATTAGGCTTGCGATGACGGCTGGAATAAGTGAAGAGAGAGATAAGGTTGGAGAGGAATTTTTGGAATGTTATAACAAGTTCATCAACAGTGAGACCTCAGAAAAAGGATAACTAGTTAAAAAAGTTGACATACAATGTGCTCTATGGTAGTTAAAGCGCACGAATCAAGAAGGAGCTCTACTGCGACTGAGTGGGGAAAGTGATGCAAATCAGCTTGGACGTAAAGGCAGGAACAGTATGCACATTGATATTATGACAAGGAATATTTGATAGTACGAGTCTAGATGTTGATGTTTATACTAGGAATAGAGTTCAATTGCGAAAGGGAACACAATGAAAGAAAGGATGAGAATACAAAAGAAAGGATGAGCCTGCTGATTTGAAAAATCACCTGCTTTTGTATTACTGTCTGGAGATGCAGTATCCATGCAGATAAATTCGATCATGATGAACCGAAGATTGTTTATTTTGCTATCCAAGCAAGACACATTTTTAGTTATTCTTTTCTCTACAAAGTGCGGGGAATAGTTGCTTTTTCTATCACTTTATGGTCTTCTTCAATTCGTTTTGGTCATAGAACGTTCCATGACGACTAGGTGTACTTCTATTTCCCACTCCTAAGTGTCGCTCGTTGTGATACCAAGGAGTTAGATGCTTTCTACTCCTGATTTATTTACCCAACTTAAAAATGTTTTAGCCCCGTTTTTTCGGGCTGGAGATCTATCTGAGAGCTGAGATCTGGAGATCTGTCAAGATCTGTGGATCCAGAAGGTGATGTCATTATGGTCACCTCCAATGCATTTTTTCATACACCTTATTTCATTATCCACTTACGATGTTCGAAGTTATTTCACTAAAACTCAGTTTACGTTACCTTGTTGCTTAGTTTCTGTCTAGCATAGTTGTCTTCAAGTTTTCCATAATTCTTCATGATCAACTTTCACTAGGTGTTATGTTTCTGGTACTCCTTATTCTCGCATTGAAGTTACCAGTCTCTGCCAGTTTCTCAGTTAAGTCAAAGGTAGTATCTCTGGTATTATCTCTCAATGGGAAATACCAGTTAACGATGAGCTATAGCAAAACTTTGCTATTCTGTCCTAGAAAATAATTATACGTCGGTATTTTGTATTCTAGTCCAAACGGTTAGATTGCATATCCCATAGAGATTTCTACAACAAAGATGAACTTTTTTCTTACTAGGTAAGTTGGTTAGCCAAAAAGTGAACATATATATACGTAGAAACGAAGGTCTTACAGTCCCTCCTAATGCCAACATTGTCCTCAGTCTATTTTTCAATGTTTATTGTGCCTTCAAGAAAGAGCATTTCATAAGTGGTTCTAGCTGTTAATCTTCTGTTACATAATTTTCAACTACTTCATCATACATTTCAAAGTAGATTTCATAAGCCATTCGAAATCAAATAACGAACATATACACACTACGAAAGCATCATAAAATCATTATAATTCAACCTATTCCGACACTTTCAATTTAAACCCTGAATCAAAATTTTCGGAAAAAGAATCGACTGCAGCTTGCACATGTCAATTAATATTCCTTTGATGTTCCATCCAAGATTACAAAAATACACTCACTCTGCCTCGTGCTCATACATTGTCCTAAATATGATATTAAGTGAAACTTATCTTTGAACTCGCCACAATATCGCACGGATATGAACTAGCACGCACTCTTAAAATGCATACGAGCACAGAGATACCTATACACATTATACCATCTAATAATTTTATGCGCATTCATGATTGTAATTTCACGGAATATTTGAATTTTGGCTCGATCCAGTTCGTAGTTCAGCAAAGCGTATCGATGATATTCTGGCAAGCGGTTTCAAAATTGAGAATCAAATAATTTTCATATATCCTTGTGTCTCTTTTTTCATATCATAAACGGTTATATCACACAAACACAAAGTCCTGGCAGATTATTTAAATAAAAACCGAACTTAATTGAACATTTTTAAAGTCTTTTTTTTTTGGCACTTTTTGTTACTTAATCGAAGCATAGATGTCCAAAAATCAACATTAGTTCAGGCGATTTTGGAATGGTGGAACTATTTAATAACAGACACTTTTGGAAAAGGATTTCGCTACGGATCACAATGTCGATAAATCACTCTGCGTCAATACTAACTGATTTTTAATTATATAAAAACACTCGAAAATAAATTGACTTGAATATTAATTACCATCATGATTCAGCTTTCGATCAACCGTCAGCCAAACTAAAAGACACTGACGAAAATTTTCTAATAAGATCGTCTTTTATGTAAAACACCCGCACATTGGAAACAGTCGCAGCAAAATAATTTGAACAGCTAAATTTAGGATAGTATGGAGATTAGATAGTTTGTAAGTACTTTTTCTATTGTTTTACTTGAAAGGCAAAATAAATTTAGACGAGGAGTTTAAAACAAATTAAGTGCTCTGTAGTCTGTTCATCTGGAGTGAAAAAATGGGATATTTTTAGCACCTACAATAGTAGGTACAAGTGGGGTCTGATATCTAAGAAATTATATTTCTATCGAACCACACAAAAGGTAACTGTAAAAAAAATATTTTCAATAAAATTAATTTTTAATCCCTCAACAGAAAAACAGAAAAAAACATTGCTGAAGCAAATTTTTGCAATAAGATCCGTAGAATGTGAAATAACATATGTGTATGTATATCGATCTCCAGATAGGATAATAACCATAATGTAGCCTGCCTGAATTTAATTAAGAGGAAATTGGTTCAAATTTATAACAAAAAACAATAGTCTTAGATTTCTTTTCTTTCTTAGCGCTGAAGTTTGTAAATGCACTGGTGTCATACTGGGGGAAGTCAATCGAAGAATCGATATTGGGAGTAAATCTAACTGCATATATGCTTTAAATAAATTGGGGAGTTTACAAGACAATCTAAGGTGCGTTTTTTGCACTCTTAGGCTGGGTAAGTTAAGGTAAGTTAAGCTGCTTATAACAGAGCTTTAGGTAAGTACATTGAATGCAACAACAATTGCTGCCGCTGTAACTTTACTGCGGCAGCGATTGTTGTTGCATCCAATTTACTTATCTAAAGCTCTGTCATAAAGAGCTTAACTAACCTTAACTTACCTTGCCCAAGAGTGCAAAAAACGCACCTATAGGCAAACTCCTTAAAATTAGAATATCCCTCATCCTTCAGCCTGCTAGAAAACAACATCAGTTAAACAAATTCAGATCCGTCTGATTTGATAAAGAACATTCTAAACCAAATACCAACCAGTCTGATGTAGCGAATTTCTTCGTAGACTATTTTTCAAAAGCATATAACAGCGATATTAGTACATAAGCTGACTCTATTCAAAACTCTTCATTGAATTTATCATAACGTTCTATTAATTCTGACTCCGAGAGCATAGGTCTATCGCATCTAACTTTACTTAACAGATTCCTATTATCTGGAGTTTTTCCAACTCAATAAAAAGCTAGCTGTGTGATACCTGTCGTCAAGTTGGGGTATAAAGCTAATTTAACGAGTTATCGTCCCATATGTACCAAAAATGTCCAAAAACCTTAACTTTGACTGCATTTTTCCTCTTGTTCGATCTATTATTTTACCCAATCTGCATCCCTCTTGTACTGGAAAGCCCACCCATATCAACCTAATATCTTACCCGAATTATATTTGCAAATCTTTTATGAGTGCAACGCAAGTCAATCTTCTCGGTAAGAAACTTAGTAGTTTTGGTTTTCTTGTCTCTTTACTGTGTTGGTTAAATAGATATAGATCTTTGATAATTAATGCTGATTATAATATCTCTTGCAAAATCTTCTCAATATCAGGTGTTCCACAAGGCTCAAACTTGGGGCCACTTTTATTCTTGATATTTATCAATGACATACATATAATTTTGACGAAATATTTAGGACAGGCTTTTCTCATGACGTCATAATTATCCTCCAGTTGAATTTGGATAGTTTCCACAGGTATGTACTTGAAAAAAACGTAGTAAAAAACTAAATGAAAATACATTTTCTTTAAAACAACAAGATCTAAAAAAAATCATATATCCTCAATTTTGATTCAAAAACCCTAAATAACTGCCCAAAACATTTGCAACATGTTAACGCGACTCATAAGTGGACTGAATGCTCATAAAAGTATAATTCTTTAGAAAGCCAGCATCAAACCGAAAATCAAGAAGCACTCTTCGACTGCGGAAAATGTAGCGAAATACTTTTTTAATAAACTAGTCTAATTTAAAAGCTCCTAATCTAAAAATATACCTTGATCTAGCCCTTATTACTTTTGGCTTCTCTATAGCAAACGAACTACCGTCATACTATAGAGCCATGTGGCTCTCCTATAGAGAACTGCTAAAAAAAACCACTCATCGTATCAGGAAGTGCTTCAAGCTCCACTCTCTTCCAGTAAGGATGTCTACTGCTCTTTGTTTGGCTACATTTTTTTATCAATATAGCCCCTGCCCTGCTCTAATGTCAGAACCCCTGAGAATAGAGCCAATATATGTATGGTATTTTTTTAATATATCGTATTTTTTTCAATATATTTTTCTTTTTCAATACAGTTTTTATCTTACACACTAATAATACTACCCAGTCTGTACAATTACTGGGGCTACCTAGGCAATATTTGGCTTAAAAACTATACCTAACCTTAACCTAATTAATAGACTTAAGTCTTAGCCTAGGTCTAACATCTAGCCCCTGCTATTCGACGGAAGGCCTACATAGTTAAATAGCGCATCCATGAGCTGCATTTTCGCGGGGCACATAAATGGCTCAATTGAATCACCTGTATGCCCTATGGACCGAACCTGTCCGTTCTCATGTCCGTCTATTTGTCCTTAGAATCATATCATTAATTCAACAACCCGGTCTCTAAGTGGTTTCAGTCCCGATTCCTGATACAGGAGAAGGTTATTGGGCCACTTCTTAGTTACCGGGTTGTAGGAGCGGAGTATTATTCTTTCTAATATCTCTGCTTCTGCCATAACAGTCTTTTAGCAAGTAATCCAGGATGAGGATGCATAAGTCAGGAAAGGTCGGATGATTGTCTGGTAGCAAATGAATGTAGCTTTGGTACATAAGGATTAAACTTCAAAAACTCATGGAAATTGATTCCGAGGTACTTAAACGATGAGCTAGGAGTAATTCTAGAAGTTCCGAACAAGACAGCGAGTTTCTTGTTCTTATTACTAATAGTCCGGAATCTCCGATACTTCGAAGGATTGGGAAATACACAAAGCTGTGTCTTATTGCTATTTGGTTTGATGCCCCATTCGTCAAAGTAAAGGGTAAGTTCAGCCAAGTAGTATTCCAGGCTCTTCGCTGCTTTGAGCGGGATTTAGCTCGATCGAATAAGAGCGTGTCATCGGCATATTGGAGGATTTGAACTTAAGGTCGGGTCACTGGAATGGAAAGATCAGCGGTGAATGTAGTGTATGGAATTGGCCCAGTAACACAACCTTGTGGCACTCTTGATGTTAAAGGCTCAATGAGTGAATCTGTCCCATCACATAGCATTGTCTGTTGGTACGAAAGCTTGCGGTGAGTCTTACTACCTCTTCCAGGAATCCAAAATTAATCAACTTAAATAGAAGGCCATCGTGCCAAACGAGTTCTAAAGCCTTCTCGATATCTAAAGCCCACACTACCGTAGGAATGTTTTGCGCTTTCAAGCGAGAAACAAATTGGTCATGCAAGTATGAGACGGCGTATTGGGTGCGGTGCTTGCGCCTAAAGCCAAACTGGTGTTCGGGAATTAGCTGCGTAAGCTCATAATGGTTTTTTAATATTTCGATCCATATTCTCTCAAAAAAATTCCCCAAATTAGGATGCGGAGAGATTTGACAGAAATTGCTAGCTTCTTTTCTTTTGCCCTCCTTATGAATGGGGACAATCTTTGCCACTTACCATGAATCTAGAAAGTAACCATAGTTCAGGACATTGTTAATTAAGAACTTCTATGAGATCATATTATCGTTGCACACAAGTCGCAGTTGTAAGCATTTGTCACAACTAACGTCAAGAGAAACTAATTATCTCCCACTGCAAGTAAGATCAGGCAGGTATACACTATTAGCTGAAGTTTGATGAGAAACACTGCACACTTTCGAAACCACTTAGTAAAATTTCAATTTTTGATCCATTCACAATTTCATTAAAAAACTGACTGATAGTAATGCAGTATTTACTCCATTAGGCAATACTAGTTTAGACAATACTTCTCTTCCTCAATATTAGTGTAAAGGTTATTTGGGACATAAAAACCTGCCGTTACTTGATATAGCTAATACATATTGAACTGTCACGCTGGTACCAAGAAAAGGCCAGATCTAGGTAAAATTATTTTTGATAGATGCCCTTGCTTTGAATCTGATCTGAAGTTTGGATCTAAATCATGGTTCAAGGGATTGTGCATTAGCAGTACCTGCATTGCCTGTGAATTAATTCGATAATTGCTAATTTCGCGTCCATCACAATCGTTTCGTCGTTTTTCCGAAAATATGTAGAAAATTTTGCTTTTTACTTTCATGAAAAGCCATAAAAAAGCCATAAAGTTGTCTGACAGACGAATATAAATAAGTCTTGAGGTTGTAGCAATGTCTTTCATTGAACTATTTTCGACAGTTTCGTTTCGTTAGCTTAGTAAACTGAACAAACTGAAATCAAATTAAAAAAAAAAACAATTAAATTGGAAAATTTACATGGAACCTCATGTTTTGTGTATGCTTTTCATCATTTTTCAATTCTCAAATGTTCATTTAAAGCGATCCACTACTGTAACACCCTAACGTCACACATTAAAAAAATCTATAGTACTTTACCGAAAATCCATTGACTACCGAAAGTGCCTGAAATTTTCCAAAAATATTCTCGCACGTTTTACATTGGAAGTCTATAGATTTTAAGCAACTAGAAAATCTCATCAACGTTTTCATAATTTTTTTTTCATATTCACTCACTATATAGATACAGACAAATTTTCAATATTCTCGTGCCTGTAACATGTTGTTCACTTGTCAATATGATGGCTCCTCTGTGCCGAACAACAAGCTTACGTGTTCCTTTTTTTCTGTTCTTGTTTTCTGCTAAAAATGTTTTTGTCTTTCTTCAACGTATACCTAAGCGCTTGCAAGTGTATTTTTACCGCCCACTGCGTGCAGCGCATCATTTTGCAGACACATAATCCGCTTCGCGTCCATTTATAGGTCAATGGATCTCAATGGGCCCGCAATCGATGCATGGAATATATCAAAAAAGAGGAAGCAATTGATCATCTTCAATCAATTCGCAAAAAGAAGCGCTTCCACTTGTTCGAATAGTAAACTTCCGAAGAATCTGTTTACATTCATTGATTAGGTGATCATGTTTTACGTATTCGCAAGATTCAATTTCGTTGACTGTACAGTTCCATGTTATTTCTAAATTTAGCCGAAAATCTCAGTTTGAATGGTTTTAATTATCGTCAGTGTAGTTCCTTTTATGTTTGAAATGGAATTCATCATTCGATTAGAATGGCATGTGTTTTTGGATTAATTAACGGATATTAATATATATTTCAAGTATTTGGAGGAACTTACGCGCTTTTTTGATAAATTACTAGATTTTGGCAGCATGAAAGAAAAGTTTTTCGCTTTTTTATTCACACTATGATCAAATACTTTAATTAACCAATCTGCTGAGTCTTTGCTGCTCGTTTATAAAATAATTATTCTTAAAATGATGGCAAATCCGCTATCAAAGCCCCGCTTGGACTAAAAGTCCCGTTTTTTAAATAATAAACGAACTGAGTTTGTTCGAAGTGAGCTTACTTGTCAGTCGATGAATTGAATAAGCCACACTTTGCGAAAACAAAAGCGCAACCGAGCAAAAATTCAATTTCAATTAGAAAGTCAGAGGATAAGCTCCTAAGTTATGTTGCTTAACTCAGATTCGTGTTTCATTCTTACCCAAAATGCGGTCACTATTTCGGTTTTTTAAAGTGGCGTACTTTTTGCTGCGACATTACTTCCTCTCTTGCAGAAATTGACCTGGACTGTTTCTACTGGCCATTTCTGGCAAAGCGGTTCCAACTGTCAGGTAGCTGGTTAATTTGACGTCATGAGTGTAACGGAGACAGACCTAACGTTTGGCTCTTTCTCTTATTTCGCGAGTTTTTACCCGAAATTTGTTTCTTTGCTAAACCACAAAAACCAAATTTTCTCCAATCACAGAAGTTAATTTTCATTCAAGAAGTTAGAAAATGAGCATCTAATCTTCTTTACTGCAAGAATTTTATGATTGGGTTAGAAAAAACTGAAGTGCTGATAAACGACCCGTAGTTCCATCATCAGAACACATTTCGTCTTGAAAACAAGTGTGGACACTTTTTCTGAAGGTAGAGGGCTCTCTCCATGAAGAGCTTCCACCGTCCATTTTTGAACTGTTTGATTAGATAACGTGTGCTAGACGATCTGCCTTATCTTATCGTAACCAGAGATCACTCGTGCTTCTATCACGTCTCTTGATTTGATTTCTATTTCTAATGAGGTTTATTATGATCGTAAAGATCATTGCTAATTGATTGGAGTCTTTGATGAATTGGAGTCTTTAACTTGCAGTTATACTTAGTCTGAATGAGGCTTTTGGTCAGAGTTTCTACTGATTCCTCTAGGTCACTGACTGTTTTTTGCATTTGCTATCAATATTAACCATGAACAGCCAATTGGAAGTTTATTTATCTTCCTAAAGAGAAGTTGTTACAATTGAGCTTATTTCCTACAAGAATAGGGCGCTCGTGATCGGAAAAATGCATGAATACCTTCCCTAAAGTTTTGGCCGCGGGGAGGTCTATATGAAAAGATGGCATTGAACTGAAAAAAATAATATGCACCTTAATAGTCGTAGCGTCCATACCGTTGGGGTTTGGAATGTTTATAATATGGTGTTTTTTTGCCCTTACAAATTGCTGTTCTTCTTCCCCTGCCTGGGAGTCTAACATTTTTCAACAAATGATAGTTGAAGTTCCTGGTTTCAAAATGGTATCATTCATGAGCATGATGTCAGGAATTGTACCAGGTCCCCCATTATTGATATTATGGAATTCGCAACGAAAGTAAAAAAAGATATACGATTGGTTCTGTTTATTTACTGTGCCGTGCCTTGCATCATTTTATTCACCATACCGTTGATTTTTGAGTGACGCTGAACCGGTGTAATTACCAGGAAGCCTCCCATTTTTTCGGGATATTCTGTGGACTTTGACTTGTGCTGAGATTCAAATGTGGGCTTGGAAATGATTGGGGACTTAGAAGTGAAGATATTGTCTCAAGTTATTTGAGCCAAGTTTTCTTTTCATTTTCAGGCCAACCGCGGTAGCTTGTGCGGTGGCTACCGCCACAGTTGACGCATTTAGGTTTCCGTTCAGGTTGTTTATAGCAAAACTTTTGATGGTTAACTGAAGCTCCGTGTGGCAATCGTTTTAAGCATGGCCAGATTGTTGGCTACCGTGGATTTGGTCTTGGCCAGCTCTTAATTTCTGAAGAAAAGTATGAGCAGAATATTCAAGTTTTGCAGCTTGGTTTATCCAAACCAAGCTGTAAATTAGATTGCTGCATGATCTTCCTATTGAAGAGAAGTTTGGAGGTTAGGCTGCAACTGGGGGAACTTGGAAAAGTTCTTATTTTTCTTTGTCTCTAAAACTAACTGTGGAGGCTACACCGGCTGAATCTTGGCTTTCTAAGATCACAGATACATTGTGTGGAGCCGTTTTGTGAATAGGAAATTTGAGCAGTCTGATGTGCTGTCAGTATTGAAGGAGGAACCCACGTCTAATGACGAGGTTCGAAGTCTCCTTCTGTCTACATTTTAGAAGAAGCAAATACATTTTTGGAAATTTTCTCGTTGTGTTTTCTAAATAATATCTAATTAATTTCTGAACAGCAGTTTTTCATTGACGTGGCGTTGCTTGGCCAATTCATTCGGAGTCTCTTCGAGCTCATTTAAAAACCTATTTGATATTTCACTTATTTCAAACTGAACATCTTAGTTATTATTTTCATGCCTGTGCAGAGCTCCTGCACCCGTGGAGACCGCTTCTTTGTTGTCGCTCATCGTTCTGTGCGATTCACGCTTTATTATGAATGGTGAGATCTAGATTCGCGATACAGAATTTACTTTCTCTAGCATTTGAAAATGTTCGCAGTGAAAGCTATTATCATGAAAAATGGTGATGTCAGTAATGCGGAATAAATCGGATATGTGCAAATATTTCTTACTTAAGACATGTAACAATAGCCTTATACCAAGCAACTTGCTCTCCGGCCAACGCAGAGATAGACAAAGACAGCCATGAGTGTACAGCGGATCCTTATTTTTGTTTCAAAATAATCAATCAACCATCATCATCTTCTATTCTACTATTCTTCTATCTGAATCGCGTTTCTCCTGCCTCACAGTATGCACTATTGATAACCACACAACAAATATATAATGTGTGTTCAGTTCACAAATAATTTCTCCATTACAATTCCTCCGATATCTTTCACACCTAGATGACGGCTCGTTAGAATAACATCAGATTAATTAGAATTTTGAAAATTTATTAACTTTGAAATGTCTTTGGCATGCCTCATTTGCCCTGATAGACCTGCTCGATGCGAAAACAAACGGAGTCTGTGCATCTTGCCGTGAAGTGCAATATATTATATGGGTATACCCAATTTGCTTATTTTGATTATCATTATTATTCTGAATTTCAAAATAAACAGGGTATATTCTATACATTGGAGTTGCACTTGAATTTATAGTCGCTTTCGTTGCACCGCAATCGGCTTTTGAATTTAATTCTGTGTCTAATAGAATTCTGATGGACTTAGAAATATTGCAATTATGAAGTAGCTCATAAAGGTATCAAAAGCTTTGAAATTTATCTTCTAAAATTCTTTTCAGACAGTCAATTTCAAGCATATACCATTAAATTAATTCTACCATGAAATCCATCAAGCTAAAACTCAGTTGTCTAAAGCTCTCCCTCTCACTTCAAAGTTATGAAATCATAATTAATTGAAATTTTTTACATGCCAAATTGCCAACTTTTCATTAAGTTTGCCGCTAGTCAATGATTCATTCATTCATTCAATCGTTCGTTCGGTCGGCATATCTTCCTGCCTTACTTTTACTTCAACTGTCGGTCTGCGGTGCGGTGAATTTACATTCGAATATTTCATCCAATCTTCGGTTGCAATGAAGTAGAATAGAATTATCACAGATGCTATAATTTAATTTTCAGATTTTCTGAACTATACGGGCAGCAAGATTCGCCTTGTAGCACTTCGAAACGGGAACATTTGTGCACATGACCATGGACATTTTTACTTACATACTTGTAGGTAAAGCTTGCAGCCAAAGATACAGGAAGCGCATCTGTGAACTTGAAAACTTGAATGCGTGCCAGAAAAGACGAAACAGCAAGCCTTTAAAATTCCAATCGTTTCATTGTTTGCATCGTCAAACTTAATGGAAGCGTTTTTCTATTTGTATTCCAATTTCGTGTCATAGTTATGTCCGTTAAATGAAAACTAATTGTAACAAGCTAATATTTTCAATAAAATTTAACAGTTTTTGTTCAAACATGTATGAGATACAATAAGAGATTTCAAAATGTATAAAAATATAATAAATATATAGAAACTAAATGCAACATAAGACTAAGATACAGTGTTGCAAAAACTAAAGACATTAAAAAAATAATGTAGTTTTTATGGAAAACGTAACGATTTATGCTTGCTTTAGAATAAAACCCATACAAATTAATGTTTTTAAATCATTCTACTCTTATCACCCAAAGAAAATCATCCAAAAAAAGTGGTCTAGAAAAAACTAAAGTAACTTTTTATCAACTAACTAAAAACTAACAACTTCTGACTACTAAATATTTCAAAAATAGCCAGAAAATAGTATACGTTCCCCAATGAGTAAATCATAAGTGATTTTAAAAAGAGTTTTGCTCTAAATGCCTCATATGGAAAGTGCAACAAGGACAAATCAAACAACAAATTAGTGATTTCAAGACTTTAAAAAAGTTTAAAGCTGTGTAAACATTATCCATAAAGGTAGACGACCGAGAAAAACGACATGAACCGGAAAATGCCCTCATTACACGAAAAATTAAAATAAGCCCATTTGTATAATTAGCCAAAGTTCTCAAGCAGATCCCATTGAGCACTTGCTGATAAGACCTTCAGAAATTGAAGAGCCCAAGCCAAATATCCTGCAAGAAGGCTAGCACTTAAACCAGTGATATCCAAACAAACGAGCTAGCGAAAATTCACGATTCGTGAAAACTAGAATAATTTGATCATTAGTGTAATGAAAAAATTGCTGTCCCAGGCTATGAGTTTTTCCTGAAAATGCTTGGCCTCACATAACATATACTTCCTCAACAATAATCTGTTAGCTCGAGTTGATAACGTTGTTGACCTGGTTTTTTTCTTTTATGAGAAAGTCCGCTTCACCTTGCATTATGAAAAAATACTTTCCCGTGCAAAACAAACAGAAAGGCTTCATCAAAAGATATGCCAAGAAATTTCGTAGCCTGTGGGTCAATTGTACGCCCCTTTCTCGAATATGCTTCAATTTGCTGGAATCCAGCTTTTGAAACCCACAGTAACAGAATCGACTCTATACAAAAGCAATTCTTACTGTTCGTTTTGAGATAACTATGCACCCCTTACGATTTTAATAGCTTTCTTCCTTATGAGTTTCGACTGGGTCCTCTGAGCTTATTGACACTTGTATCCAGAAGAATTATGATTTCGGCCTGCTTGACATTCGACGTCATTAGAGGCGTTATTCGAGTTGAATTCCTGAATAGTAAAATGGTGATAAATATCCCAGTAAGGAACACTAGTTCACTAAAGGAATATCCACATTTCATTGCTTACGCAGCTGATAAGCCAATAAATAGAAGCAGCAGGACATTCAACAGCATAAGCCATCAATATTCTCCAACGATTTCCAAATTACCCTTCAAATCCTCCCTTTCCCAAGCCATCCGTACCCCTAAGCTTAAGCTATATACCAATGTTTTATTTCTTTGTAATTTTTTGATTATTATTTACTTATTTGTTACTTATTTTCTTTTTTTTATACATCAAATTTTAGTTTTGTCTTGCATTGAATATTTTATATTAATTTGTACCTTATTTGGTGAATAAATAAGATAAAATAATTAAATTCGCTGAAAAAAATATATATAAATAGTGTCAGACGTCCAACTGCAACAAGACATCTTCCTAAATATTGTTATCCTTCCAGTTCTTCCTAGCCAGTTGAGGGGACAGAGGTTGTCCAACCACAGGCAGTTGTTTGAGAAAAAATTTCCCAAAAAAACATTGACAACCTTATTTTGTCAGTAATAAGAAGAAATGTCAATTCGTAATCAAACAAATTGGATTCGCTACTAATTAAAATGATTCTTCCAACAGTCAGCCACACTGCTGCTAAAGACGGTCTGCTGCAGTTCTTCATGGTCAACCCTCTCTTGTCTCGCAGCACGGATCAAACTCGTTAAAACGGCATCTAGAGTAAGAAAAGTGGCTATTGTTCCAAATAATGCACTTTAAATTTTGTTTTAAGGAGTCTGATTATTGTTATGAGACCAAAAAGGGTTGATTGGCCGACTTTTGGAGTAGGAGCATTCACTCTATTATAGTTTTTTAATTGTTATATTTTTTGAGGCACAATGTTTATTATGAGCGAGAGTTTTATTGTAAACCACTGCAATGCTCTGCATTAAGTATAATATTATTTATAGTTACACATTGGGGTTTTTCAATAAGGGTTCACCTTTATCGATTTTGTATTTAAATTATCGTTTTTTTCCGTTTATTGTTTCATCCGATTCAGCTGACATTTGCGGGATACTTTGATGTACTATGAGCATCAAAAATAAGTGCACACCTTCCAAATTTGTTTTTGAGCTTCAATAAAAAAAAATACCGATTGAAAAATATTTCTGATTGAGGAATATTTAACCTTTATTCGTTAAAAACAATATACTAAAAAATCAGTTCCATATATTCACTAACAAAAAATGTACAGAGCAACAAAAACAAAAAGTCAATGAAATACGAGTCAAAAGTAAGTGCACACTTCAAAAACTAGTATTTGGTTTGACCATCCTTTGCCTTTAAAACAGCTTGCAGTCTTCTAGGCATGGATTCTACCAATTTTCTGCTAAATTCTGTTGGTATATTTTCGCATTCTTCCTTAAGAGCATTTTTCAAACTTTCCTTGCTTGTGATTAGACGTTGCCGAATTTTCCTGTCTAAATAATCCAATAAATACTCACTGGGGTTGAGGTCTGGGGATTGAGGGGATGATCCAATACCTTGGGAGTTCTATAAAGCAACTGCAACCTTACTAAATAGGAAGTGTGCTTAGGATCGTTATCTTGTTAGAAGATCCACGTCCTAGGCAATTCCAACTTCGCAACACTGTCAGTTATATTTCGCTGCAAAAGGTTTCCAACTCCCGATGCTGCCATACACCCCCAAACCATAACAGATCCTCCGCCATGCGTCACTGTACCGGAAACATTTTTTCATGGCACTCAGTATTTTAGTTCGCCAAAGTTTTTTTTTTGTATGCCCGCCAAATATTTAAAATTTACTCTCATCAGAGAATAAAACGTTTTTCCAAAAATCATAAGTACCGTTTTTATAATTTTTAGCATAATTTTTGCATTTTTTCTTATTCGCTTTAGATAAACGGCTTCCTTCGTTGTGCTCTGGCATTCAATATATTTCGAACGGTGGAAGCTGAAACGGATTGATTGTGTGTCGCGGAATAATTTTCAGCTATTTTTGCTGCACGTGAACGTGGATTACCCTTAACTTCTTTGACTATATTTCTTATTTCTTTTCTATTTAATTTCTCTGGCCGTCCATATCTTTTAAAATTGTCCAATATTTTGAATTTATTATATTTGTCAATAATTTTTTTAACTGCACTGTGTGGTCTTTTTACCATTTTTCCAATTTCCCGTAAACTTTTACCTTCACAATGCAAATTCACTATAATTTTTCGTGTTTCTGGCTCAGTTTCTTTCCTCATTTTCACACTTTTCTTCTAGCACGTTTTAAATCAACCTAACTCCTTCAAAAATAACTTTACCAAGAATTTTTGCGATTGCTGTTTCCTAGAAATTAAATTGAAGTTGTATTCCGTTTTAGTAAAAGATCCGTGACTTTGTTTACAGCTAGAATCTAGCAACGTTTGAACACGTGTGCACTTACTTTTGATTCATATTTCATTGACTTTTTGTTTTTGTTCCTCTGTAAATTTTTTGTTATTTAATATATGGAATTAATTTTTTTGTAAATAGTTTTTAACAAATAAAGGTTTGATGTTACTCAATCATAAATATTTTTCAATCGGTCATTTTTTTTTATTATTGAAGCTCAAAAAAAAATTTGAAAGGTGTGCACTCACTTTTGACGCTCACAGTATATGTGGAGTAGGCTCAGATTTCCCACTGGCCATTTTATAATTCTGTCAACAAAAACTTTTCAAAAAGACGAGTATGTGAATTGAATTTTGAACATGTTTCAAACATGTATATGATAATAATTTGGAAATTTTCAGCCCTATGTGTGCCCTAGCTGACCACTAGAAGTAGTGAAAATTAGCTCCAAAGAATCTATCGCTTCAAATGTGCTTGCGGCATTCATATGAACAAAATCGAATTTCCTATTTATATGTAGCATGTATACTACATTTAGAATAAATTCCAGCCCCATATCTAATTATTCTGCTATTTTATTTCAATTCAAAATTGTTGTCTTTATTGAGAAGATGGATGTAAGAAGCTTAATTCAAATGAACTTTATTTTAAAGTGAAACACACACTTGTTATTTTTTTTAACTATCTTGTTTCTATCTACACTGAGAAAACACATGGCGCCAGACGCCATAATTTATAGACTTCTGGCGCCATGTACATAGTCGATTTAGGGATTCTGATAAAATATAGCGCCACACGCCATAATACATGGCGAAAAGTACATAGGCCTACACGCCATGTACTATAGTCTTCCACGCCATGCACATGGCGTGGCGGACTATATTACATGGCGTGGAGAACTATAGTGCATGGCGTGGAGAGCTATAACACATGGCGTGGAGGACTATACTTTATGGCGTGGAGGACTATACTGTATGGCGTAGAGGACTATAGTACATGGCGTGAAGGACTATAGTACATGGCGTGGAAGACTATAGTACATGGCAGAAGTCACTTGCAACGTGGAAGACTATAGTACATGGCAGAAGTCACTTGCAACGTGGAAGACTATAGTACATGACAGAAGTCACTTGCTTGCAACAAACAGGCGCTGGCTGCATTTAGAGTCGCCGAAGGAGCCATTCAGTAATATGTGTCCTTAGCCTATTGAGAATGTTGTAGATCTATCGACGATACTCAAGTATCACTTGCTGACATTTATAGATCCCCTCACACAGTATGGCTGCGAGTTATAATTGGAGTGCCATGAGCCATATTACATGGCTCATGGCACTATGTAATATGGCGTGTGGGGCCATAATTTCTGCGCCATGTAATTATGGCGCTGGGAGCTATACTGCATGGCTCAGGGCACTATGTGCATAGCGTGTGGCACCATAAATGCTGCGCCATGTAACATGGGACCACGCGCTATGTAGATTCGAAGATTATGGTGCTGGGAGCCATATTGCATGGCTCAGAGTACTATGTACATGGCGTATGGGGCCATAAATAATGCGCTATGTTACATGGCTCTGCACACAAAAAAAAATTCGCTCTGCTATATGTGTAGCAAAAATAATAATATCCGTAATAGCCATAATTAACTGTAGTGGGCACAAAATTGCCCCTACAAATATATTTTTGTTCTATTTATGTGTGATACATAATATATACTAGCAACAGGTATAACTATTGATTTAAAAGGTATTATGAGTGTATGGAAATCCAGAGTTATACTCATTTTAAGTAAAATTTGGCTTTCAGGTAAAAAATATAACTCGGGTACACAAAATATGCACACAGCAATCATAATTATGCACGCTACAGGTATAAGTTCTATATGAGTTTCTCTGTTTTCTGGTAGCGAAAGATATGAAATCCATACAGTTGGTATATTATATACGCGACAGGTATAAAATGACCACTGAACAATGTAATATGCTTTTCGTAGATATATGGTTTATTTTCGTTTCTAATTATGGGGCATCTTTTATTTATAGTTTGAGATTGAGCTTGCAAAAGGGTCGGTAGCTTAGCTCGCTAACGCGTCAGTCCGAAGCAGCGATCTACTCCTTGCGGGTTCGAATCCCGCCGTGCCCATGGCTGTATTTGTTCGTCTTATGTCGTCTTAACAGTCAGCGACTGGGCATAATACCAGCGCTCCATTGATTAAGTGCCACATTAAAGCTTTAGTAGCGACTAAGAATAACATTAGCGCTTTAGAAAATGAGAAATAAATGTGGCACTTAGAAGAATAATGGAATAGTTGTTATCGGCTTCTCCCATATGTGTCTCCTTACCGCCATGGCTAAGCGGTCGCTTCAAAGAGCAATCCCCTGAGCTTTTTTCTGCTTACATACGATAAATATTTATATTATATCTGCCGTGAATATATTATGTCTTTCAAAATACTATACACCCATATACTCATGTGAGATATATTATATTTCCGTCGTTTTATATCTGTCAGCGATATATTTTTTTTTGAGTGTGGGCACTATGTGGATTTTTTTCAGTGAAGCTGTTGCATTTATTGAAGGAGGGAGTTTTTATCGATAGGCTCATTGCTTCTCCTTGATTTATTTTTCAGAATAAATATGTATAAAACTATAATTTCTTCACCAGAAGCATTAACGCCATACATCATATACCGTTTTTCGTGCACCGCATAATTCGGCAGTCTTCTACTTCTCGTAAAAATGTTTATAATGCAAAATTCTTTTTGAGCTCTAAGTATGTGCACATATTAATTGTCTAATATACTATCGGCAAATCATTCACAGCTTGATTTTTTATGGTTTTTGTTTTTAAAATAGGTCACTATTCCATTTACTTAAATATGTATATTCATAGCTGCCTTTGCAATATTTTCCCAAAATTTACAAATATACTGGCTTCTCTCGCAGACGGCTAGCTGACTGGCAAGTACGCCAACGTGAATCCATCATTAATCATAAACAACTATTTTGAAAGTTATGTTTTCGAATGGATACGGGGGAATCTTAGCACCTAGTTGTTTGAACAGGAAGACGAAATGAAATCATCTTGTCATCTCTAAGCTTCAATGTTGTCAATTGTTGATCATGCTGTTAAGTATGCGTGTTGTATTTATGGAAACACGAAGAGAATTCATTTATATTGTGATTGAAGCAAGTTTTGAAAATTGTGAATTTTCGATTGTATACGATGTATCATATTGACGAGAATGTTACCGGTAGTTATGGTTTTTGGAACCTCGAAACTACAAATATAAAAAAGAATTTTAAAACAAATGGGCCACCAATACTCTTTACAGAGTGAATTATCAACTAATTATGCATCTAAAGTATTATAGCAGTGTTTGCACATCAGCTACACTTTTTCTGTTTTCAACTTAGCAATTTCAAGCACAAATACACTTCGTTAAGGTAACTTCAGATCACACTGTTGTTATTCTTGTTTACTGCGAATGCAATTTAATAGCTCGTTTCGCCAACTTGGTCCCAACTGTGCCTATCGAACGGTGTATTATTGGACATTATAATGAGTTATAAAAATATCATTTTTGAAATTCAGTGCGAAATCGAGAGTAAAAGGCAATCTTAGAGATAGTTGAAGGTAAGACGTGAAAAAAACAACAAAAGAAATCTTTTATTTCTTTCGGCTCGAACAGCTAATTCAATGATTTGTAATAATTTTGAATGCACGATCAATTCTCCTGCGTTGAATTCAAGTTTGATGGATATTATACCAATGCAAGCTGTTCCTTTTTAAGTATGGTTGGAGAGAGATCGGTAAACTCTTCCGTAAAGCTTCCGAAAGCACTAATCACAAACTCAACATCAAACCTTGTAACCAAAAAAAAACAGAGCTTGAGCTGCTCAGGTTTGAATAGGCTAGTATAATAGCAATTCAAGAAATTAGATGGGTAGAAAATGCTGTTTCACAAAAAGAGCAATATTACTATTAATAGAGCTTTCATCTAAAACACGATATGCTCAGGGTAGACTTCCTAGTCAGCCAAAAAAAAGTCTACCATCATCGACTTTAACGCTATGAATGAAAGGCTATCGACTCTCTGCACCCGAGGCAAATTTGCGAACATCAGCGTCTCAAAGCATCACGGACCTACGGTGTCTGAAAGAAATGTAATAAAAAAGTTATACAAGGAATGAAGAAACTAGTAATAATCTAAAGCACTGAAAAAGCAAATAACGTATTTTAATTTCCTGTGGCATATAAGGCTGCGTGTTAAAAAAAAAAAACAGATAAAAATATTGAACTATTAGTGGTACCTTACTAAACCAAAACAGCAGCCGTCATATATATTAATCAAAATGTGGGTAGTTTAACACAATATACTCAAGATTATCCAAGGCTTCAGACCGTGAAAAGCATTTGAAACAGATAAAAGTTTGTTTCAAATGACAAGACGGGAAAATAAATTTTCACAAGGAACTATTAGTCGTATGATGACAGTCACATTTAGTAGATTAATTATAGACAAATTTTTCGTCTATCTGAATAGCTTTGTAGCTTTGGGGTGACTTCATTCACACTACGATATTTTAGGATAATCACCATGATTGAGATTACTGCGTACCACTTTTTGGAACCAAATGGCATTCGCATCCAGCCTCTAGGGAATCAGCTGCTCATATTAGAACGGAATATTCCATTTTCAAGCCGATTTCAATTTGAGGATATGCACTGAAAGAAAAACTCATGGTTGATTCAACTATTTTTAGTAGCATTGCAACGATTCATTCAAAATCGTTAAACGAACTACAGAAAATAGTTATTTTTACTATGTTAATATAGTTAATTTAACGATATAAAAGTAATTGGCTCTGGTTATACAAAAAATATCGCAACGTTCATGAAATCAACTGTTTTAGTTGTTACATAACCACGAAAAATAGTTGATCAATAGAAAAATACTCATCAATTCACTCAAAACTTCAACGTTTCGAATTATCAACAGTTTTTATGGTACTTAAACTACTTTGCAATAGTTGATTTCAACAAACGTAATTCAGTGGGCAACGTCTTTGGAATTACTCTACGCAAAGTAGAATGGTTTCAACATTTGGACGTTTTTCATGCTCCGACATAATGTGGTACTGCTAAATTGTAACACTACCAGAATTACATCAAGCTCAGCTTCTTTGTTAGACTGTGTAACAACTACCGTCAACACTCAATCTGTTCTTAACGTAGTATAGAATAAAAAAAAATAGTATAAAATTGCTCCATATAGTATATGGCGTGGAGGAGTGCACTATGGCGTGTGGCGCTATATTTTATCACAATCCCCAAATCGACTATGTACATGGCGCCAGAGGTCTAAAAATTATGGGTCTGGCGCTATGTGTTTCTTCAGTGCACCAAATATAAATTCCACCAAATATAAATTCGAGTCGACATATACACTATTGAATGTTCCTGCTCCAGTGTGAAAATTCACCGGTCGAAGTACCGAAAATATCGCTGCCAGTACTTCAGTTCAAAATGAGTCAAATCAGAAGGTTAAGCTGAGAATCTATGTAGAAAGTGAAATCATCAAAAGGCCAGGAGTATTATGGAAATTAGCTCCAAAACATCCGTCGTTTCAAATGTGTTTGCAATGGTCATATGAACGAAATTGAATGTTATACTCAATTGTAACCTGTGTTCTATACTTAGAATAAATTCCAGTCTAATCCCTCAAATAGCTGTACTTTACGCATATATAAAATTTATCTTAGGGATTTGTATTATGTAGACATAAAATCTAATATCATTTGCTGTCATTTATACGTTCTCTCACACAGTATGGCTGCGAGCTATAATTGGAGTGCCATGAACCACATTACATGGCTCATGGCACTATGTAATATGGCGTGTGGGGCCATAATTTCTGCGCCATGTAATTATGGCGCTGGGAGCCATACTGCATAGCTCAGGGCACCATGTACATAGCGGGTGGGACCATAAATGCTGCACCATGTTACATAGAACCACGCGCTATGTAGATTCTGACATTATGGCGTTGGGAGCCATATTGCAGAGCTCAGAGTACTATGTACATATCGTATGGGGCCATAAATAATGCGCTATGTTACATGGCTCGGGGCGCCATGTGGATTTTTTTCAGTGTAGTTGTTGGCAAAATAGAAAACTCAAATCGTCCCTAAGATTAGTAAAAGTTTTATTAGAATAGAAAATCGATTTCAGTTCAATCAAAATTACGTATAAGCTCTATAATAAGCAGAGGAAACTACTATGGAATATTAAAAACTTCAGCGACAGTTATCACCATTTGATAAGCGGGCGCAGGCGTACAAACCTAGCAATAGATTGAGTGGCGCGCGGTTTTATTGCGATATGTACGTGCTAAAATACTTGAAATATTTTCTGTGGAATAAAAACATATGATTGTATGGAAAGCATTGCACATTTTCTTTATTTACTCAAGAGAGTAATTGGTTAGATCAGTTAATGCATTTATTTGATTTTATATAGGCTTGGTAACAAAAATTTGAAAGAAGTGACTTTCTTCTTGTTTAATGTTTTATGATCGCCAGACGAAAAAAGAATGCTATAGGTCTTGGGATTGGTTTGGTGCGTAGGAAATGCATACTAATACTCAAACTAATTTTCCATCCAAGAAACTGCCCAAAAGTGTCTCTGGTTCGTTGGATTTTCAATGAAGATTTTAAACGATTAACACGGATTGGCAAACGCTGCACAACTTGCTGTTTGACAAAGTCGACAATTATTGTTCCGAGACCTCTTTTATGTGCTGGATCGATACTTTGTTCATCACTTCCATGTTCGGTTGAATTGATTTCGTCCAAAGATACCGCTGCCATGCTTTGAGAGGTCGATGAGATTATAAAACAACCGAAAAAAATCCTAGCAAATACTTCCAAATATGGCACTATTTAGATGAGTGTCGCAACGACGGTACCAAGTAACTGTTTCATTACTTCCTTGCTTAAATATTTATACTAAAACACTGTTTTACACATGATATGCACATATCATGTGGGCAATGCTATATGGGATATTGACCAGCTATATGGGTATAATTGTTTTTGGGATATTGACCCATATCATGTGGGAAATGTTATATGGGATATTGCACAATGCACAATGTGAAAATTATGGGTTGGGATGGGACCGGCGGGATTTCACATGAAATGTTATAGTGTATGCTGCACTTGCAAAAACCGCTTCCATTTTCACTTCTTCAACTACGAATAAATATGAGTGCGAATATGCGACGCTTAAGCTCAAGAAAGTGTGTCGAACTTACGTGTACTTATGTGTGTCGAACTTACGAACTTACGAATGTTTCAAATTACGTACTCATATGCAAAGTATTTGCATTAAAAATGAGAAACCAATTTTTAAATTTTCCGAGTTTTGAACATTTTCGGATGGCAGTCTCAAACAACGTTTAACCGCTGAAACTTTCGATGAAATCCTGCGATGAGAGCGAAATTCAAAGGATAAGTTGATTTAAGTATGAGCTTGTTATGGTTAACTTATTGCTGCTTCGTTGGGAAAGTGTTGCCAGCACTGAGCATTTTCATCATTTGTGTTATAGTGGAGTTTTGTTGCTTTCGATAAGGAATGGTTGATATGATTCTACAAAAAAGTGTATTACGTCTTTCCACATTTTTTTGTCATTCAAAGACAATTTCTACGAAAATTAGTTTTCTAGCGGTTCTGATGCGCTAGACTTTTTTAACTATAGCCCGTAGTTGACGCAAAAAAAAACTAAGGAATATTGTTGATTTTACTAAGATTTTTCTATCAGTGCGAGAAAATCCCAACACGACAACGAAATATGATTCGAAACTCCGACAATAGCTAGACTCTATTATCAAAAATTAAAAATAGATTGACTAGCCTACTTTCACTTTCTTATAAAGATTTAAAGCTGGAGCGACCTTTTCGAGGAGCTTCCCGAAGATTATACTACCACATCAGTCTTAAAAGCTCTAGACGAAAAATGAACTGGAATTTTAAATAAGAGCTATTATAATATCTACCACAGTTTCCACTTAAATCACACCTTACGCAACACAGGATTCCTATCCAAATTACCCCGAAAATGACGCAAGTAGTCATGGGCTTCATAGCAACGCTTTATCAATGCTCCAGCTTCTATTGACGAGTCTGCGGCTAACGAAGGGGATATTTTTGGAGGACTGAATCAAGACTTCCCGCAATACCAAGCCCGGATATGACGTCAAAGCCACACTGCAGGAAACTTGAACAGTAAAATAGACAATGAGCTTAAATACAGTGTACCAATGGTATCAGAAATTTAAAAACAAATGCTAAAAAGTTTCAATAGAATTAAAAATTATACTAAACTCTTTTTTTTTGTTGCATTTGATTTCTTGTAATCTGATTGTAGACGGTAATGCATACTGTCATTACTCGCTTTTCACTATATTTTCTATTAAACGTGTAGCATTGAGATATGCGTCTCTTCTTGATTTATCAAGGGCCTCCATTTTAAATTTTCCTATCGAACAGATATAGAGAACAATAACTTTTAATAATTTTATTGAAATTTTACCGAAAATACATTAAGTTTTATAACTATAACTTTACAATATCAGTATTGTAATCATTGGATTCGTAACAATTAAAAATAAGCAAGAAGAGATATATTTGCCAAGTACATACAAGCAAATTTACTGTATCTCTATAGACATAGATTCGTTTTTGTTTTGTTTTTTTTTGCCAATAAAATAGCTTTTGTAAATTTCTGTTATCAATATTTAGTTAATCGATCTTTTTAATGTTCATTTGAAAAAGGCATGCATATTCAGTGGGCACTTTTTGTAGAATCTAACCCTAGATTTACAAAAGGATGATTCTTAAGGCATCAAGTTGTTAATCAAAGGCCATATTTTAGTTTTCTTGAATAGATTTTGTAATAAGGCAAACAGATTTTCGGTTTTTAATGATTTCATTTATGTGCCCTTTTTTAAGTTTCAACTGCCCAAACTGATGTAACAAATAATATTTGAGAAATGCACAAATAATCATTGAAAACAAAGCACGAATCAGCTTCGAATTTCAAGTAATTAAAAATTAGTTGTAGTAAAAGTTTGTAGTGTAGTAAAAAATTAGTAGTAAATTCGTTGCGAATTTTCAAATTCGGTTTTTTACAGTATTTTAATTAAAATAACATTTTTTTAACTTGCGCTATTATGTTTCTGCATTCAACGCTTAGTCAGCGAATACAAACCTTCCTGTGAAAGTATGTTTGTTTAAGAAAGACGATATTTGTTACAAATACAGTATTTTAATGCCAAAAAGGTAGCTCTTGTCACCCAAGAAAATGGGAACTGATGTTAAATTATTATGTCCTTTGAGGGAAAAAATAAAGTCAATATTTTGTTGAAAACCGAAAAACAGCAGATTTTTTCTCTGATAATGCCAAAGATCAGAGGATTGCCTTTTCAGTAGGGAGACATACACTGCAGGCAAAAAGTTTAGGACCACATCGCAGAAATGAAGCACATTTAGATTTATGAAACTGCAAGTACCTTTTTTTACAGTAATTGCCTGTTTTAAGGAGGGTTGCTATGAAGGGATTTAAAATGTACATGGGATTTCCAAATTCTCAGTCAGGGTAATAAAACATGTTGGGTTTTTCCCACTTCAAAGACTTTAGGTGTCTACAATTTTTTAAAGTAATTAAAATAAACCTTTGAAATTTCTGGGAATATGGATTTGAAATATTGTGAGATTCCTATAAATAGGTACCTTATCCTCAAAATATTTCATTTGTGAGTTTTTGTGCTGACAAGTAATACGGATTGTTATTTTCAGCGAATTATATTCCGTGCACTTGTCAAATCTAGTTATTGGTACTTTTTGGCAAAGTTTTGGCAAAATTTCTGTTCAAAATGGGAAAAACGAGCAGTATTAAACCGGAGGTTAGAAGTGTGATTGTGGCGCTTCATAAACAAGGAAAGTCAGAGAGAGAGAGAGAGAGAGAGAGAGAGAGAGAGAGAGAGAGAGAGAGAGAAAGAGAGAGAGAGATCAGTAATGAAGTAAAAATCTCAAAGACTGCTGTGCATAATGCTATCGTTAAATTCAAGGACAGTGAAAGTTATTGTGATGCTGTAAGGAGCGGACGACCCAGAGTGACAACAGAAACAGAGGATAATACTCTAGTGCTTATGAGCAAAAGGGATCAAAAGCTAACTGCACCGAAAATTCGAGCAGAGTTCCACGCGGGACATTCAAAGTCCATAAGCTTGTCAACTGTAAAAAAATCGTCTAAGGGAAGCTGGACTCGTGGGGCGTGTAGCAGCCAGAAAACCTCTGCTTCGAAAAGGTAACAGACGAAAGCGGTTAGAGTGGGCACGAACTTATAGCCAGTGGACAATTGAAGACTGGTCACAGGTGCTTTGGACAGATGAATCAAAGTTTGAAGTTTTTGGCTCCAAACGGATGGTTTATGTCAGGCGATCTGCTGGAGAAAAAATGACCACGAACGGTGTAGTACCAACAGTAAAGTATGGAAGTGGTTCTGTTATGGTTTGGGGGTGCTTTTCGCTTGCTGGAGTGGGTGAATTAGTTCGAATTGGTGGCACGTTAACTAAAGAACGTTACAAGAAAATCTTGCAGAACACAGCCATACCATCAGGTTTGCGTTTAATTGTGCAAAATTTCACCCTTCAACAGGATAAACACAGTTCTAAATTATGCAGAGGATATTTAGCTGAAATGGAGAATGATGGAATACTATTGAATATGACCTGGCCCCCACAATCACCTGATTGTAACCCAATTGAATTGTTATGCGAGGAATTAGATAGAAGGCTACGTGAACGCTGTCCGACGTCAAAGCAACACTCCCAAGATACTGTAAGAAAATTAGTTGAAAGAATGCCAAGGATTACCAAAGCAGTAAAAAAAAAGCCAAACGAGGATATTTTGATGAATGTAGAATTTAAAGTACAAAAAGATTCTTTTTGTTTATTATAAAATTTGACTTGTGAACTAGAAAATTTGACAATGACAATTATGTAAAAAGTAATCAATTATATTTTATCTAGAAATAAATAAATTCTAATTACCATGAAAACTTTGTTTATTTTCTCGATTCCTAAGTGGTCTTAAACTTTTTGCCTGTAGTGTATATGGGAGAAGCCTGTTTCAATTATTTCCATCATTCTTTTCTGCCGCATTTTATTCTTATTTCCAGAAATGCTGGTATTATGCCCAGTCGTCAGCTCTTAAGACAGCACAAAACCAATAAATAAAACCTTGAGCATACGACGGGATTTGAGCCTGCGAACAGTAGGTCTGGTGCATTAGAGAGCAATGCTAATGGACCTCTCTTGCATGTTATTGGCTGAATACATAAAGGATTACATCTTATAGATGGCTAAGGATTTACTCAGAGAGATAATCAAAAGAAGAGATACAGCGAATCATGTGCTTGGTGGATAACAAATATTGTACATATTTACAGGGTAGATTGATTTTAATGCAAATAGCTATGAAGCTGATAGCCGTCCGAAAATTACCCAACTAAAGCTCATCAATTTAAGCGATAATTTTACTACAATAAACTTGTCAAACGATAATTACTAAAATTGGGGAAAATATACGAGTTAATATGGCCGTTTTATCAAGCACTGTTGGAAGCTGTAGATTAACTGATTTTTTTTTCCAACTGTGATATAATTTGAAAAAAAAAAAGGTATACGCGCCGATATTGTTTTGCGATCACTCTCATACATAACTCGCAATTATTAAAAAAAAGTTACGTAACTACCTCAAAGATCCGTATACCACTGAGAGTATCTGCCACTTAAAGCAGTCTGAGCCAATAATGTGCAATTAAGTAGTCAATAAGAACGCACGAGTTACGTTGACCAAATCCACTAGAGGCACATTCTGCAGAAAGAAAGTTGATCTCGCAACAGCCAGCTTTAGAGATTTTCCACAGTTTTCGATTTCCACAGAAACTTTCTGCAAACGCAACAATTTTCCGGGAGATTCGTTCCGCGAAATGGGAAACGAACTTTCAAATAGAATTTGGTCTTGAGACAACCAGCGTAAAAGTAAGATCAATATATTCAAGTGGTAATAAAGAAATAATTAGAATAAAAATCAAATTCGCGCAAGTAGCTGAAGCAGTCAGGATGGCAAGGAAAGGAAAATTCCACAAAAGATCAAACCGAAACAATAGTTACTGAAGTTAGCTATAAAATTACAATTTCAAAGGGAATAATATCCATAACTCAGTAAGAAATATGAATTACTAATTGAAAGATTTAACTCAAAATAAATGTAAGCATAATTATGGTGGCAACTCATCGAAAATTCGAAAGCCAAACAAAGCTTACGAGAATCATTTAAAACCGACAAATGTTCTACGAAAACCAAATAGCAAAAAATACAAACTATTTAGGGGCATAAAGATAAGAGATGATATCCGTTTATGGGGATTTTGGTCCAGATAAAACCGTGATTTATAATTTCAAGCAAAGGAAGGGACTTACTTGAAGACCACAATCAGGACGGCTAGTCGAAGTGACTACTCCGGAAATTGTTCAAAAAAGGAGTATCGAAAGATGCTAGACTAAATAAAAAACAGCTCGCAGATATGGTTGGAGCATCAAATATAGCTATTTTAAATAATAGAAGAACGCTCACGCTGTCTCAAAAACAACAGCGCGTGGGTTGCTGATGCGCGTTTTTGGTCCTCTGTAGTGAAGATGAGGATGGAGTTTTGAGTCCAATCATTACTGGAGACGAGGCTTGGATTCATTATAATGAGCCTAAGTTCAAGCAAGACTCTACAGTAGCACTCCACCACCCAAGAAGTTCAAGGTATCACAGTCTGCTGGAGAAGTTATATTGACCGTTTTTTTGGAACTCTGAAGGGATCCTGTTGGTCGATTTAAAAAAATAAAGGTATCTCGTAGAAGTGGGTAAAAGCACTCATAGCTCACCACTCACTTTTGCCTGAAAAAATCACAGCAGACTCTGCGAGCGAAAGCTTCGTTCGACTAGACTTAATTAAATGCCAAGCGAACAGTGTACTGAGTACCGCGCAATACTGTATAAAAGGAGCCGTGAGTGGTGAGTTATCAGCGCTTTTGCCCATTTCTAGTGCCTCCATAGCCGGAGAGTACTATGCTTCAATTTTATAGCGGTTGAAAGAGGACTTCAAAGAAAAAAAAGGCGAAAATTGACCAAAAGTGTCTCCTTCCTGCACCATCATGCGCCTGTTGAAGAGGCTGCCCTGCATAAGGTGATTGTCATTCATAAGGTAGGCTTCGATATTTTAGATCACTACCTGGCTCTCAGCGATTACATTTTGCCGAAATTGAAAAAGGAGCTTCGTGGGAAGTTTTCAAAAAGTGGATGACGCAGTTTCGACTTACTTATCCGATTCAACTTACTTATCTTTTTTTTAGAAGGTGCACATGATTTTAAAATGTTAAATCAAAGTAGAAATAATGCGCCCGGTGTGGGTTTGATTACGAAATGATGCAGAAAAGCTAAAATCGAATATAGTTGAAAGCCAAACTAAATGAAAACAATAAGTATAGAAACAAAATCAATTTTATTAAAATCCCATTCATTCATTAAAACTTTTCGATTTTCATTCACTATAACTAAACGTTAAAACTATTTAATTTTAATGAAACAGACAACTGTTACTCTCTCAGAACGTTTTTTTTTTCAAAATTCTTATCCCGAAATGATTCAAATATCACATACGAAAGAAAAGACAAATTAAACATATCGAAAAACTAAACCAACATTACAATCGCACTTTCAAATGATTAAATTAAACAAAGATATAATATTCACTGCTCTGTTTTTCCCACTAGATATCAATATTATGTAATATGTACGCTTAGTGTATATACATTTACATCATATGTGAATCTATGTTTTATTATTAACGAAATTATCATTGTTCATAGAAATTCCCTTGAATAAAATCTAGAGTATATTGTATTTACATATGTTTGGAGCGATAAATCACGCAAATTAGAGAAACGTTTTTTTTCGTTTACTATTAGTACGTTGTTTTTTGAGTAGGGACACTACTGTTTTTTCTATGTTTTATTTACTTGTAGACGGTTCATGTATATTAAAAAAGTGCAGTTTTTGAATGTCCTGTGTTTTTCCTACAATAAAATCGAAATCAATTTTATGGCGAAGCGTAAAGAATAAATAATAAAGGAACCGTTTTTCTCTTATTTTGTTTTGAATGCTCACTAAGCACACATCATTATTTACAGACCGCAACCAAAATATCGAAGGAAAAAAGCCAACTTTTCTGAAGTCATTTGTAAATGTCTGATTCGTCTTGAATAATTACGATTTTGATTTTATAGTTATCGATTGGTGGTGTCTGTGATCAGTATCGTATTTTGTTAAGCATTGGGTTTTTTTTAAAAACTATGTCTACGGTCATGTGCATGAGCTTGCATAAGAAACAAGTGCATAGCATACTGAATTAAATTTTTTTTGTTTTTTTTTTGTTTTCAACATTCTTATCTGGATTAAAATATAAGTTTGCATTTGTAAGTGCTGTTTTATTTACAAAATATTGACACTGATAATTTGTAAGTATTATTCATATTGCGTCGAACATTATTTATACATATTATAAAGCTTATACCGTGGAATGGAACACAAGCTATTTATATGACATATTTATTTATGTGATAAATAAATAAAAATTCAGTTCCCAATGTAAATTTAATTCAATATAAATAATCCATGCAATGAAAGTAGACGACGGCTGCTTTAGTGCATGATTCTAATTATTTTAGTTGGTTACTAAAAACCAATTGGACAGTTTAGGAGAAAAATGGGCAAAAGAATGTAAGCCACATTACATCCGACTTAGATGAATTCCTTTTATTCCTGTGGCTTGTTAATGAATTAATATTGGCCTCGTCAAGTCAAACACTGAATTCGTTAAAAAGTCTATGCGAAAATTGCCCTTACGATGAGATTAACAGCGTTTTCAGTATAAGCAGTCAAAAAACCAATCATTTTTGATGGGCAAATATATAGTAGAGCATGAATCTGTTTACCATTAAAGAAACAAAAATATTCTTCAATTTGAAGCAAACGAAATGTTTCAACAACCGCAGAATAAAGGAAATGTGTTAATATATTTTTCCAATCACTCAATCTGTATAATGTGAAGAGATTCAAATTGAAAAACAAGTGCACACTACAGGTATGCTCTAAGTAATATAATCACTGATACAAGATTAGGTAATATGTGTGATTAGAAATCCGTCTTATTTTTGTGAGATGTAGCTATCAATAATTTTAAAATCATACAACATCTCTTTGATTGATTTCAGCAAATTCAAAGTCCCAACTTTACACCTGGTAAATGAAGAGATGCTAAAACACCCGAACTTCAACACAAGCAATGCATGCCGTCCACGATCTCTTGCATTCCCCAATAACACGCTAAACTGATAATCTTTAATAATACGTACAGATATTCAGTCTCCATTTTTAAATCTTTCTTATGCAAACCAAAGCACATCGTAGAAAATTTTAGCAAAAAAAAAATCATGTCATAGTTTAACATTATAAGTTTATAGTTTCAGTTTATTATATTCTTTACAGAACAGTACAATGTTTGTTTTTTGTTTCATTCATTCAGAGCTATATTCTTGTCTAATTCAATTTAGACAGTATATTTCTCGTATGCTGTATTATTATCATACTATATCGAAATAACAAATAACTTATTCCTCAAACTACTAAAAACTTTATATTACCATCTATATAATAATATCAAATCTTATAACAGAACAATTAATTTTATTTATATTTTGCGTTTAGTTTTTTCGGGTTTATTCGAACGTCTATCGAGTTTTGAAATTTCATTTTTATATTTATCTAGCAATTAGTTTTACTTGTATATATGAAAATTTACAGTTATAAATATGCAGATTATCAATTAAAACGGAAGAAAAACAATTGAATCGATTCATTTCGAAAAAAATTAATTGGATTTTTTTCCTGTAAACTTGACTTTCAGATTAATCTGAAATCAAGCGAATGAGTGTGTCCGTAAGATATAACAGTGATCAGAGCTCAACAAATTTCTTTTTTCGAAATCATCGTATTCCTTACAACTAAAAACAACTGAAAATAAAAAATAACTAAAGAATTCTATTTTAAAAAAAAAACAAAAGCTTCGAGCTTTTTTCGCTTAACTCTGACAATAATCTTTAAAACAAAATTACACAATATTTATACAGTCTGCATCTAATTTCCCTAACGATTTCTTCACTCGCAACGCTGTTAATCGAACGGTTGGATTCCGATGCCAGCATTCTTGCATGATTTTCGAAAGAGCTGCAAGAACTTCATCGTCTTGCCACCGTAATGGCACAGGTGGGCGAATTTCCTTGACGCAAACCACTGCATGCATTTCTTCCTGTGTTGGTTCCAGTGAAACAACATCGTGATACGGCAGTGCGTATTCTTCGCATGTAGTCGATTTAGTTCCTCGGATGGGAGTGTAGCACTTTCGACACATTTCCCAGAATACCAACGCCAACGAATACATATCGGCCATTTTGAAAGCCTCGAATTGCTGTGTGTTTAGTGTATGGTTCAGGACTTCGGGAGCCATGTAGCGTCTGGTTCCAACACGGGTTTCGTTTTGTGCAATATGGATTTCGTTATGCTCACTGGAGTATTTCACGGCTAGTCCGAAGTCAGCGATGGCGCATTGACCGTTACGTTTGACCATTATGTTCTTACTCTTCAAGTCTCGGTGGGCTATGGCTGGTTTTGTACGGTGGCAACAGATTTCGGTATGGAGGTGTGTCAAGCCAGCAGCTAGAGAAAAGGCGAGGACTTGAAGTTTTTGAGGGCTTAGAACATTTGTTTGCAGATAATCGTATAGGCTACCACGCTCGTGATACTCGGTTATGAGGAGCATCTGAGTGCAGGCACCAGTTCCTTTAATGTCAGCCGCTATGAATCCCAAAATATTGTCATGTCTCATTAGAACTGTTTGATAAATTTCAGTTTCGCGGAACCACGATGCCTCCTGCGTGGTGAAAAATATTTTGACAGCAACTTTCTCCTCTCGCCACTTAGCCAGCCATACTTCTCCATATTGTCCGCGTCCGATCGAATGGACCATTTGAATTTGTTTCGCAATTGTCCTTTGTACTAGCAACGGCAAGGCAGCCGATCCTGAACCAGAGCTTTGTTCGACTAAATCTGATAGTGGAGCCAGATGACTACCACACATTCCTTCCATTAGGCGTGGTTGTTTGCGGTGCTTTTCTCGTCGTCTGTATGCAATGCAGACTAGTACGATTAGCACAACGAATGCTGATAGACCGACTATGATCGATGAGAAAATCACAAAATAGTTACTTTGAACTTCGTCGGCAGGAATCACTGGTGGTGGTGTTGTTGTTCGTGGTGTGTAACGGGGTTGTAAATTTCGATTACACATATCGTCATTATCACAGCATACTATGTTTTTTCCATGAAGATGTGATACTGAGGCCACTTTGCACTAAAATTAGAAAATAAATAAATTTGATTAGTTGGGAGATTGTGAAATTTAACATAAAAATAAATATACGTAACGAGAATACACTCAACAATACAAAAAAGACACCCAAACACAAACAAACAACCACATCAGTACAAACTAACTGTACTTAACAGTCAGACATTTATTGGGTTAAATTTAAACAAAAGACAAAAATACGTCTACAATCCCAATTAAGGATAAACAAGACCCTTACGAGCTCCCACACTCAATCCAAATTCTCATTAGAAGGAGAAATCAAATTAGGAGACGTGCCAGAAATACGGGAGACCCAAGGTTACGCAAAGAGGTAAACCGATTAACAAACGTTATACGCGTTCAAATCAATCAATTCAAAAATGAGCAATGGGAACTTTTCATGAAAAGTATGGAACCCGGAAGCGACTCATTCTGGACGTTGTCCAAATATTTCAGGACGAAAACCAAACCTTCCATGCCTCCCGTCCATGGAACGACTGGTCTGAAATTCAGCGATTATGACAAAGCCGAAGCATTCGCGGATACCCTTGAGCTACAATTTCAAGAAAACTACTCCTCAGACGACGATCTAGACAACGAAGTTCTCATGGACCAAGCTGCTCTAAGAATCATAAAATCAAGGACCCCAAGAGAAGACACAATTCCCCCAACCAATCTAGAAGAGGTAAAAAATCTGGTACGCTTTATCAACAAGCGCAAAGCCCCAGGCCCCGATAATATTACCAACCTCTGCCTCAGTCACTTACCTGATAACATATTACAGAATCTAGTAGATATCATAAACTGCATTTTCCGTCTGAAAAAATATCCAAATTGTTGGAAACTAGCCACAATAATTGTTCTCCCTAAACCCGGTAAAGATTTAACATTCCCTCAAAACTGGAGGCCTATTAGCCTTCTCTCATCTCTGGCTAAAATAACAGAGCACATTTTTCTCTCTCGACTAAAGGAGATTGTTCAACTCAATAACATCCTGCCCGATGAACAATACGGCTTTAAGTCGCAGCATTCCACCGAGCTCCAACTATCCAGAGTCACCCAACATATTAGAACAGGGTTCAATAGACGTCATTCCACATGTCTAGTTATGTTCGATGTAGCCAAAGCTTCTGACAAGGTTTGGCACGCAGGTCTGATCGTCAAACTAGATAATCTACAAATTCCCAAATCACACTCATAGCTTATTGGCTCCTTTTCACATGGAAGAACCTTTCAAGTAAAAATAGGAAGTCACCTCTCCTCGAAGCGCCACATTCAAGCTGGCGTACCTCAAGGCTCACCTCTCTCACCAATTTTGTACAATCTGTACACCGCAGACATCCCACGTTCAAATAGAACGAACATATCTCTGCTTGCAGACGACACGTGCATCTTTTATTCTTCAAAGCAGGCACATTCTATCACAACTAATCTACAAAACTCAATTGACCTCCTTTTAGAATACTTCCAAAAGTGGAAAATAAAAATCAATAACGATAAAACTCAGTCACTCTTCATCACCAGGGAAAGAAACCAAAGGCCACGGTTGCTTACGGTTGACGGGGAAACTATAGCTTGGCAACGGACAGCCAAATACCTAGGTCTTACGTTTGACAGTAAACTACAATAGACAACACATATCGCCGTGAAACGAGCAACAATAAAGAGTACCACTAAATCCCTAGTCCCGCTTATCAACTCCAGGAACTTTAATATGACAAACCGAGCCCTCCTTTACAAACAAGTCATAAGACCACAATTACTTTACGGTTGTGTAGCATTCGGTCAAACGACCAAAACCAATATTAAAAAGCTCCAAGCAGGTCAAAACATCGCCTTAAGAGTGATTTTTAATATCCTAAAATATGTTAGGAACTCAGATGTACACAAAGACTTGAGATTAGAATCAGTGAAAAAGTACATCCGTCACAGAGCTATCAAACTTTTCGAAACTGTCGACAGACATCCAAACAGGTCCCTAGATATTTTGAAACACCCAAACAATCTTTATCGTCCCACTTACCCTAGCCTAAGGCAACTTATAGAATAAAGCGGAAACGCCAAATTTTCAAATTAAAATAAACAAATAGTAACGCCAGATACATTGTTGGAGCTATATAATGCTCACAGCCACGAATGGAGTAAGAGTGCAAAAACAGCACTAACTCCAAGCAGACCACAGTTCACAGTCAGTCAGTTGGGTTAAATTTTCTAACGGCTATGGGGAACACGAAGTCGAATTTAGTCCTTAGGTTATTTAGGTATTAAGTCTGTAAGGGCTATACAATTTCTCAGGACAAATAGTACAAATTCCTATTGTATGGACTCGAATCTGTCACCGTAGGCCTTGAAAGCTGGGTTCCATATAATGCAAGCGTATTCGATAATATGGCGTACAAGGAAATGCATAGGAAACTTTTGAGCAACGCTAATAAATTCCTTAACATGTCGTTTAGGCTAGCCGCAAGGTCCTTGAGGTGACGCAAGTGATTGTATTATGCACCCATGTTTGCGTCTTAATTGGAGCAGGAATAATTAAAGATGTTGCAGTTTTCTAGCACCCGATCGTGTTTGCCTGTTTTCCTTTCGCATAGCACACTTAGAACCTCTAATGGATAATCGATCTCACCATTTGGCCTATCTAAATATCACTTGTTTACATGGGATGCAATACTCATGGTTAAAAAAACCTTCCAGAGGCTGTCAGAGCCTTAGGAGTAGACTCATCTGTAACTAGGTACAGGCTGTTCCAAAATAACCTGCTCGATGCAGCAGTTATAGCATATCTGATCAACTCTAGTTTAGCCGCTTTGATAATACAAAAAGCAGGAAGAAGTGCTTACATAAAAATACGATTAACACATGGAGAATTTTTTTAACTAAGGAATTCTGTGATGCAAAATGCATGCACTATGCTAGATTAAATCGTGATCAGTTCGAAAGAAGTCCAAGAAAATCAATTTTTGTCTATAAGAAACTTAAGTTCACTGCATTCAGTTCTGGTCATAATATGAATTTTACAAATTGTGTTCAATTGCGAAAGTAGGAACTTTGCCAGCTGTGGAAAGATCCGGTGAGTCCGAATTTCTGCAGCTTCAGAATGAAGGTGGGATGGTCAACTTTGTCAAAAACTTTGCTGTAGTCAATGTAAAATGCGTCAATTAGGTGCTATTTTACACAGCACGTCCGAGACTAGAATTGTCAAATTTTTGGTAGCTGAACGAACTTTTCTAAAGCTATGCTGCTGCTTGTTCAGGCGTCTGTTAAAAAGTTTAGAAATTTTATCGTAGTAAACATTTTCAAAAAGCTTTGGAAGTGAGGATAAAATGACAATTTAATTTTCGATACAGCGTCTATCCTCATATTAGAATATGGGTGTGACATATGAAAGTGTCGAACAGAATAGGAAAACCCCAAGAGAAAATGGCTTATTAAAGAATATATAAGGCACAGTTATTTGCTGTTACAAGAAAGTCAAGAGAAAGATCAGATCTAAGACCATTGTTGCAATCGAGTCCGAAAAGAGCATTTTGTCTTTCTTCATTCATATTTCTTTATTGCTAATAAAAGCTGTTGGAGTAAAATTAAAAGACAAAAGTGTGATTTTGATGGGTCTGACGCATGAAAACTTCCTGAACAGTGGGACTAACGGCAATATTTTTGGATCACTTTATAAGGTTTGTTCATACTATTTCGCGCACGCCTAAGGTCCCTAACACTATTTTTTCTTAATCTTAGGGACATATCTTTTAGCGGCATCATAAAATTGCACTGTAAAAAGGGTGAAAAAGATCTCTTAGAAAAAAATAGGGTGAAAAAGATCTCTTAGAGGGGAAAGCAAGAACTGCTTTTGAATGGAATTAATTCTTTGAATGTGATTTTCAAAAACGGTGGTTCAAATAATACACACATGCCAAAAAATAGAGCGCACGAGTGCACGGTAAGAGGATTTTACAGCCTGAAGGTTCTGAGATTCTTTGAATTGTCGCTGAATGACGCCAAGTTGTTTCATCTTGGCTCAAAATACTCTATCGTAATGTGAAGTGCTGAAGAGGTACGAATAATGCACGGCGATACTTTTTCTAGAGAAGCTAATTCCATAGCATTTAGCTAGATGTATTAAAAGGGAGCTGCTCGCAACACCAATGGTCGGGGAGCTAAGTTTTGACTGAAAAGCGGTAGTGTTTGATGTTGACTTTATGATCCGATAAGTCTTGAGGTCGGTCGATAAGGTAAATGGGATATTTTTGATAATACGTGCAATAAGTCAGATATGAAAATGATAAAAATACGAGCTTGAAGAGTTACACCAGAGTCTATGTGAGCTTTCTTGAAAATAAGTCCTTGAAATTTCACATATTATGAGCGGTTGTAGAGGTATGAGCTAAGCCGTTTTATTGAGGATCCTGTATTCCCGATATGCTGCAGCTTGCATATCAAAATTTAGTGACCAACTCGTTCGAAAGCATTGCTACGCCCATTTGATGACCTTCCCCCACTTTGAATAAAATATCGGCAAAAAGGACCATCAGATTATTATTGATACAAGATTCTTTTCTAATTCCATATTAATGCCAGTTCAATAAAACACTGACCAGAGGAGAAAGTTTGTCGCATATGATTTTTTCGAGAAGTCTTGAATTGAGGATGGACTTTGAATATTGTGAAACGAAAAATCAGTTTTAGTACAGAGAAATATAAATATGAACGGATTGCAATGTACTTGGCTTTTAGGGTTCTAATGAGATTTGACTTGAATAAAGGACTAATTTTAACTAATAAATAAATAGTCGAAGTCACGTGGTCAAGAGATGAAAGTGTGAAATCGACTAGTAAACTAGTCGTCTAGTTTGTGACGACCACTGTTTTCTATCGTTTATTTCCGACAAATTGAGCAGTGTAATATTTATTATTATATTTTATGCCAATATACCCTGCAAATCGGTGTTTTAGTTAGTCAAGAAAAATAGCAACAGCCTAAAACAGAAAGAAAATGTCCAGGAGATTGACTTAAATTATAAAATAAAATACTAACCATGAGTAAACCACCATTTTCTTCGGGTGCCATACAACCAAATGTTCGTTCTTCTTCATGTATTCCCAGCTCTTCATCGTAGACTTCTTCAACGGCACTAAAACATGAGCCACCTGGTCGGGTCTGGCATGTTCCATTCTCTGAATTATCTGGGCAATGTCCATCACAATAGCATGTCAAAATGCGATCTAAAATGAAAACAAAATTCAAAGTGTTTTAGAAGGTCTGTGATTGAAAAGGGTTATAGATTAATGAGTATTTAATACTATGTAAAATTAGACTGAAAAAATTCAGAAAGGAAATAAGAAAAGTTGAACTAAGTTTTTAAAAAGCTAATATCTTATGCTGCTGGGTTTGATTATTAAAAATGATTTGTATGCGCTATGAGCTTAATTTGAATATAACGATTGAAAAAACAAATGATCTCGAAAAATATTAGATTTTAGATAATGATGTCACTGTAACCAATATAAAAGCTATACAAATGGTATTCTGAATGACATTATTTAATGATAATGTTCTTTTGAATTAAGATGCAACCGTTTTTGGTGCTAGGCAATGGAGGAAAAGTTACCAAACAATTACTAACAAAACCAACTAACCCCAACACAATTCCATATCAGGCATCGAAAATAAACTTTTTAGCAGCAACTACACATTCAATCGATTTTGAAAAACAGTAGGTACTACAATATGTATGTAGGTGCGAGATCGCAATCATAAATACAAAACTCACTTGATTGCTAAACATGCTGCGAAAACAGTGATTCGTTGCAATAAAACAATATGTATACGATTTGATTGGTTCATTCACATACCACACACAACATTTGCTTTGTGAACTGACAAAACACCGGGTTCTACCCACTCTTTGCTGAGTAGGACGCTACTTGCGTTGCGCAAACATCTGAGTGCGATAACGAGTTCGTATCTAGATATTTGAAACTTTGCAACTTCAGGGCGGAATATTATGTTTTGCTTTTCATATTATTAGTCTCCAGGGAAATTCCTTTGTGCACGACCTGATACCATAATCTCGTCTTCTAAAGTGACTGTCACCGATTTATCTTAACTACTCATCTATTTTGGTCCATTTCGATGCTATGAAACATCAGCCCACAATGCAAATCCTTATCGATTGCAAATATGCTTGGTGGATCAGATTTTGTAAGATGAAAGAGTCCAACATAAACGTTAAGACACCCATCACGAGACACCCACTCATTTAACGAACGCAATTGTCACTACAGTACTCCCTGACTAGATTATGGGGTGCATGCATGTAGGCAGTATCCAAATGCAAAAGATACAAAAGTGCTGTACAATGAATATTACGTTAAGCACGACTGAGGTAACATAGGTGTTCCATTGCATTTGCGAGTGACAATCTAAAACAAACAAATCTGTCGGCTAAATCAAAATAATAAACCATGAATTGTGTAGTGCTTTTCATATCTTTTTTCTATTTCTTTTTTTTGCCGTTCCTTTGATTGGCGTAATCGAGTTTCCGTTAAAGTAATAAGCACAATACACGTTTGATATTCACATATAGTCCAACGAGAGTAATAACAATAATAACAAAAAACGTTTCCGCTGCACGTTCGACACCAGGCGGCTTATTAACCCTTAGCGTCTGCTGAAGAACATTGTTGTGATTTAAGATTTGAGGGGCAGATTTATAAAAATTAAAATTTTTTAAAAATATTATAAGAAGTTCAGACGCAGTGGAAGTAAGCAATGTTTTTGGGCAGTATTGAAAAATATCTGGTGATGTTAGATGCTTGCCTTATACTTGTACTGAACAGCAATGCCTGAAACTTCTTTATTCAGATGATTTTATTAATATTATTCATTTTGGCAAAGGGTTAAGGCCGCCGTGCGAGTCAAAGCCCACGCGCCATATACTTGCATTCTGGTGTGATAAGTCTCTTTTTCTAAACGTTCGATTTAGCATTAAATGTAAAATAATGACGAAACGTGATAGTACACATTCTGTATATTTGCATAAAGTACCTACACATATTTGTTTGCAATACAAGAAGCTAGAGGGGTTCCAGTGTTGATATTTGTTAGACGGTGCTTCGAAAGGACGCTGAAAACATATGTATTCTCGACAATGATTGCGATACGAAAGATTCATATCGTCGAATCGGAACTTGAGAGTATGTCAATCACCTATGACTGCTTGAATCGTGGATGCGAACTATGTACCTTCGAGCGCCTCATAATAGGGGGCGGTTGGGTACATACATGCCATTTGACTCCTACGTTCGGAATCAAATGACAGGAAACTATTTAAACTGTATGTAGGATGATAATCATTAATCGCTGGGTTTGATAAATTATTATTCTTTTTGTTTCATTATGATTTGCGAGGAATGGAGGCTGATGTTCGTTCGGAATCGTGATCTGTTTTGGAGTTAACTTATCGAATGCCCTGCAGTTGTTTATGTACATTTCCGGTTTGTTCAATAGCAGTTGTTGATATGATTGATTTAAGTTTAGGTTTTTACAAAAATGATAGCAGATTATCTATTTATTTGACTTGGAACGATTTCGCAGACATAAAAATAATTAAATAGGAGAGAGTTTTTGGTACACCATACATTTAAGACTGTGAGATCTGACTGCAATAAAAACCAACCATTGACAGACGAAGTTTCATGAAAGAGGAGCGTTAGCAAAAATGAGGAACTAAGATTAAAATACATAACGAAGGTCATTTGCAAAAAAATACAAATAATATAGGTGCAAGAATGAAGCCTTGTACAACACCAGAATTTGTATAAAAAGAATGGGAAGAACAAAAATTTAGGAAACATTTGCGGGTTGATTGAGGGTTTAGGATGAAAATCAGGAAAAGAGGGGACCGGATATGATGCCAGATCAAGTTAGCTTACCAAACATGATGTAATGGTCAAGCTTGTCGAAAACTTTCGAAAAATCAGTACATACCACATCAATTTGATGCTCATTGTCAAGAACGGAGGACACAAAATCGACCAAATTAGTCAAAGTGGAGTGTTGCGCTTTTAAAATTCTACTATGCAAAGCACGGTCTAATGGTATCACCCTTGATAATGGGCTTATCCATGTGTACACTGACGGCTCAAAGCTAAACAATAGAGTTGGGAGTGGTGTATACTCAGATGAGCTGAATCTCAAGCTGTCCCTCCGTCTACCAGACCACTGTAATGTCTTTCAGGCGGAGGTGGTGGCTATTTATCAGGCAGTCGACTGGCTTCTGTGTAATCGAATATTCGGGGTCAATATTGGTATTTTCACAGATAGCCAAGCGGCTATTAAGTCCCTTGCTGGTCCTTGTACAATGTCCAAGATTGTTGCTGAATGCCGTGCATCTCTTAGGGAGATGTCGAGACATTCGGTTGTTCAATTGATTTGGGTACCTGGACATAGGGGGTTTCAGGGCAACTGTGAGGCCGATGAGCTAGCAAGGCTTGGAACTTTGCTACCTGAGGTCTCTTGCTCCTTTTCAATAGATATACCGATGACATCGGTCAAACTGGCCATAAGGCAAAAATATCTTGAGGGCGCTTAGAAGTCCTGGGCAGATGAATCTTCCTGTGTGATAACAAGGCAGTCCTGGGTATCCATGGATGCGCATCGCACCAGGCAGCTTTTAGGCTTAACTCGAAGCGCCCTTCGTTGCACTGTGGGCGTTCTAACGGGCCACTGCCTCATAGGACGGCATGCACAACGTTTGGGCGTAGAGTTTAATGACTTCTGTCGGAGCTGTGGCTCTGAGGATGAGGAGGAAACCGTCCTTCACCTCATGTGCCAGTGTCCGGCTTTGGCAAGGAGAAGACTGGCGGCACTTGGTGCACCCTTTCTCTCAAACCTGACGGAACTGTCCCTGGTAGAGCTAAAGGGGATAGTCCGGTTTCTCAAAGGAAGCAAATGGTTTCCTGACTTTAGTGAGTAGAAGAGAGTCACTAAAATATTGTGGTATCACAACGGGCCTCTCCTGTGCCTATGTGTGCTGGTCGTCAGGCCTCTGAAGATCGGCAGCCACGTTAACCTAACCTAACCTAAAGCACGGTCTAACAGCTTAGGAAAAAAGGAGCGAAAAATGGAGCAAAAGCTGGAAACATTTTTGATGTCACCCGTCTTTAGTGTTGGGTATGAGGGGAAAACACCGAGGGAAAAGTTTAGGTTAAAACATATACACAAAAGAATGAAAGAGATTTTACATACATGTTGAGTATACAATCGCGACCAATTTTGCCGCTAGAGTCTATAAGAGGATGGACTGCATTTTTTAGAGGAATCATATGAAGCTACAAACGAAGAAAAAAAACTAGCAAAAAAAGTACACATTTCAAGGACGCAGGAAAAAATGTTTGCCATCAAATACCGCGCAGTCGATATATTGTTTGTTAGTTTGATTATGATCAGAAAGACCTCGGATTATTGGAAAGGAAAGATGACTAAATTTTAGCAAACCGACAAAAACTAATGCTAAATATAAACCGATTTTATTCAAAGAAACATTATATTTGTGTGATACAAATCATATCGAAATTCTAAAAAAAACAGTACAAATATCACAATGCGATCTACATAGATGGCATAGTGGGAACTCATACATTTTACTGTAATACAATAATAGCAGTGACTCAGAGCTGTTTTGGAATATACTTCATAGCAATTCAAATGAACTTGACCTTCAGCAAAGTCAGCCCAAAACATATCAAATAACTGATAAAAATACAGATGGATTTCCCAATTTCCGAAAGAACGAAAACGTATAAACCGATGTTGATGCTTTTATGCCAACATCTTTTTTTTAAGTAAGTGCAGCTCGTATTTTCCTATAAATAAAAAAAGTTGCTAATTTTTTGCTGCAATAAATACTGAAAGTTCCAGTTAATCATTTAGCTTCGATCTACAAACAAACCCAAATTATTTTCTGAGCATAAATAATGTGAAATTCCTCTTGTAACTTATAAAATCATCCAACTTTTTGATCAAATTCCTCTCTCGGTGTTTTTTTCCTTCTCAAACGTTTTTGTTCTTGCATTGTTGTCAATGTCTTGTGCCTTGTTGTTGAATGTGATTTTTCGACAATTTTCAAACTTATTTCAAGAAGAACAAAATCATATTTTTGAAAGATACACGAAACCAGATTAAACCGGGCCGTGGTGTATTATTTCTTTTCATATCGATAAATACATTGTATGAATGATGTATCTATGGGATACAAGAGTAGTATTTTACCCTTATTCCGGTATTTTATTACATATTTTCTCATTGTTATTCTGGCGCCTGAAATGCCTTGTAATCCGTCTCGCCTAGGATCCGAAAAATGATGACGATGAAGAAATGAAGCGTGTAAGAACGAAATGAACGGTAACGAAACGTTGGCACAGAGGGAGAGAGAAGGTGAAGTGATTAATGCAGAAGGTAGACGAGACAAGAGTACAAGATCGTTGCGATTTGATGGGCTGAATAGAAACAGTGTGTGCAAAGAAATATATTACTATGTTGGAAATTGAATACTTAAATGGAAATTTTGCAGAATATGAAACTTAATGCAAAACATGAGATTAATAATATTTGAAATGAATTTAGAACAGCTGAAGCTCTTATTCGCTGAGTTTCATTTTCATTTTAATCGCATATATGATGGGTATATGGTTCCTGAAGGCTATCGTACGTGGCCCGTGGTTCCAATTCAGCCATGGTCGCATACTGGGCTTTGAGTTAACTTGAATGGGGACCAGAGTTTAATCACTCCACACTCGTGAATGAATTTTCTACCAAATTCAAACCACAGGCCCGGACAACTTTAATGAGGTTCTTTTATAAGGTTCTAGCCTAAAAGCCAGATAAAAGTGAATTTGGTACATATGACGTCTTTATGGTAAAAATCTTGTTTGACATTAGCCAACAAGCACAGGTACATGAAGCTTTCACGAATATCAACTTAACAGGGTTTTGAAGATTTGGCTCTTTCCTGATAAAGAAAAAGAGCAGCTACGCTTTGGGCGCATTTAATGAAAAACTGAAGGTGTTTCTTAATTATATCAAAATTCAGGATAAATAAAATCTATTTTTGTACTTGAACCCCATATTCGCACCCGTCTTAAAATTCAAACAATGCGCAAAAACCATTGCTGTCTTATCCTTCTAATTTTAAGTTTGGGCGGGATGACTCTTCTAAGAAGCCAGATCAGCTACATGGATTCATTCTAAAAGACAGGTCTTTCAGAGTTATTCAGTAGAATATAAGTAACAAAATAAAACTGCTGGAAAAATGGTCTGGACATTCGCGAAAAACAACAGCTTCACGAAATCGTTTAATTTTAGGCGAAAAATTGCTAAATGCTTTTGCTACAGCAGTAGATCTCATAGCGGTGGAAAAAGGCACCGATAGTATTATAAATTGGTGTGGACACGATGCGTCAAACGAAGAAGAAGACCCGCAAATAAATTGGCCATTTGAAGGATTACGAAATGTTCTGTGGAGGAATGAATGCAGATTTAGCATCTCTGGGTGCGACGGATTACAGATTGCTCGGAATAAGTGTGAGAAACGAAATGCTCAATGCTGCGTACTTCTGACAAAGAGAACATCTGAAAGTCAGATGCCGTGAAGCTGTTTTGCATATTATGGACCGGTAAGTCCAGAAAATATTAATGTAAATGGAGAAAAAATAAAAGCATTTTGAAAAAGAGCATGGTACCTTCACTAGAAGAACATCTCGCACAGAAACTAAAAATCATTTTTCAAGACGATTCAGCTCTTTGCCAATCACAATCGGTCAATATTTTCAATTTATTTATTTTAGCAGTAATTCCATTTTAGGTTAAAAATTATTCAAGCAAAATTGGAATAGAGACCATAGATTCGCCAGGAAATAGCCCGGACCTTACTCGAAACGAAATCTACGGAGAACGATAAAAGAAATATCTGTGTAATGAGAATAATAAAAATCTCGGAAATTCCATGACTAAACGAATAAAAGCAGTCATTAAGGCGAAGAAAAAGATAAAAATATTATGTAAATACTAAACAAAGTAATCTGAAAAATAATTATTATTTTATAATTATTATCTTTAAGCCAAGCTGCTGTTTTGCCTACTTTAATTCATTTTCTACCTGCCTGGATCACCAATAATTGGTTTATTTTGATGAGAAAGGATCTTATTCTTGTTCTACGGTAAAGAGGCATGTAAAAAATGAAAAGAATTCTTGTGCTCAGCTATTTGGAAAATATATTTTAATCAAACAAAATATTGCAGCCTCTATGCTCCCTACTGCATGTAGAGTCAAGTCAACATAGTTGAAAGTTTCAGCCGGCGTGTAAAATTAATTAGCACAAATGTGCCGAGGGGACTGTGCAGGCTAATCTAACTCAATAACGATAGTATCATATCCGTACAGCTCACAATCCCAGGGAAATGTTTGGTTTTGCAGACTTGTGGGGTTTTTTTAGCAATATATGATGAGGCGATTTGACTTTAGTGTCAGAGCTCACCGAAGCTTTGCCATCAATCGCGACGCACGCAGATCTGTGAAATTATTTACTAGCGCATTGCCCGTAGCTCTGTGTAGCAGTGTAACAATCATTTACCATCTCATCGGTCTCAAATCTGTTCTTTGAACTTAATTTCCTTTCTTCCTTTCCTTAAATTTCCTTTCGCCAAGGCTGTGCTATAGCATGATAGGACATCCCCTGAGCCTTGGCATCATCATAGAAAAAAAAGCAAATTCAATGCCTCCTTGGTGACATGACATACTGCGTACATATTTCGATGGTGCAAAGGCTACCTTGTAATGACAATTTGATAGCACAGATTCGATAGTGGATCGAATGAAATGTGCTGGTTTACGTGGCTCAGTCGAGTGAGTGGTTCTTTTTTATTGACTCACTATTGACTTCAGCTATCGCAGCTGAAAGTGAACACTGAAAACATAGCATGCTTGAAGTATCTCAAGAGAAAAAAGACGAGCGACAAATCTGCAGAAGATTCAATTTATAAGAGGTTAAAGAAACTTTGTTTAAGAAAAAGTGAAAAGAGTCAGGTGGTTTCGGACGAGTTTACGTGCTCCCTCCTGACTCGGAAAACCCCGGACAGAATACCATGACTTCAGTTTTTGCTTTTTGATGCACGGAATCAAGCAAATATTTTTTCTATAACATAAGGAACGATCTTTTGCACTTCAGATCAGATTCGCAAGCAACCGCCACAAGTAGTGGTCACACCAACCACTTCAAACAATTTTCCACTCTGTTTTGAGCCCATGAGCTTTTACTTTTACAGGATTTTGTTATTGTTAGCAGCCTAAGCAGAACTTGGTAGAGGTGAAAAACGCGCTTATGATTGATAATGAATGGAAAAATAAAACTGAATTAATTAGATTTGATTCAATTTTTTCTAGCTCTCAAAATCAAATATTTTATTTCAAGGACCAACATTTCCCCTAGTAGTTAGACATAGAAGGCAATCTGTCATCTTTTTCAATGTTTTCCAGACTGCTAAAAACTAAAGAACACTCAAGAAGACGGCAGAATACCATCGAAATATCGATATCTATAACAAAAATTAACATATATCTAGCTTCTAAAGCTTTAAATAAAAAAAAAATGGTGTACCAATTGTTTCTAATGTAGTAATTATGTAACCGAAAGTGAACTAATTGTTTCAATAATTTCAATGTTGCAGCAATCCGCTGGCAATCCTGGAAATATCCAGTCGCATTACCGTACCGATTCCATTCCCCACCTTGGGCGCCAATTCGCATTAGAGCTTACCAAAGAGCTCAAAGCTAAGTTAAGATTGTTAGCAACGTATGCTGCTTTTATAGCAACTAGGTTTCGAGCCAAGAGACAGATTTTCGGCCCAAATGGAACCGATTCAGTAGTGCGACTGGGAGTCACCGGGAAATCCAGCGACGCGATATAATGTAATATTAAGAACGAACTGAAAGAAAATGTAATATAAGAAAAATCTCCGAAATGTAGATATATTTCTTCAATCATTTTATTAAATTTACCATTCATTTATGTCCACTAAACTTCCTACGAAAATCACAAAATACCCTTGCAGATTTTTTTTTGTTACAGACAGTAAACCTCCTACCAGATTCGATTTTTGTTCTTTTGTACGCACCTTGTTCAGGTGTTTGAAACTTGACTGCCGTTGTTCCTTGATTTGATATATGGTCATCTTAGTATGAACTGAACTGCAGGCCTGGCTATGGCTGTTACCTGAATGTATTATATTAGAGAAGCCTTTCTTAGCAGCCGGCCTACACTGCAACACACATTCAGATATACATACCTGAGCACCAGCCGGTGTTCTATACAATCACACACATACATACGCACATCTTCAATCGTATCTATATCTACTTCATCAAATCCGTATAGAAACCAGAATAAAAAAAAACGGTTTAAAGATTGGTGATTTAAATTCAGGTAAATCAGAGTAGGTAGGCGGCGATTGTGAACGGGACTGGCGCGGCTCACTCATTCCAGCCGGCCGCCTAAGCTCCGATTTTTGAGAAGGTCATTTATTGTAATGCGATTGAACGCGGAAAAAAAGTCGATGAAAAATATATGAATTGTGGTTTAGTTTTTAATTTTTTCAGGTTCGTAGATACTTGCATTCGTAGTAGATAAGATTTTAGTAAATACGCGCCGCTGTATTAAATATCTATGAACGTACAAATCATGTAAATTTTCAATTATAAGTTCACAGCAAAAATAGTTGGCTAGTTCAGTCTGAAGAAAAAACGCTTGAGCTTTTGATTGAAGTATTTTGGATTTATGAATTGATAGGATTTTTGGATTAGCATGGATAATAATTGAGAAATTTTTTTTAAAAAGTTTTTCTGAAATGTTTTTTAGGCTTTGATTTAAATTCTTTTATAAGTGATTCTAAATTTGGTAATAATTTGATTTTAAGACTTTTTGCAACGACCGCATCGACAGAAAATTGGTGAAGATAAGTGGGTTCGAAGTTTCTCTATTTTAAAATTTCTTCATATTTTCAGGCAAATGTATGCCCATTTTTCGATGAAGAAGCCCGTTTTGGATTCTTACAAGAACAGCCTATCGAGGCAAGTTTATAATATCTTTAAAATACTTTTTTTTTGTGAATGTCTCGGATGACTCACAGGCAGCATTTTGGAATCAAGAATAGATTATGCGGTTTTATTTGGGAAATACTAAGTTCGAGATCAGAGAAGTTTTACCTATGTATGAAATACACTAATTTATGAATGAAAATTATTGAATTCATATGCAAATTGTTCCCCGTGGCATCGAAAGTTGTTTTTTTTTGTTCCCAGTTCGACCGACAGTGATTGTGGTTTTCTATGCGATTGCTTTGCTTTTTATTAAACGCACAATGCAGAAGAAAAAAAGTCTTGAAATGAAATAAACTTTTTTATAGCTTAAAAACTTGATGATAATAGAATACTTTTGAGAATTTGCTAATTTATGTGTTGTTTCAAATAAGCATTATGCATATCAAAAGAACCCTTGGAAAACAGATCGCGTAATCTAAAAAATAGATAATTTTCTAAAAAGCAGGCATTGATTGTAATATCTAACAACCAATTAGCATGTTTTTACATCTGTATGCTTGTCTATTTTTCACACAATGAAAATATGATTTATGGACATATTTCCTTGCGAAAGATTATCTAATGTATTTCGCTAAATTATTAAAAACCAAATGTATACACCACTTCAAAAATTATTTTATTCGAAATGAATCCTAGCACATATTTCATGAAAATCATAAAAGTTTAACCAACTCTCTAAATTGCGCAACGGTTCATGACCTGAAATTTCAATAGCAAAATCCCATTACAATAAATAAATTCTATTAATTGCCAATCTTAAACACTAAGGTAAACACATTAAGTTAACAATAACAGTATGCTGCACAATCACTTTGTTAAAAAAATGTTATAGCTCGTATTAAATTTCTTTCACGAAATTTATCTGAAACGTTAATAATCATTTGTTTGTGGCTGTGAAAGAAAATATATTCCTCCTTCGCTAAACGGTTTTTTTCTGTCGGAAGAGATACAAATCTATGAATGGCTTTTAAAAGTCCAAACGAACAGCGTGTAAAATGTCTGAGCATTTGATGCAACTTTATAAAGGTGAAAAAAAAAAATTTAAATTTTTGCAATTTGATACTTTTTTTATCAATGATTTTATGGTGAAGAGCAAAAACGGTATGGAATCGTCTCCGGTATGTAAATGACAGCACTTTGCTGGGGAAAATATCTGATATGGCTTAGTTTAACGGTCAATGCTCAGCAGCGCTATGAAAATCTATAGAATTAAGTAAATATAAGTCGAAAATTGCTTTATCTTTCGATATAAAAATCGTAGTAGTGGATTTTTGCCAGAACCCAAAATATCTAGCGTCTAAAACGATTTAGCGAAAGTTGATGCTCTATTTGTATGCCACGGATTTTTCAATATATTATCTGGAATAGCCTTTATTCCAAACAACAAGTTAAATCAATTTTGTTTTACTTTATTGAATGAGCTCATTTCCTGTTTCAAACATCTATCAAGGCATTCACTGCAGCAGACCTAAAAAACAGAGGAACCTAGACGACAGCTTTGTGGCACTCCTAAAATTTTGCCAGTAAGCTTTACAGAATTTTCCTAACGAATCCGGTCAAAGCGACAAATCCGATCTAGAAATCTGAAAGATCTACAGCAATGTATCCCAATGATAGTTAATTTTTACTTCTCCAAACTCTACTGGCATCTCAAGTATTCATAAACTATATTACAACTCTTAGTGTATATACCATAGATCTACAATAGATGCAAATAACATCTTTTATCTTTTAACTTGAATGACGTTTCTTATATATATTTTTCTTTCTCGAAAAGAGAAATCAAAATAGTGTTTCCAAAATAAAAAAGCAACAGGGTTTTGAAGTAGACGGAAAGACGAACTAAGTCCATTCGTATTCTAAGAATTTTTCCATCAACTGTCATTTAATTTGAAAAAGAGAGAAGAAAATGTGTTATGCGTATTTTTGAAAATTTATTTTGAGTAGGCGAAATTTGTATTCTTCATACGCAGAGCGAATGATTCTGGGCTCGTGGTCGAGATCTCTCTCACGGGTTTTTTCGGGCATGACAAACTATAACGTTTTGTATTTCATCAACATCAACTGAAACAAACAATACTTTATTAGAAAAGTATTTCCGAGGCTCACTTCTACAAAAGCCCGTGTATTGACGGAGGACTATTCGCTTAAAGGCTGAATTTGCTTAAAGGCTGGATTTGCTTAAAGGCTATTTGCTTAAAGGCTATCACGAGGGTTATTAATGCTGGGAATATCGGAAGCAAAAATATTAAAAAGAATGGGTCCAATAATGGAACCCGTTGGGACACCTGCGTCAAGCGAAAAGAGCTTGGATTTTTCTCTATTGTGGATTACGAAAGACCATTGGTCGTGGAGGAAGCTGGAAATCAACTTAATAAGATACAAAGGGAGACCAGGACTAATAATTTTGTAGAACAAATCGGTGATTTCAATCGATTAAACAAGCCGTGACGACTTTGTCTTCAGCCTGGGTCTACGTATGTCGGTCGTGAAGACCTGTATGATATCGATGCTTCAAAAAACTGGTACAGCAAAAAAACGAGAGTTTTAAGAGTTTTTCGATCGACTACTGCAGGAAGAAAATTTTGAAAGTGACTGATTTATCCGGAATTAATTTTTATTGAAAATTTTTGTCCTAGCGAATGCAGGTTGTAGTTATATGTAGATCATACACATAACATATGCCGCTATCGTCACTGCATTTGTTGATGTGTCCTTTTTTGCTTAACCCTCCGAGTACACACCTATTTTTTCGATCATGGAGAACACTTGGGGTCAAATTGACCCCAAGCACTTTTGAACGTCTATAGAATCGCCGCCACTGAAGATTTTAATTTGAAAAAATTTGTAGGTATAGTTTGAGACCTTTTCTAGTAGTTCTTATGCATACGACGTGCCTTAAATGTCCTTAACATACCTAAAAAAAATTCGCGAAAAACAGTTTTGTCGAAAATCAGGTTTTTTACTAAAAAATCGTTATTTTTTTTAATTTTCAATATTGTTGGCTAAAAATTTAGACAGATACTCTCAAGATATGACAAAATCATAAAAAAATTAGATGTATATTGGACCTTAAAAAAAAAGTATTTATTTTGCATATTTACGGTGGCGATTTTGAAGGTTTTTTATATTTGCATATTTTAAAAAAAAATTAATAAATTTGTTGATTTTTAATATTTTGAGCTTAAAATTTATATGGTTAGAATAATACAAAAACCATCCCTATATAAAGCGTTGCAAAAAAGATATTCGTTACGCATATTGGTAGTAGTAATTTTGAGGGTATGAAAAATAATGATTTTTTTCATTTTTGAATAGAAAAAACTATTTTTTATTCATTAAAATATATAAAAATATTGACAAAATAAAGAAGAAATTGAAAAATTATTCATATCCAACACAATCATTACATAAAAATGCCCGATGCTCGTCGCACATCGGTCGATCGCAAGATGCGCACACATCTTTTGTTTTGTGGTCCTGTTTTCGAGAGCACACTAAACATCTTGCTCTTTTATTGAGCTTTGGACATTCTGAAGGAACATTTGGGATATTTATTCCTAAAATATTCTCGATCCCTTTTCGAATGTCTACACGTAGAATGGTATTATTTAATTTTTCTCGTAAATATGGCTCGACGAGGTGAGCCACAACTTCTTTCAAGGTAGCAATGTCAGATTTATTTTTTGTAGCGTCAGTGTCAGTGTCTATCAATCGACCGATAGACACTGAAGAAGAAGAGGGCAGATTACCCTCGAAATATCGATATTTGTCACAAAAACTAATTATATCTAGCTTCGAAAGAATAAATCGATTTTTTAAAAACAGTTTTTACAAGCTGGAAAAAATTGGTACATATTAAAAACAATTATTTTTTGGCTATTTTAAATTAATCTATCGATTTATAAAGTAAAAAAAATTTTATCTCAAAATTGACGTCGAGTACACATGGGGTCTATTTGACCCCTTGATCTGCTTCAAAGGCGTCTCAACGACGATTGATGACATGGGACTGTATGAGAACGGTTTAAACTAAAAGTCAAGGCACAGAAATACACTAAGGAACCTACAGTACCTCTCTTTTCCCGCAGGCCTAGGCGCTGCGATTGATCAAAATGGTCTCTGGGGTCAATTTGACCCCCTGTGTTCTCGGAAGGTTAAAAGACAGATAGGACCAATATGCCAAAAATTGGATGTAGAAAATTGGATCGTTAACATATTCATGGAAATCAGTGCATACTTTCGAAACTACTTAGTTAAAAAAATTCAATTTTCCACATCCCACGAAAACAATTCAATTTGATTTTGCTTTCGGAGGCTTATTCCGCAAAACGATCGAGTTGCCCGTATCAATTATTGTCTACTTGGATAAGCTTTAGACATACGTTGTCTATGCTCATTTATAGACAAGAAGGGAACCATGATCACAAATCAATAACCTTTATCATTCAATCCTTATTAATGAGCTAATCAATGTAATTAGTGCCTTCATGTACAATTAATTCGCCAGGCATTTGATCAGCTTCTGGCAATTTTTTTTTTTTTTGATCCGTTAAGAAACGTTTATTGTCTTGAATTAATTTCTCTTGAATTAATAAGTATCTAAATTGATTGGATATTGTAACATTTTCCGTTTGCAGGATGTAGCAATTTTCATACTTTAAAAAAGCTTCCTTTGATTTACAAATGAACAATATTGAAGGTTTTTTCGGCATTATTTACTCAAAAAATTTGTTGGCGCAATGGCTCGCAGGTTTTTTGAGGGTAGAATTTACGGAAAAACCATGGAAAGTTAATTTTAATATTTGCGGATGCAATTCAAAATCCATATTTACATTTTTTAAAGAATATTATTCCAAAGCTTGTTTGCAAACAAATTGACACAAGGTTTATCGAACTGAAATCAAATTTCATTCTAGACAAAATACAGTTATGATTTTTTCCACGGTTCATCGAAAATATTTTCAAAAATAGTAGACTTTAGTTGACTACGAAAAAGTACTCCGATTAGTTTTTTTTCAATTTCATTCAGGCAAATATGTAAACCAATAAATGAAAATTTTCCACCATTTTCATTATGAAATCATTCTTTTTTTTCTAAGAATTCGTTGAAATCACTGTTAAAAGATTATCTTATATGAAATAGATCTTTAGAAATAGTGTGAGAACAGAAGATAATTAGACAGATTTACTAATGTCTTTAACTAGTCTAATCTTTCTCATACTCAGAAGTTTGTACTTTTTTCTAGCCATAAATGCTGGAATTTTAATCATATAGTAGACAATATGAGCTCTGGTTAAATAGATGAGGTAGTAAAATAGATTTAATTAGGGGTGTTAAAGTTTTTGTAGTTTTAGTGTTATAAATCTGAAGTTTTGACGAATGCTTGCGTGGTATTCTTTTTTAATTAAAGAGTTTTGAGTACCGATCAACTCACCAAAATTTTGAGAGCCACACAATTTTGGAAATGGTTCGAATCGCCCACTTTGGCTAAGTGCAAATTTACCTATCTAATTAAAATCTATTCAGTATATTGTAAATCCTTCAGTTTTTATCAAAATTTAATTCAAATCTTCTAATTTCGTTTCATTTCGATAGGAATATGTCGTCAACATTAACATATCTTTACATAATAGACACACACGTTTTTCGAAGCACGAAACTAATAAAAATCCAATGCTTCACCATAACTTTATGTTGAAATCATCTTCCACGCATTTTCACTCCATGTGTATCGGAGCAATTAAAATAAAATCTCCGTAATAAACCTACACACACACTCACATTTATCGAAATGGAAGAGGAAAAAGCTACAAAACACCTTTTTGATTTGAATTAAATATAGCCCACAGTGATGGAGACATATCATATGTAGGTATAAATTCGCCTATATATTTACACTAGCATTAATAAGATTTATACAGCCACTGCCATCAAAAGACGAAGACGAATTTGATGATGTCTGAAATTTTTTTTACGAAAAGAACTAGAAATTCTTTTTCTCTACGTTTCTTAATGAACCAGAAACCTAATAAAATCTACTTAATTACAGTTTACGCAATTTAATAGCTAGAATTGAGTGCTGCATTTCGAGCATTGAATTAAGACTGTTTGGATCTTGGAGATTTGTTTTTTGTTTGGAGTAATATTCGGTATCATAGCTAATGCGGGTGACGATAGGTTAATGACATATGTATCACATTGTTTTTCGAATGTTTTTGTAGTTGTTCCTTTTTTATTTTTGAGCTTTTATCTTGATTTCTCTTTTTGAAAAAGAACAAATATAAAAGACATAAACGACATCAAAATGAAAAGATAAAAAGTTTTATTTGCACCTATTGTAGACAGATGTTGTGTACACTAAGCGTAGTAATGTAGGTTACGAATATTTGAGATGCCAGTAAAATTTGGAGATATTAAGTGACCTGTCTTTGATTCAAAAATTTTCAAATATGATTTGGCGCCATATCCGTTTTCTTTTTAATTCAATGATGAAAAATTTTGATTTGAAAGTAAAATTTTTATAATAAAGTGGAATTCAAATAAGATTCGCTTTATATTTCACAGTGATTACAACTTTTGATTTAAATTTGATTCTATTAAATGACATTTTTGTGAGTGTAGAGAAAAAAGAGCTGCCGTATCATAAGCGAATGCCTTAAGCGTAAAATTTGCAATTTTTAATTTCAAAAGATGTCAAAATTAGAGCTGGACTTAGGACTGCACCTTGCGGAACCCCAATGCTAACATTAAGGCTGGAGGCAATGGATGATCCATGAGAAATAAATGGGTTCAAAGTTGCAAGTAGCTTCTGAGAAAGTTCAGCGCTATTGTCCTTATACGCATTCTTTTCATTTTGAGTAAGAGTAAATTGTGATCTACAGTGTCGAAATCTTTTCGAAAATCAAGAAATATTCCTAAACATTTCGCTCTACCTTACATTGTAGATTGATCTGTAGATTGCGTTTTAGTTCTGTCCAATTTTTATTGTCTTTTTGAATACTTTTGAAAGGCATAACTATAAAGATCTTTATATCTATATGAGTCGGTAATTATTCAAACTAGAGTTGTCTCCAGTGCTACCACTTCAGGGAAAATTAGCAGACCAAAAATTTTTGAAATGCGTATCAAAATCAAAAGAAGCGTATAAAGCACAATACGCTCTTATAAAAACTGTCTTTTATGAATTCAAGTGAACTAATAAAATTAATTCATATACACTTCCGCTCGAAAGTATGAGCCCATTCTGTAACTACTATTACAAATGACTGGAATCAGAAAAAATAAATAAATATGCAACACTGCGGTTTTCACAATATGAAAATAGTTCGATTCTATGATCAAGTAGGTCTACTAAGCTTGCCCTCTAAAATATTCTTTATAGAAAGTAGTATTGCAAAGCAAATTCGTACCAAAGTGAACAGGTAGCGTACCAAAGTATCAAAATATATTTGACAAAATAAAAATCGTGCCATATTTGTATGGTTGGATCAAACTGGTAGTCCTGATTGTCGCCCTCTTACGGAGAGCAAATTTTAATTGTGATGGGAAATGACCCAGGTTAAAACAAAAACTTAGGTGTTGATACTCAATTTTCGTGTAGATATTTTGATTGAATACCATCAATACCTGAATATATCGATTTATTAAAAATAAATCGATTTATTTTATCTCCTGCAGGAATCACAAATGGTATTTTATGAAAAGTGATTGTTAAATTATTCTGCAATTTTTGTTTTCTTATTGCTTTAAATTGATTCTCCATTGGATGACTGGGTAGAGTTATTGAAATTCATCTCGTTTTGAGCTGGTGCCTTTATTAAATTTTTCTAATATTTTTGGTAGGTACTACATTCTTACCTGCTACTACATAATCTAATAGTGCATGCAATCGATTGATCTATATAATAGATACAAATAGCAAATTTCACTAATTTGTTTAGTATAGCTTGGGTTTGGCTGGAGTCCGTAAGTAAGAAATGATTGCCATAACTCATGTTCAAAATAGATTTCTTTTAGTTTAGAAACCTGTTTTTCTGGTAACCTTTACTGATTAGCATCGAAAATTAAGGATATATTTTTTGTACTATTAAATGCCACCTGATTTGAGATTTAAAAAGTATTTAAAACACAGCTTCATAATATCATTTGCTATGTTAACACTGCCTCTTGGCAACATGACACTTTAATCACCTGCACTATCAAAACATTGCTACTATGTAATAACAGCACAATCAGGCAATGGAGCTTAGTACAGATTGTATCATTAAAATGTACTTTCAACTTAATTAAATTTCTGATTTAGAAAACCAGCTTGAGATGCTGCTGCTGTTGTACACTTGTCGAGTGCATTAATTTACATGTTATGGAGTCGATTGCTACGAATGGAATACCTTAGAAATATACGGTAATTATCCGAGCCATATTGGTATTATTAAGCTCCTGTATAGCATGGGATTTGATTAAATGGCATAGTGGAGGTTCATGGGAGTTCGAATTGATTTTATTGCATATGGGAGAAAATAGTTTTCTTTTTAACAGGAATTACAATTTCAGTTACTTTTTTGACAGAAGTCATTGATGTGAATTTTTTTTTGTGAATATTTGGTAAATAATGAATACATTTTTTTCTTATACATTTTTTTTCTTATTTCTACAAAATTGTTTTGTTTTCTGATGTGAGAGTAAAATCTAAGCATTGACATCTACTACTTGACAAATAATATTTTCTGTAGCATTGCATAGAATATTACTATTAAGCAAGTCAAGCTTTTTTCAAACCATAATTAAGGTCACCTCAAGTACAAAATAAACTATCATTAACACTACCTCTCACTAGATTGATTTCAAAATATTCCGAGCTATTATTTCTAAATCGTTAATCATCAGCTTTCAATTAAATATCGAATACCGACGCACTTCTACATATGTTCAACATACCATCGTCATTCGTTTCGCTCGTAAAACTAAAAATGGCACAAACATTCTTCACATCTGCATATTATAGTCCGAACACCATTCGCAAAATATCCATGAAATTATTAACAGAAATTTCATTTGATTGCATACAATTTTGAAAATTACAACTTATTCTCCATATATACGTGCACAGTATTTAGTGAAAATCTTGCGCTAGTTCAGTTGGCAATACTAGGCAGTAATAACAAACCACTACCAAAACTAATTGAAAATTGCGCTTGAACATTTTCCTTGACAGTCGATCTGTTTTTCTTTCATTTGCACGGCGGCCACGACTAGCAGTCTGCTGGTGTTAGGCTGTTGTTGCTCCTAGTGCTGGAAAACTCCATTTGCGTCACCTTCTCGCTTGATTCCCGCTTGGCATGCTACAAATTGCCGCATCTGATTGATATGACGTTCGCCTACCCGCCAAAGCAATAGATTTAGATCGAAAGCGACTTAATCTGTACAATGCCCACACGACGCTTTTCCAGCAAACTTGCACCCAACATCTGACACGGACCTTCTAAGGAGGCTGTCGGCCGATCAAAATACATTTGAACTTAAGTCATACTCTACCAAGGTTTGTAGCTATAGGAGCTCCTAATACAACCGGTGGACTGGGCTTATACATTTTGCCAAGATCTTACAGTGAGTAATGACAAATCGTGCAGAAATCTCGTTTACCTTCCATTTTACAATTTCTATAATAGCCGTTTAAATCGCAATTAAGTGTCTGTTGTTGACTGGACGTGGAGTGGATAAAGGATCTTGCTAGCCCGCTGAATGCAAATTAAAAGTGCAGATATGCAACTTCCAGATCCGATTGCAATACATGTCTCGGTTCCAACAAGAACAAACTGTTTAAAGACATTACTGCTGCTGATTTGCAGTCTAACTTGGACTCGCTGAGAAGATATGTACAAATGCGGGGAGTTCATTTCACTCATTGGTCGGGTATTTTATTTATTATTGCAAATCATTGGACGATCTATCAGTTACAAAATATTCAATTTATCATAGAATTTATTAGGTGAATGGATGATTCAACGAATGCATGAATGAATGAATGAGAAGTGATTGGAAGTGTTGTGGGTATCAGTTTAGTAATAAATTATTTCAAGTGTTTTTCATGTCAATAAGAAAATATTTATTGAGATTGTTTCATTGTCATTTGATTTTCTTTATGGATGCTAATTGAAGTGCTTTACATACAAGTCACTTGCTTTGATTCGAGCCTTTGAATAGTCTAGGGTAGTTGACTGGTAGAACGAAATTAGATTCTGCTGACAGTATAATTGACAGAGAGTATAATTTTCCGTGATTTGATTTATTTAGAATTTGTCATAATTAATCGCTTCATATGAAATTCTTGAACGTTGTTTGGATACTCTACGATGGATTTGGATACTCTAGGGATGCAATTTTTAGCAGAATTAGACGAACACTATATGCAACATGGGGAAATTTAATAGGATGTGTAGGAACGAGTGGCCCTACGTTAGATGGATTCTGAGGCGTTTATAAGATACCAGTAATGATTAGACCACGCTTGACAGAATATAGGTTAGGATGAGATGTACGGAGGCTGATATATTATTAAAACCTCCTCAGGATCTCAGAATAAAACCGGCAATGTATTTATGGTCTGCATATCTAACACAAGTGTCGATCATCACACACCACGAGGAAATATGACAAGCGAACAAAATGGAGAATTTCGATGACATTTCGAGATATTCAGAGCGAGAGAATGAATGGAACACTAGCTACCCAGTATGTTTAAATCATTTTGCAGTTACTCGTAGTCTTGCAGCGAACCAATTACTCTAAATATCTTGAAGTAATCAACATACTATAGGCAAGATGAAAAAAGTATAAAAAGAAAGGTACTAAGAAGGGAACCTTGCGGAACTCCACAGAATCGATGGAAGGGAGGTAATAACAGGAATTGGTTACGAACTCGTGAATAAATTTTGGTTTGAGATGAAGTGTAAAGTGTTTTTGGAGAGTTGTGGATTATGTGTGGGCAGATGTGTATATATGTAAGTGTATCAACCTGTCCCAACAGAACACATAAGGACTATGAGACAGATTTCGCCAATACAGTGAGAGCACCATCTTAGCTATAACCAGTTCTTTAATAAATTCATCTTTCAACGAGCTGGTGAGAAGTGAGGATGTAATTTGAAGCAAGGGAAAGGGAACGAAAAAAATGAAAACTAGTTGACTGAATTTATATCAGAAGACATATTCGGAAAGTTAGCTTTAAATTGGAACTGAATTTTTCGTTTCAACTTCCGTGATGAGGATCAGGAATCACGTATAGGCAGGGTACAGAGCTGAGGAAGGGAGATTAAAAAAAATGGTCTACAATTTTCTTATTCATATTGAGGATAGTATGTACAAAGAAAGCATAAAGATGGAAATGAAGAGGTTACTCGAGATATACTGTTCCTTGATAAAATAAACGAAGATCAACATTTCTACATGTCAACAAGGTGGCGGTTGGAAAGCGAATGTTGAGTTAACAGGAGAGTTCCGCAAAGAAGCATTCAAACACTAACAATAATTAATACAAACAGAGACAACGATTAGAAAGTTAGTGGGAATTAAGGATATCTGAATTAAAATACATTCTACAAGAGGCGAACACAAAAATTCACTACAGAAAGTTCCCGTGGGCGATCATCTTACACCATCAAATCACTCGAAAATCTATTTTTTTTTTGCGGAAAATCACAAACAAAATTCCACTGTTATGAATATCTTCGAAATTGCTGGTGTGGATCTGAGGAGGTCTGAGGCTTCTGTTGCCTCTGAGTATTTGGATTAGCAGGATCTGAACGATTTTGTCTCTAGTTCTCTACTTCTGCTGAGCTTCAATGAGTTGGTGAACGATATAGTTTTAATGCGGTATGTACTACGCTATCACGCCGCCTTTTTGCTTAATCAAGATTAGTTTCTGCTACTATCACCACAGGGAGTACCGCAGAAGTAGACCTATTAGTGAAAGAAGCCGAAGATTTGTGAGAGATATAATAGCAGTTGGTTCCACGGGAAGTGTGTTTACCTTCAAACTCGTAGTAATATTGATAGCATTGGGCAAATAACTGATTCGAGACTAAACTAACATGGGATCGATATCAGTGAGAACTTAGCTGCATCACACTCCCGTTTAATGTCGTTAATTGTGGCAGTATGTTTTGTCATAGTACGTTGGGCTGAGCGAAGTTTCCTAATAAGCGCAGATACTGAATATTTCCAGGACTTGGAAGAACTATCAAGTAAAATTAGGAGTTGGATGAGCAGTGCACCGCCACACTCTCATATATGTATTATGAAATGAAGTCCCTGCCAACTTCAACCCCCCGGCGGTTCCGCAACAGGTTGTTACGGTAAAAATTGCTGCATTATATGAAACGAAAAAGATAAAACTTTTCAGTCGGCGTCTTCAAATTGTGGAACTGAATTACGAAAATTAGCGCTCTGTGAAGAAAATATTCCGTGACTTAGAGTAACTTGTTGTAGGAATGATCGAAAGATAAAATGTAGGTACTGCTGCCAATGCTATCCGGAAGTTTTAAACGCCATTTGAGACTGTCAAGAAATTGAAATATATCCTTCGTAGGGCAAAATTAGTCTTTAAATTAAGATATTTGTTTTAAGGTTTATGTATTTGTTTTAAGGTTTATGTATCTATGTATCTATAGTATTTTCCATCTTATTCAATTTTATGAGCTTTATTTCAAAATGTTTTCATGAGCCTCAAGACGAACCACTTTCTATACCCTACACCCTACTAAAGCAGCAGAGAGAGTAAGTTCAGCAGCTCCACAACGAGTTTTTCGCAATGGAAGAGATATTTCGAAATAATGGTTTGCAATCCCTATTAACTGTCAATAGAACTTAAACTTTGCGGAACGATTTACAGAAATTTTGTAGAATTTGTCCACAAGCTAAGACTTTTGACTCAATGTTCATTATACAAGGGCAATAGTACAAGTACATACCTTTACTATTAAGGAAATAGTTGATCTACAAAGTTTTTACACAGCTTTGAGGAAGGTAGGATTCGGTAGTTCTTTGCACTGAAAAGCCAATCCGATGCAACGATTTGCTGCATTTGATTTCGAGTGTGGCCATAGTCCTATGGTTATCACAGATAATTTGTATGTCGCCTTTCGGGAAATTGACTGGACATAAACGCTAAACATAACTGTTAAATGATTTTGATTTTTAATGGAAAATGGTGTAGCTATGCTTAAGTATCTGTTTACTGTCAAAGTTCTGTAACTGAATTGAACGGCATTTCCTAAAACTACCATTAAAAAACATGCATTTTCTTCATAAAGATCCGACGTAAGGTCTTTAGAGCAAGCTTGCAAAGATGTTAAACAAAAGCCGCGAAAATACAACATTCAAATTGGCCACTAATACTGAACACAATAAAAACGGCATCGCAAATAATAATGGCCGACATCACGCAAAATATCTTTGATTCTATGGTTAGGAAATTAAATAGCAATTAACGACAGCAACAGGATACTTGAAATATAGAATTGATGTATTTCCTCACAGAATTTTCTACACTGATAGATGTTCTACTTTTCTATACCTACGTTCATGCCAAATATCGGAATAAAGCTTCAAAAAATAAATAAAAAAAATACAATAAAAAAAAACATAAACGCTTAAAAACATAAATCAATTTGATACTTCAGCTTGCGTACAGACAATCGTTTCTCTTGGTATATATAAATCAATCATATTCATAAATCGATTATCTCACAAATATGCTCCAAAACACCGCAGATCTTGTCTTATTTCCTTTAAAAATCTTCTATAGGGAGCTTATACTATACTTCCATTAAATAATTCAGTCTGCTCTTAAATGAAATATTGGAGCCAAGAGATTGCGATTAGAGCCCCAAGAATCAATTCAAAAAATTTCCCGCGCCATTTTGAAGGCATATGCCTAGATCAGAGCACTTCATTGCTCATTGAACAAATCGTTAATACGATTAATCCCAAGACCTTTTATTCAATTCAGTAATATAATACCGAGGTTTATTTAAATGATTCGAAAATTACGGTGATGAATGCAAGTAGTGTAGAAGCAAACATCCGCTTCAGAAATTATATTAACGAGAAAGATTGCCCGATAGTGGTGGTGTTGTTTGGTGGTGATATCTTGAGTGCGATATTTTGATTAGGCGAGTTTTATTGAATGAATAGTTCGTTTGGGAACTTTGGGAACAGTTTTTCTACTGAGAAGAAAATATGTAGTTGAAGAGCTTTGTTTGCATTTGTGATGGGAAGGCAAGCCACTCAAGCAAAAATATATATATTATTTCATTTAACAGTTTGAGAGCAACCAAATTCCATTTAGAGCTCATAATAAACTAGCATAATAAGTTTTTTTTACAATTAAATTGAGAAACAAATTCTTTTATTGATGTAAAAGACTCATCCCTATTCTCCGACAAAGTTCACCACACGAATATGCTAGCTAAAAACCACAGTAATATTCCTCAATTGAAATCATTGACCACTTGAATTTAATTGAGTCTAAGTCGACCCATAAAACATTATGAATAAACTAAAATCCCCAGTACAATTGGATCATCGACTAAAGCAAATCCCAGCACCCGACATTGCATTAAGATATGTACAAACACAGTCGTCAGCATAAAATAGTTAATAATATCTGTTCATGGAAAAGATTTCTTTCACAAAAAAAAAACACTATTTTCTTGTTCGCCATCTGTAGATTTCAAACGATCTATTCTCGTCAATTCGAAGAAATCTATCTTCAAATTCAATCTGTTTTTCTTACGTCGTCTGTACACAACAATAAATTCAATTTTTCTTGGTCTCCAGACATCAATTCATTACAACAATAAATTGAAATTGTATTTTAGACTTTAGTTTGTGTCCCGGCCAATCAGTTTGCAATCCGGCTGCGACGTACCACCACAAAAAAATTCGAATTAAATAAAAACTTAATAGCCAAGCACATAAAACAAGATTAATTATGTCCGTAGGGAGTACGTACGTATAATTATGCAACACATTACACGGTTTCAAGCAAGTTACCCTATGAACTCTTCTCAGGCTAATTGAATGTACGCGGCCGGCGGTACGGTGTAATGACTGTGTCCGGCCGGCACTAGCTCCATCCCTCCCTAGCCCGCATACGGTGGTGAGATTCATCCGTACAGAAATACAATAGTGAAAAATACTCTTAAATTACTTTTCACGCAAGCTCTTTGCAAAGTTTTGTATACCTACTTTTTTCTGGCACATTTTTCACGAATGATTATGATTAAATGAGCTTCATTAGTGCACGATTGGAATTACATTCATTGTTATTTGGTAGATGGTAAACATGTCAATGACGCGCGCTAACTAAACGTAGGATAAAATCAAGAGGAATCTTAAGCAAATTTAAATTTTAACACGGGTTGTATTCATGAAAATCAGACACGTTTTTGCGACTGATGTGCTAGCTGTGAGGTTGATGGAATCTGAGGGCATTTGATTGCCACGATCATAAATCACTCATTAGTCATAGATCCAATAAAACTTACTTACTGAGCACGAAAATCTGTTGGAAGTCAGCATTTATGTGTGAGATGTTTCCTCAACTTGAACAAGTAGTTATAATAAGAAGGCTGGATACCAATAAATTAATAAAACTCTACGTGATTACTGCCTGATCGTTTTACTTTTGTTTCTGAACCGATGATTTTAACGAAATCATATATGAAATTGACTTATAACAATTCGAGCAAAAAGTCGGCATTATTTGAACAGAAGATAAATTGAAATTGAAAAATCCTAATTATTAATGGTATTATCAAAGATAATTAAATTTGTAAAGTGGTCGATAAATCTATGCGGTTGTTCTTTTTTGGATTTTTTATAACTTTTATGCAGCAAAAAAAATCAGAGGCTTCAATACAAAACTTACAAAGCCAGATGCTTAGTTTTATATTTATTACTTACAAATGGGTCCAAGCCAGAGCCACAATTTTCAAATAATGAATTATGGATGAATATTACTCACCTGAAAAAGAGAAAAAAAAACGCGTTTAGTAAAATGGTTAAAAGATATCATTCAAATTAATACAAAAATCAGTTTTGAAACAAATTTTGGTTTTAGATATCAACAATCATTTAGACGTCTTTTTAAACAAGCAGTCTGTTTTATTTAAGTCTACCAGCCATATAATATTCAGTTTCAATGCTATTAACCATTCTCAATTTCCTGCATATTATCGCATCTTGACGTTTCTCAAATAAGTTTCAACAATAGTGATTGTTAGCTCAGGAGTGAGTCAATCAAAAAGAGTCGCTCACCCAGCTGAGCCATTTCAATCAATCGAAAACAAATACCAATCAGCGCTTAAACAGTATCAAGACACAACACCCACCGTCCACTGCGTATACATTACCGCATCACACGCTCTTTTCGTGATCGTAGCCATCGAATCAGTCCTGTGACTTCGTGCTCGCCTAAAATTCTTATTCTAGGCTTGAGTTTTCATGTCCCTTACTCTGTGCGATGAGTTGTTAAACAATCTTGTCATCACTGTACAGAGCTATGAGAACTTTTCTACCAGCTCACCGGTCGTAGCTCTGTGCAGTGAGATGGTTTGCGTCGATGGTGGGTACAACTCGTGCAAACTCTGAGCTGGCTCATAAAACCACCACCGACACATCATCTGTGAAACTGCTCTTGACACCAAATTGTACCATGGACTTGTGAAGGGCAGCACGGTGGCAAATTCTTATTCGAGATGTTGAGAAATGGATGTAATGATTTTATTTTTGTGTAAGATTACCATCCACAGTCCTATCAGCACATTTGTAATTTAACTGACATGGCATCGTGGTGCAGATCGCAATTACGTTGAGTCGAATGTACAGATATGCACAGGTGTGTTTGTTCTGCGTGGTGTGGCTTTTTGGCGAAGCACAATTTCGTCTATTTTTTTCAACGAAACACATATTGAAAATATTTTTCCCTCAAGAAAAGCTGTCGCCTATCTCGTTATATATTTTCGACGTATTTCCTTTATCAAAGGTTTTTGAAAAATTCGTTTGAGAGATTTTGATCGACGATAACACAACAGGACGACAGCACTCCCAAAGTTCAGTTAGTCGATCAGACTAGTTGAGACGAGGAAATTTGTACTTAAATTTCGAAAACAATCGTGCTACGGAGACTACTATAATACGGATGCTCATTCAAGATTGAGCTGATCGCGAACCCAAACCAGCTAGTTTTGAGGCACGATTGACGATATCAATGATATGAGAGTCAATTCTGAGGTAGCTGTCAAAAGTGACCCGAAGATCACGAACATCTCCGGAAGCTAAGGGGGCACTCCGATTTAAAGAATTCTAGGAAGCAATTGCTTGATGGAATACACCATGTTCATTTGCTTAATATGTTTGCTTGAATTCAATATACTCAAAAAAAAAAAAACCTTGCGGTCATTTGCAAAGAGAGGATATTGGCAGGATAAGAGTGGAGTCTCGTTTACACAAAATCAAAACGGTCAATAATGGAACCTTGAAGAACGCCAGTGCAGAGTTTCAAGGGAGTAGATAAGCAATAACCATAACTAATGCGACAGAAACGACCGGAGAGGTAGGACTCAAACCATCGAACAATAGACAAAGAGGGACCTACACTGTGAAACTTTTCAGGGACATAAAACGTCATAAAACAATCAACAAGAAGTCAGAAAAGCAATGTAAATAGAGAAAACAGTGCAAATAGTATACGCATTTTGTTTCGCATCTAATGCTTTAGCTACAAAGTTCGTAAAGCAAACAATATCTGTAGATGCTCACAATTAAAAATTCTCACAATTAGATGTCTATATTCATTGGTAATATAATCATGTACAAAAGGGCGCTATTATTTTCGAACAGAAGAGAAGTAAGGATTGGGTGGTCGATAATTAAAACCACGAGATATATCACCAGGTCTATGAAGGGGAAAACAAAAAAAGAAGGAACAACGCAGTCGCTTAGGCTATTGTCGATGATAGATAGGGGAAAGTCAAGTTAATGGGAATACCATCTGAATCTGCACTAGTTAATGTCTTTACATTAGCGAAGGATAATGGAATTGGTTAGAGAAAATATGGAAGAGAATTGGTTAGATTGAAGATAACTAGAGCCTTTTTCTTGAAGTTTCATGTCTGAATGTGATAGACTGATAGTTTGCAGCGGTCTTCAGTGTGACCGCAAGAGTTTGAGATTATCAATATGAAGAAGATCTTCATTGAGTGAAATATAGAACGTGCGTGTTTTTTCATAAGATTCTTTAATATCACTCCTAAGCTCGCGGTATGCAACATTATGCTCAGGCGACCCCCTTTTTGGAATTAATTATATTGTTAACTCTTTTGCCGAAGGTTGTTATGACTAAGATCATTAAAGCAGATGGGATCGTCAGGTAACCAAGAAAAACGGTCTGGAAATTATGGTATACACAGAGTATAATAAAAACGTGCTTGAGCTTTTCTACCCATAAAGCTTCAGGGAGTAGTTTCAAAATTTGAGCGAATTTTAAATAATGATTCAAAATAGTGCAGGATTTTTGCAATCAGGAAAATCTAAATTATTTCGCCTTTAAAAAAATGTATGTTTGTGCAACTTGGATCTTCTCTAATGTCATTTAGAATGTTTCGAGATCTAAGAATAAATTCCAAGCTCTTTTCTCAACATCTTCGGTTCACATTCCATTTCCCTTGAAATTACATTCGATTTCCTTTTCTCGAAAATCTTTTACTTTGCCTTGCCTTTTCATCAACGCTATCGTCAGAACACCAGCTAGATCAACAACAACAACAAAAAACAACTCTGTAGACTAACAACTGGGCAAAAATAAATACGTTCAACATTCCAAAGTTTCAGTTTTAATTGAAATTCTAAATTTAGCTGAATCCTAATTTGTGTGTTCTATATGATGATGTTGCTTACGCAGTTCAGTTTGGATTCTCTTCACATTGAGCTAACTACTCGACCATACGGAGTTTGTATAGGGCAATAACATAAAACAAATTGAAAGTGTACCGAAAGGAACGCATTTCATGCCATCTTCTCTTCTTACACAATATAATGCATTTTCAATTGCAAGAATGTGCGCGGCATGGTATCATCATGACAGCAGACATCAATAGCTTGAATTTGTTTAGATATGTAATTGTTAGCTGTATGTTTGAGGAATCAATATTTTGTTTTTCGATCTAAATTTTTGGAGTAATTTGATTAGGATGAAATTAAGTGAGGGTAATTATTTCGATTATCAAGAAAAATGTATTCTAAACAGCATTGATTAATCAATCATTAATTAATTCTCTAGATTTTTTATATTAATTATGTTTTGATCGTTATTTTAACTAACAAAAAATATTTCATAACAACCATAACTTACAGTATCGTTTTCCCAAAACGGAAAAGCTATAAGCTCATTTTCAAAAAAAACTGCTTTGGAAACTGATATACAACTAATCATCGATTGTTTTTAGTGCCATTTTCCTACCGAAATTACTTATTTTCGAGTAAACATTAGATTACTATTTTCAAGGAAAAGAGATTAAGGTTTATATGTTGATTTGATATTGATTTTTTTTTTTTGAATGGTTGTCAATCAAGATTATCTCGAAGCATATACACTATGTTTTTATATCATATGCATAGCCAAGCAAAATGTAGATAAGCAAATATGGGTTTTGCGAAGTCGCAAAAAAATATACGATGGTAGACTACAAGGCTCGCAACTTCAAATATAATTGCGTTTTTTATTACCAGCGAAAATTAGGAATGACGCTACTTAGCCCATAAAACATAGCTTGAAATATAATCTACTTACTGGTGAGTTGTTGTTATTAAATTGCAGGAATTATGCTACTCATAATACCTAGAGTTTCATTTATCGTATGCAGGAAAGGAGATAGAAAACATATTTCATGAGAAATGTGGAGTTATAGCCATAAATTTATCCGGAAAACCTTAAAAGGTGCGCGATTAATGCGATTTTAAACATTATCTTTATTTGTATATATTTTTCCTTCGAAATTAAATATCTGATTGGCAGAATTCGCATTCACAATTGATTTGGGCTGGTAACAATAGATGACTTAGTAAAGAAGACAATTTGCAGTGCACCAAACGCTGAAAGCGGCGAGGACTGATTGAAATTGCTGGCTGTCATTAACGGATGAAATGCTGCATAAGAACTTAAAGTCAGCTCCATAAGGGGAGGAAACAGAATTGAGGCAAATAGGAAGATCATTAATAAGCAAGACAAACAAGAGAGCCCCAATGCTGGAAGCTTGAGGATTTTAAGATGAGGGATAAAAAGGTGAGGAAACACAACCACTGAAGATCGCACAAGAACGATTAAAAATATTAGAGAAGATTTAGGAATGTAAGACTTCAGAAGTGCTGAATTGACGAAGCTTATCCAACAAAAAAATCCTAATTAACTCTGTCAAATGATTATCAAAATTCGCTTTATTAAATTTACAAGCTTAACTAAGTTTGCAGATGTAGAGTGACCTTTGATGAATTGCTGCTCTTTAGATAACAGACGGTTTATGGTACTATAGAACTTCTTGAAGATCATTAGTTGGAGCAATTTCTGAAAACATGTGGGTAGCAATATGGGACGGTAGTTCGAAATATTCTCTGCATTTCTTGATTTTATTAACATAATTTTTTCCGGCAACAAACAGAGGGGATATCTGCAGTATATAAGCTTAAATTGAATAAAATAGAAAGTGGAACTCATAACGCTGAAGGAAGAGACTTGAGAAACATATTTTGAATTCCATCTGCACTACTTTTGCCAATAGAGTACAGAAGAGATATTAGTCACGAGGATAGGTCTTAGACACTTCAACACAAATAAGTTAATGAGTGCTATTCGGGAAGTATTTAGTCGTTATAAGGGAATTAATGCAAGACCAGAAGGATTTAAGGTTATAAGAGAGGAAAGAGAGATATTTAACGAAAGTGGAGGAATAAGTAGATCAGGATCAACTTAGCGATAAAGACGTGAAGAGAGAGGTGTATTATTGGACGGAGCTTAGGAGAAAACTAAGTCCAAAAGATGATTATTAACATTCGAGAATAATTAATTTGGGACATAGCAGAAAGTAAAGGACGCTTGGCTTCTGGACATAATTGCCAATGATGTCATATCCCATTGAATAGATAGCATATTGAAAATTTCACCGATAAAGTTAGTCAAAATTTAAACAATCGAGAGGAGAATTTTGAATCCTATTTTGAAACTGCAATTAGCGAATGATTTCGTGACTGAGATATGACAAAATTTCTTATTGGTCAAGGTTATGTGCGGCTCGTTGGCCGTTTGATAATACGAATTTGGGCTTTTTTTTGCCAAAAAGGTACTGGTCATCAACACATGGTCAATTTGGTCAAGGGTAATCATGACATGATCTAATTTTTTCGCGAATCAGATGCATTTGCTCCGATTCATATTTATATAATTTTGGTGCACGAAAAGGAACTAAATAATATTTTAGAATTTACAACTGTGATTAAAATTGAATGTGATTCGTCAATTTATATTAAGCAGGTATGTCAAGTGTATTTACAAGTTGTAAAAACTGTTCGAAGAGAACGAGAGAAAGCAATGGAAACGTACCATATCCGAGCCGAGTCATATCCGAGTCTCACAAGAAAGAAAACAAAAGATTTGGTTGTCGAAAATCGTCGATTTACTATAAGAGATTTTACTGATATTGTAAACTTTTCATTTAGATCAGCTCAGACTATTTTAAGAAAAGTTAGTTCAGTTTCAGGTTTTTTTGTGTTTCAATCTCGTTTGGTTCCAAAAAACACTATTTTTTGGAAAAGATCGTCGCGCTAATAGCTGTTAAACAATTATTTCTGATTAAAAAGAGATGAGAGGTGGATTTAAAACAACGACCCAGAAACAGCCGACCATTCGAACGAATATCTTGCTGAAGGTGAAACTAGGCCGAACAATTTCCGCGAAAGACGCCAAAAAAACCAGGGTCATGTTAAAAGTTTTCTTCGATTAAGATAAGTGGTTTATAGGCATGAAGCTATTTGCAAAAAGTGACCAAAATTTTGGACAGCGCCATCGGTTTTTCTTATACTATTTCGTCCGGGTTCAACTCATATCATTCCACAACCATCGTCTTCGCCTGATTTAGCACCGTGTGACTTCTGCCTGATCTAAAAACCCAAAAGATTGCCTGAGGACACCTTTATGATTTGATAGAAGAAGTTGAATCGATCCGCGTTTTAAAGGCCATTCCAGAAATTAACTTCTACAACTGTTGAATAGGGTTGGAAAAATCAGAGTGTAGTGTCGAAGGAGGACTGCTTTGAAGGCGATGAAATAGATTTATACGAATAAATAAAGATTATCAATTAACAAAAGTTGCCTTTAATTTTGATCATAATACTGCCCTGCTACCGTTTTTTTAAAACATGAGCAGGTAAAAATTTTCTATAACCTAGTTTCATAGCTTTTTCGAATTGAATTTGTTGCAGAAGTCAAACTTGTTCCGGGAGTTGGAATAGATGTTGAACCAAAGCACATTTGAAACAGCACAAAGTAGGCTCAAGTTTCGGAATCTATTACGAAGTCGCTTGAAGAATAGGTGACAAACGTACTCTTGAATAGATCTCGGACGTGCTCCAGTTCAAAATAAATTCTAACTCGCAGATCATATTCGACTTCTGCAAAGAATTCGATTCCGGTAAGACCAAATGCCGGTAGACACGGAACATTTAACTTACCATCGACGAGATCGAATCAGGCAGGTTCTGATTTCATCTGACTTTTCTATGCGTTCTTTTGATTCAAACAATTAATTCCATCATGTCTCTTCTTTTTTAGTCTAATTAAAAGGTTTGTTGTAGGTTCGAGTTTCTTTTTTTGATTTTCTTCGATACAATTTTACTTATTACCAAGTCAAATTCAAAATTTTTCGAGCCAAATTGTTTCATTTCTCATTGGAGTTAATTCATTTCTGAGACCAATACCTTGCTATTCAAAGTAATAATATACGTTGCCGACAATCTTAAACTTTTGAATTGAATTTCTGACATGGATGAAATGAAGTTACCTTGAAAATATCGATATCTGTTCAGAAATTTCAACATATCTTCAAATTTCAATATATTCTAAATGAAAAGTTTTTCAATAATATTTTTTTTTTGGGTTTCGAAGGCTTGAAAAAATCGAATCATTGAAATTCGATCCCCTTAAGTTGCCTAATAAGGAGTTATAAGACCTACTTCTGGAAAAAAATAATTCGCTTTACAAGTTTGTATCGTTAAAATGGTTTCGTAAGAACCATCCCATTAAACGATAATTTTTTAAAATTTCGTATTCATTCAGGTATCACATTGTAATTTATGTGAAGCTATTTATACATCCTATGCAACCAAAGTTACTATCAACTATCACCAATAAGTCAAAACTTTGAAATCGAAAACCTGACGCACAAATTCCATAGATCATATCTCTCAATATCGCTGACACACAGCAAACATCATTAAAATTATGCCTTGTATTACTAATTCCCCGCACATACGCCGAAACGACCGGAAGAAAATAAAATAAGAAAACGAAAGAAATGAAGATACGAAACGTTGAAAATCAACAGCAGTATCAACTCTAAGCATAGCATTACACTGAAAAACAAAACAAGAAATATATCAAGAATGTATATTTGAAGTGCATGAACATCACATATTTTTATGGATCTTATAGATTACAGGACAGCACATGTCTCCGGTGTACCGATGCAACATGAGGCTCACCAACAAGCTCTATGTCTGTATATGGATATGTGATATGGTGGACGGAGTCGCATGATAGCATTCTATAGAAACTTACTTGATGAAAGAAGAAGAAAATTCAGTTAACGAAATCATAAAGCATATTTTTTGAACGTGGCCATATAAGAGAAGTCGAAAAATAACAAGGAGTGGAAAATACGGGACATAAGAAAACATAGCATAGAAGCAATAATCCAGCATTACAAATCGAAAATAACACAACCACACCACCGTCCAGGGATTCTTCGACTTCAGGCTTAGTGCAACAAGATAGACAGCGGCTATGGAGTGATGGTACGGGCAATAACAACAGCACAGCAGCTAGAAAGGAAGCTCAAAAATGTATGCAACGAGCTCCAAAGTGAGCTCACAGATGATACCACCATAAATCGCAAGTTTGTTCGAAAATATATTTTGTATTTTTGTCGCGTCGTTAAAAAGTAGGGGAAAATGTTCAGTTAGGGTGACTTGAAGATAGTATTAAATTGTTGAAACTTTATAGCTGTTTTTCGATAAGACAAGATATTTTTCAAATTTTTTTCTCATGATTAGTAACAAATTTTGTTTAAACTATTCCGTTTACATAAGTGCATATGACAGTTTAATGATCAACAAAGTACATTTTCTTATTTAGCCTTTTGTTAATACCCTATTGTTGTTAACACACAACCCTCCCAAAAGCTTGAATTTAGACTTCAATCTTATTTGTATAAATAGATGCTTATGGAACTAGTGATCAATACCAAGCTCCAGTAAACAAATTTATAACGAAATATCAAATACGTCTTACACGACAGTCTAATTGAGAACTCTCGCAATGTATATTTAGCAAGAATGCTATCAAATGCAAAGCTTTTGGTCAAACAATTAGCAGTTATTAAATCAGATTAGACGTAAGCCAGAGTACAAATATATTCCAGGTACATACATGTATTGTCACAGAAATTATATCCATCAAAACAACTTTCAAAATTACGCAGAATTACGTTTTTGGAACAATCACTTATCGGATAAGATACTACAAGAAATAGTGGTTTCTCAGAGAGGATGATTCAAACAGCGAACATACTTCGCATGTTTGCCACAGTTCGCTGCCAGACAACCTCCACTTCTTATCATTCTGACAAATCAAAAGTCACTACATCTAAATCTTTCTTTCATTATCGTCAACTATTGCGAAATTTCAAAGACAACGAAACAACACCATAAAACACATCAAATCCATCATATATTCTTCTACTCCAGAAACCGAAATAAAATCTAAATGTTGGCACTTGGGCCAGCCGCCGCTCGGCAAAATTTTGAAGAAAAACAACATGTGGAAAAAATCAAAACAACAATAATAATAGAAACAGTAATACGTATGTATGTAGCAGAACAATATATGGCTACTACGTAAAACTACAGCAACAATAAAAATTATTATTTACCATGTGCCTTCTTCTTTCTGGATCGCGGCGCCATGTCTGGAGATCGTTTATTTGTCTGATAAAAGTTAAGGAGCACGTTTCTTCTTCAACTTCTTCGTTAGCTTCACTTCGCCACTTCACTATACAACAGCACTTCTTACTCGATCTTTGTTCCCAGGTCGAGAGAATATATCTGGGCTTTCGTCGCGGTCCACAGGGCTCTACGTCTGATCGGCGCAAAATTTATTCTTTCGAACGTGACGACGAAGATCGCAAGGCTTCGATCGTCTATATATGCATATATGTAGGTAGAGCAGCCAGCGACGAGATGACGACAAAAGGATACTTTATAAAATTTGTAATCTTCACCGCCAAAAAAGATCAGATTATCTTTTATCTTAACACACTATATCAATTTGAAGACCGATCGCGGATGATTGATAATGATCGATAGATTGATGATGAACTCAAGATAGTAAATAACAGATAATCCGAATATCTTGAATTGTTTGTAGATATGATTTGGCACAATTATGAAGTTGGATGATGATAATAAGCAATTCAGGCAGTCAACAAACTAGTCTCTTGTATTGATATAATCAATGAATCAAGCCTCGATCACTCCCTCAATCAGTGATCGGACGTATGTGTTGCTTACGGAGTCTTCAGCAATCCTCGCTATTAGCCATATACAATCAATGTGATTAGATAATAATTGACTGTCACGATTCAGTCCCAGTTACGATCCAGCCAATATAGAATTTATCCAGTAGCTTTGAATTAGTTTAAATTAGGATCAATTAGTTGTCAATCCGTCGATCAATACTCAAGTCAACGAATCAGAGTTATGCACTTCTAATCCAAATCACAAGCATGTATTAATTTGTACTATATGCTTTTAGAATATGTCTACTAGAGCTTCAGATTTTACCACTTCTTTGCAGTGAAGCACTGAATTATCTAACATGAGATAGACGTGATTAACGAACTGAAATATTTATGTATCAAGATCCACACTGTCTGGCATCAACGCAGCAAATATCATGTATTTATAGCTCTCGGAATCTTGTAGATTTAGCAACGATCCTCGAGACATACATATATAATGTTTTTCACGAGTGATAAATATAAACGCAGACAGAAATCCGTAGACGATAAAAAGATCCCAAAAAAATAATCCAAGATTTTCCGCAGCTTCTCAGACAGCGTTACAACATTTAGATGAAACGTTGCTTGCACAGAAGAAAATATATGACTCGTGCAGAGTGCATAAGCGTTTGTTGCGTCAAAATTGAGTCAAACTGCTTCTAATCGCGTCACTTGTTGGGCCGATGTCGTCAACAACTAACGAGCAGTACAGTAAGTATCACAGACAGATTTTACTTGTATTGGCGATTTTCTCAATTCACATCAAAATCTGAATTCCGCTCTAGTCCACAAAGACAATCTAGTGTTTTTGACCGCCAACTGCTATGTCGATATGCTAACGCACGTCGCTGTTCCAATCTATTTTTGATATTCCGTCAGATGAAAAGTATAAATAATTTTCTTGATGTGTTTTCTCTCCTCGCCGCCTCCCGCAATCTTTCACATCCGTTCAGTCAGATGTCTTGGCTTCTCGTTTGATCTCTGGATCGTCTCGTCGTCGAACACGCGATGCTATGGCCACTACCATTCAAAACACAATTTGTAGTAAAGCATCATCGTATCTTCACACGTTCTAAGATTTTTTCGTTTTTCTTTCCCGAACTTTACATATAGTGCAATTAGCTAGAGCTTTTCGGTTCAATAATAGATAACTAACCACATGTGATAGTGCACTATTCGAATTAAAAATACACTGAATAAATAACAAATCTATCGTGATAAGTGTCGTATGAGTCTATTTTCACTTGAGAATCGTAGGGACGAAGTAGCTACAGCTTGGACACACTGTGGGAACGAACGAGATCCCGCGACAATATACTCGCGAGCGAGTGTGATCACTTCTCGGTCGATATCTAAACTTAGAATATCACTTGATATGTCCGATCTATAAATTATATAGCAAAAGATATGCACGAACTGAAAGTAGCATGTGTGAAAAATCGCGGACACAAACCGTCTCCGCCGCGCGATAACACTGTCTTACACACCGAACGTTCGTAATCGACTGACTGCGATTGAAGTTTCGTCGGCTTGTTTGGTTGTTCGTTCAAGAAAGCAAAGAGACACCAGCAGACCAGCCAGCCGGGGCGTATGAGTGTAGTGAAGATCGCCTCGCCGGCCGTAAGACGGTTGGTCTTGTGAGAGCGGTCCAAGACCGGTAACACTTGTTGTAGATACTTTGAAGATTTAACACTGAAGATGCGGTGTCCTAAGAATGACTGAATTTGTATTCTATGGAAATGAAAATGGTATGACCGTGGGTTTGGATGTTTCGTTATTATGGAGAAAAGTATATAACTGCATCAGATACACCATCTGATTCAGTTCTATCCAATTTTTTGATTAGCTTTAAATAGTCCAACATGATTTGTTGATTTTGCTTTCACGTTGAAAATCTCTTTAAAATTCGGATAAGGGTGAAAAATTCGAATCAACCTTTCAATTAAAATTACATTTTTATGGTTAATTTATTCGTGCAAATAAATTTGAGTTTATCTTCATCAGTCTTCAAAGGCAAATAATTCAAGAAAATTCACTCAGGAAATTAAATTATCCAAAAATAAAGGATGAAGTAGTCAAACTATGAAGAAATGTGCAAACGCACAGGTTGTATTGCGGGACTTTAGCCATATGCGATGAACGCAGACACTGTGTAGTAAGCTTTGAAGGCGTGGTTCTAATGCTCCAGCACGAAAGATAAGAAACTGTGGAAACTTAAAGAAGTGGTCTAGCTGCCTCACATATGAGATTTCTAGTGGCATAATCCATAAACCCAGAAGGATATAATCAGTGTTTCAAGTGGTACCTATGAGCTGGAGTTTTTAGCTTGTTTATTTGTTCAAATACTTAAAAAAACATACATCCAATTATATATTAGAAAATAATAGAGAAAATTAATCAAAGAAAAAGTGTATTGATACACTTATACAAGAACAGAGTCTAAGAAAAATTATTACACATTATAAATTTAACACTTTCAGAAACTAAAACTGAAAATTGACATTATATCTGAGAACTTAATTTTGCGAAAAGTTTTTATGTGGAAAGAACGTCAGCGGAATAGGATCCAGTTTCAGATCATTGTGTTGTCTAATTATACGTAACAAGGGTGAATAAAAGTAAATTTCAGTTCGCACAAAAGGAATGTTAAACACAAAAGAGAATCTATTAAAACTACTAGATTCCGAAACTGAGGCACGGCTGCATAGATCAGAGAAAGCAAGACGGTAATACAGTTTGAAAAGGAGACACTCGTCTAGGAAAACTCTGCATGATTCAAGAGAAGGAGTTTGTAGTAGCCAAGGGATATTGCATTTGTAAAACAATGACGAGATACACCTACGTGGGACGGATTTGAAGGTATGCACAAAGTATTGGTAATGGAACACCACACTTGACAACGGTATTCCCCGAACACTACGAACAAATGAAAGAAAAAGATGAAAACAGGTGGAAAGATTGGCAACTGGTTTCGAACATCTGAGGATTAAACGCCTTGGCACTGCTGTATATTATAAGTGTATCGAATTTGAGTTTCGAGTCACATATTACGACACGGTCTTTAAAATTATCAACGACATTAAGAGGCAAATTTAAAACAGAGAAGATACGAGGTGTGTAAATAAAGTAATGAGACTGATATTTTAAAATATTTTTATTTGAAAATAATTACAACTGAACGTTGTCTCCCTTAAATTTTTTCCCTTGGGAAGCCACGCAGTGTTAGAGACGGTTCTTCCACTCCTCATTGCAGTGCTAGAACTCGGATACTGCAACAGCCACCACATGGTCGGTTACAACAGGTTGAATGTTTTTGAGTGTCCTAAAATGATGTCTCTTAAGATGAATTTTCAAACTTGGGAAGAGGAAAAAGTCACAAGGACTCAATTCAGGTGAGTAAGGAGACTGAGGAGCCACAGTAATGTTTTTACTGGCCAAAAATTTGTTTATGGAAATTGCTGGGTGAACAGGCGCCTTGTCATGATGCAGGATCCAATTGTTCTTTATGTTTGGTCTCACAAGCATGACCCTTTTTCGAAGTATTTCGAGAACCTCTCGATAAAAATGTTGATTCACAAGGCACAAACGTCGAAGCAAAAACTCTTTGTGAACGATTCCCCGGCTATCAAAGAAATAAATAAGCACGCTCTTGATCTCTGATTTGCTCATTCTTGCTTTTTGGGCCTTGGAGAGCCTGAAGTGATGCCATTCCATGCTCTGGCGTTTGGTTTCCGGGTCATACTCAAACACCCAGCTCTCATCACCAGTAATGACACGTTCCAAAAAATTGTCATTATTTTCAATCGATTTCAAAATGTCAAGAGACTTTTGCCTCCTAACGTCCTTTTGTTCCTGCGAAAGGTTTTTCGGAACTATTCCCGAGCAGATCTTCATTTTCAATTCGTTGGTCAAAATTTGATGAACGGTATTGTGACTCAAATTGAAACGTTCCCCGATCATGCTGACCGTTAACCGACGATCTGAACGCACAAGATCGATAATTCTGTGGACATTTTCATCGGTTCTTGCAGTTGAAGGCCTTCCGCTGAGCGGCTCATCTTCCATCCATTCTCTTCCTTCTAAAAAATCCCTTAAACCACAGGAAAACATGGGCTTTTGACAAAACACTGTCTCCGTAGGCATGCAGAAACGCAAATTATCATTATACCTATGGGAAATCAATTAAATCCGTCCGAAGCTCCACGCACCCTTTTTGGATGGCGCTAACTGCACTGATGATTTGCAAAAATTTCCGTTGCCCAAATCTGAAGCAAGACCTGATAGCACACCGTTGCTCGAAATTAATATCGCTCATTTTTAGATCGCATTACAAAAACCGGTTTCACGGGGGAAAACTGGTTATTTACCATATCGATCACTACGTTGTCAGTCTCACTACTTAATTTACACACCTCGTAATACCGATCACACATTTGGTAACAGCAGGGGGCTAAGAATTGAACCTTGTAGAACTCCTGAGATAGAAAAAATGGAACAGAGTTACAGGAATGGTATTATATGTGTCACAGCACAAGTCAGATCAATAATATAGGAGTTGAAACAGGAGAGTAGAGGACCAGAAAAACCATGATTTTCAAGCTTCAGAAGAAGATCATGATTAACAGACTCAAAAGCTTTAGAAAAATGTGTATATATTACATCTACCTGCATTAAAGGCAAATGAAAAAGCATGGCCGAGAGAATGCAAGTTAGTCAACGTAGATTTGCCTTTCATGAACTCATGTTGCTCGGGAGCTAGAAAAGATTGACCCGAAAGGTGGACTCTATTATAAACCACTCTTTCAAGCAGCTTACTTAAGGAAGAAAGGAGGGAAATGGGGCGATAATTTGAGTTATAAACAGGATCACCAGCTTTGTATACAGGAAAAAAGTTTACCCTTTTTCAATGGAAAGGTACTGAGCCCGAAGTATTGCTTAGGTTGAAGTTTATTGAAAGAGGATCACAAAAGGAAGCAAATAAAGACATAGCTAAAATATTCGGTATATCATCGGGACCACAACCTAAGCTAGAATCAATGGTGCACATCAAGGATTCTACATCAGTAGGGTTTGCAAGAAGCGAGGATAATGTGGGAGAGTATCGGAGCGGCAGAAGGAAGATATCGTTGCGAAAAGAAGGAAGAGAAGTAGTGAGGGAAGAGCTCGCAAATATCTTGTGAGGTGAAGACTGTTACACCGTTAAACTTCATACAGTTGGGAATAGCAGGGGTGCTTTTCAAAGAGTAAATGTACAACCGAAAGGATTTAGGCTGGTTTCTTTGGGTAGATGCTTCGACGTGATTGATGCTAGAGCGCCTCGCGAGCTTTGCACATTTTTTAGAAGTAGCCCCTTATACGCGTGCCGGGTTTTTTGGAAGCCTTAAGTGTTGTATTTACTACGTGCAGGGACTTTTGCTTCAAGAGCGGTAACATTTTCAATGTTAAACAAGGGAAAATTATCTAATTGTTTTGAATGTGTACCAATTATTTCCTGGCTTGTAAAAAAATATTTTAATAGAAAAACCGATTTTCCCTTTCGAAGCTGGATATATTTATTTTTGTGGCAAATATCGTTATTTCGGGGGTAATCTGCCCTCTTCTTCAGTGTCTATCGGTCTAATCTTAATCTAACTATTTTTGTTTTAAGAGAACAGTAGATTGGGATAAGTTTTTGCATCTCCTGAAGTTTGCAGTACGGTTTTTATCGCAGTTTCCACATTTATTTTTTTTTTAGAGAGAGAGAGAGAGAGAGAAACAGAGAGAAAGAGAGAAAAATAAATAGAAAGAGAAGGAGAGAGTCTTAATTGCTCTTGTCGCAAGATTTCGTTTGCGAAACTCTTCATACTTTATTTCGCGATGATTTTTTCTGTTCCAAACTGATTCGTTGCCAAAATCACCTTAAAGCCTAGCTACAAGAGTTTTCCACGAAGAACTGCTATTGTCTCGAAAATGTAGAATTGCTTTTCCAAATTGTCTTCAGTGTTGGGTGGAATCAATTTCGTTCCTTCCCGTAACTGGATCTGTGACGAAACAGATGCAGATGAAAAACAAGTAAAAGTTTAATTGAAAAAGTTCCAAAACAAGTGGATCCTTTAAGGCAATAACTGATGGTGATTCTACTAAGGTACTGTTAGTAGCTGCGGAAGGACAAAAATGAAACAGTTGTTGAAAGTTGAGAAAAACGGTAGGAAAAGACCACGAAATTGTTTGTGACTGGCAGACTAGTTAAGCAGGGTGGTGATGCCTTTAGCTGAGGTATTAATTTAAAGTGGCGATCTATTACCCGTGTGATTTCGACGGATTTTTGTTCATTTCATATTTATATTTTTGATCATTTCATATGCATACTTTAGTCAGCAAATACTTTCAGCAAAGTAATTTCATTTTTCAAATGAAATAATGATCAAGTTTGGATCTGTGCTTACCACCCATATCCCGCCATTCAAGTGTTAAAATCACTTTTCCGTAGCAATTATCAATAAACTATATTCGGTTGTGGGAGATTCCATGTTAAGATTTCTCCATTGAACCGGCTTCGCTGAACAACGTAGCACTACATCACCGAACCAGCTAAAGTCTCGTCGATTTTGTTGTACTTGGACCGGCTAGCCTAAATCAGCTCGACCGAAAAATTCAAGTGATTCCTACATGTGGCCAATAAACAGGGCTTACTTTTTCAGAAAAGTTGCACTGCCATGAGTGAATTATGTGGTTTGTTCTATCCTATTTTACTGTCTTCTGTGAACCGTGTGTTATTCCGTAGAACTGCTGGCAGTCACATCGACAGTCAGAATGGTATCCCATACGAAACCCTTTGAGACATTCTGATTTTTGATATGATCATGTAATCTTGTTATTTTTATTGCCACATTTCTATTTCTGTCTTCTTCCCACACATTAATCTTTGAATATATTGTTTACATCGTCCCGTCCTCTTTCCGCCAATCATTTTTAATGATCATCTCTATATAGTTGGAGAAAAAGTCCCAAAAACTCACATGTTCGTATGTAGGCACCAGCATCTCGTCCATATAGTGAAGATTTGAAACGGGTGTTAAGGTCTGATTTCAGAAAACACTTCAAGACTCGTTTTTTTTCTGTCGTTTTTGTACGTTGGCTGCTGCCTCCTTCATCCCAGAGGGTTTTCTTTCAAGACGCCCGCTGAGCTATAGAAGTACGTGGTGTGGAAGAATACAAGAAGAAATTTGAATTCTAACTGGATTCACTCTGGCTTTATTGCAGTGCGGCTGGATGGCTGGCTGCCTTGCACGCTCATTCGTATGTGTCAAAGATCCATTCGGCTGATGCATGGATAGCAGTCTACATACGATAGACCAGGCCAAGCCAGCATTAAGCAGCAGGTATGGGTATGCGGATACGCATTCGACTATGCACCAAATGCAGCATAGTGTTTTCGAATCCGATGTCGTTCCTTGAATAAAAACGCGCCCGTCTATCCGAGGAGACCTGAGACATACCAGATTTTCCTTCGAAAAGTAGGAAAAACGAAGAAAACTAAAAAAGTCGACGGACAGAGCGAAGAAAATCATCTTGATGAACACATACGTATTTTTTGGTGTTTTCTCTAAAGCCCTTACAGCGTTCACGGCATGCATTCTCCGTCGCGGCACATTACGGTCACTCGGCGCACATATGCACTTTTATGCATCGTATAGTGAATATATGAATCCGTGCATCTTTCGCTGCATTTTTTACAGGCAGTATGGATTAGCTGCAGCAGCAACAACAATAACAGCAACACTCGCAACATAATGATCATGTAGATAAACGTTTTTCTCACTTTTCATGTTGGTGGAAAAACCGCCGCTGGAATCACGCTTTGCGATGATGTTCGTATAGAAATGATCTCACTAAGCGATCTAGCCATATGCACACTTTTCACTTCATCGGAGCGCGCTGCTCTACGTACACAAAGCCTTGGATGCATTTTATATCATGCAAAGAAGATCTGATTAATAAGTTTCCGTCTCAAATAGCTGATTGTCGAGGAATCAATTTTTTGGGGGGGAATAGATCCGGTTTCTAGGACTATTATTTTTCACAGTCATCAACCTTTATATACAATTTCTTTTTGTTTGAGTTTATTTATTTATTTCCTTTAAACAAAAGCAAAGTGTATCAGTTATATAATGTAACATATTTAAAATGTTCGTTATCAGATTTTTGTGAGAAACTTTTATCTTTTGCTTCAAAATATTGACATAAAACACAAAAAATATCTCTAACACACAAAACTAATCGATGGTCTCGTTAAAAACGATAAATGAGTTTCATTAAATCGAAAATGCTATGCTCTTTAAAATGCCGAAAGTATAACAGTTAATGAGTAAGAGTTCATTCAAAGGTGAATAGAGAAAAATAGCTTTGCATGATGACCTCAAAAATAGCTGGTAAACCAGATGTCACCATATCAAAATTCAAGAAAAAAATAAAAAAATGTTAATTGTTAAAAACCATGAAATCTTTTGAGATTGACCAACAGCAAATGCATGATTGTCGTTCAAGAAAAAAAATATAATATATACATTTTTTTTTTTTTTTTTTTTTTTGAACGATCTATTTTTTATTTTGAATTATCTATTTTTGCTTAACTTTGACCAGCCTAATTATTCCACTGGTCAGATTTTCTTGAAATGGAACGACTAAACTCCAGATAAAAAGGTACATAAGTGCAAAACAACATGATTTTTTCACAAAACGTCATCAAAGTTGGAAATGTTTTTGAGGATTTGTCATAATAAACCTAATATTTTAATTGAAAGACTAGTTTTTTCCAAAAAAATGTTTCAAAATATGCAAATAGTTCCAGAAGTGAGACAATAAAAAAGTTGAAAAAGGAGTTAGCCGGGGAAAAGAGTGCGCCGTACGAGGCAGGAGTTAACTAAACTTTATGTGCCTTTCGTATTCAAATTTATTTATCTTTATACTTTTACTCCTATAGAATAAAATGTTCACAAAATATCAATTTATAATGAATATTTATCTGGAAATCTAGTTTTGTTTAAATTTTTGCGACTTAATGCATCGGTTTTTTTTTAGATTTAGGAGGTCTAGACAGTCGCCTAAATCAGAAATAACCCCGACGCTGACCCCATCAACAGAGATGGATCCTGCATCTGATTATCGCTTAAATGTGCGATGGACCCCTTTCTGTCAGAACATCCTGCTACGGGTTGTATTTGGCGGAATAAGGGTCCTTCAATTCAGAGCCTTTAACCTTTACACTCCTACAAACACACAGAGACAATTTCTCGACCCCGTACTTAATGCACCCCTTCGGAGCCTCCAAAAGCTGTAACGCCGCCTCATTTAGGACGAAGAGAGAGCCTTTCGTTAATTTTCAACAGGCTCAGCAATTTTTGATAGCTTTAAGTTTGGTATCTGACCAAGTTCTCTCAGTTCGAAGAATGCTTGCGTGTAGAATTCGCCCATGAGCTGATCTTTACACGCTTTCAACCCCACTTATTTACGAAAACCCGTGATGTTCACCGTAGGCGGAGGACACGAGCTGACTCTTTGTAGTTTGCAGCAACAATTCAACAAAGCCATCTTATTTTCAGTCAGTTTTTACAGAGATGATTCCATCTCCTGTGGCAGCATCGACCACAGTCCATATGAGACTATATTTGCTAATTTTTTTTTTTGCAAAGCCGTATTAGTCCTGAAACAGCTGCTATAAGTTAGGGCTTTTTTGATATTTGTCTGCTTTGCTACTTTTTTCAGCCGACCTTTGTCGTTTTTGAGCAGAAGCTGCAGTGCTAAGCGAGTGAGCGTACTCCCCAACAATTTTCGTTGCACATTGCCGGGACTTTTTGTTTTTGTTTTTGCCTTGTCCGAGGGACGTTTTTTGTGGCCTTTTAGTTCCATAAGCCCATGAGGAACTGACTATTGAAAGTTGAGTGCTTGAACAGTAACCTGCTCGCCATTATATATACGATGCGATTTTTCATCGGATCAGGCTTGGAGATCTATACTTAGGGACTACTCAAAACAGAGGAGCCAATGCAGCTGGCTCATTTTTTACATCTCCACTACCTTCAACAAATTTACTAGCTAAATTATCTAATTGTATCTTATGGGTTCATTTACAAGCAGAGAAGCCATTCGAGAGTTGGCACAAGTCTTTATGGGGTCATGTACTTAGAGGTAGATAGTTGGTAATCAGGAGTCCACCGCAACCGAACATACATTGCCAGCTTGATGGCAACAAGATAGTGAAATTATATAAGAATGCGTGAAAAAAATCAAGCAGGTCTCCAGCAACGTAAATATTTCACGTAAAACTGAACAAAACATTTTTCAACGCAAAAAACTTTTCTACTCACTTCTCTCGAAAAAGGTCAAACTCATGCTATAAAAAAATGGTTCTCTCAATCCGCATGTATGCGGTGGAAACCGGACAGTTTAATAAAGATTGCGAACTCTTATCTGCGTTTGAGAAAGAAATTCTACAAAGGATACTTCGCCGCACCGTGAGTGATGGCAGACGCCACAACGAATGAATAATAATTCAATATCTTCTCTAAATGTACGATTTTTTATTTAATTTACAAGGGCAGTTTGATAAGTGCGTGACTTTTTGAATGAAATATTTTTTTTCAGTAAAAAAAACATTTTATTACTCAACATAGTCTCCTTTTAGTTCGATACATTTAGTCTAGCGTTTTCCCAATTTTTTTATCCCTTCCAAATAATAGATTTCCTAAGGACCTTCAAAATAGGCGTTTTTTTCAGTGATTCACTCGACTCAAATCTCTTACCGCCCAGCTACTTCTTAAAGTTTGGAAACAAGAAGTAGTCACAGCGGGCTAAATCTGGAAAATATGCTGGATGGGATTCGTAGCCCAATTTATGGATTTTTGCTATGGTGACTACACACGAATGCACCCGTCCATTGTCTTGATAGAACAGAATTTTTTCTTTGCCAAATACAATAGTAAATCAAAATTTAATCTGTCCAAAAGCTCTGAATTTTATCCTTGTCAAGGTAATCAATGTGAATGACACCCCGCGCATCCAAAAAAAATTGTGGCCATGACCTTGTTGGCCGACCGACCCACCTTGGCCTTCTTTGGTGCACGTTCACCAGAAGAAACTCACTGTTTTGATTGTTTTTAGGTTTCTGGTGTGACGGATCTATGTTTTATCTACGGTAACAAAACGGCGCAAAACTAGTTCTTATTGCGGCTAAATATTACCAAACACTCCTTTCAAGTGGTCACACGGTTCGGCTTATGGTCAAGTGTGAGTAATTGCGGAACCCCATCTCGCGGATGGCTTCTTCATGTCCAAATATTCGTGTAAAATTTGATGTACCCGTTCAGTTGAGATGGTTACCGCCTCAACCAACTCCCGCACTTTCATTCTCCAACCGTCCAATATTGGATTTTATCGACGATCTCTGGAGTGATGTTCTCTTTTGGGCGACCTGAACTTTCGGCGACACTTGTGCTGGTACGACCATAACAGAACTCAGTAAACCACTTTTATATCATTGAAATTGATGGTGCAGAGTCCCTATAGTATTTATCAAATCTTTTCTTGGTTTGGGTAACGATTTTATTGAGCGAAAAGTAACGCTTAATAAGCTTAAATACCCTGTTTTACATTTTGATTAAAATACACGAGGTTGTCTGCTTTCAATGGCTGTCAAAAACAAACAAAATGGCGTAGCTTGCTCAAATTTTGATAGTAGTTCAGTAATAGATGGCATTTGGAAGGAGCAGTGTTATATTCAAAATTGATGCACATGAAGTTCAAAAAGTCAATGACTTGTCAAACTGCCCTCGTATTGTCACTTTTTTTCTTTAAGTTTTTTTTTTTTGGATATCCGCCCGAATTGAATCTTTTTCTTCGAAATTCTTGCAGCCGATTCCGAATATTAAGGTGACATTTTTAGTTCCTTGTGAACCAAACTTATAGCCCGTCTCATCACATAACGGACTGAAGAAGTTAGCAGAGCAACCAACCAGGGCCCTTATGTTGTTGAATACAGAGTGTTACCCTTAAAGGGGACTAACGGCCTTAAAAACAATTTTTGAGGTACTCTGCTTTCGACTTCAGTCATGGGCGAGCAACAATGATTACACTCCGGTCTTTGACTTGACCTAACTGCTAACTAAAGTACGTGAGACGAATCAGGAGCAAAAGCAATTGTGGAACTTCTCCACTCCATGCACTTCCATGCTCAATCAATCACATATTGATAATGATTGAAGTCCTCATCAACTTCGATCCTCAGGCACACAATCGGTTATAGTGGAGCAACTTTACCAGCTTATTTTTATTTATTCACTCCAGCAAGTATGGATTTAGCTAGAAACTTTTTGCAGCGTTAATTTACAGACTTCTGATAAAATTTGTAAACATAACGACCAATGGGAGTTTTTTTTTAACAGAAAAACAAAAGAAAAGGTGATAAACAACGGTACTTGAACCCCGTACAACATATTAACATGCATGTTTACACAGTTTTTCAATTGTTTCTATGCATGCAGCTCACTTTATAAATATACGCTTCAAAATCGAATCGAGACTTAAAATAAAAATCAGTCTTAATATAACTTTTATCAACGATTCAATTACAAACAATCGAATTAAAGTCTACACTCAATAACCATCGATGTCTTTTAAATGCAAGCAATTGTCTAAGTGGTCAATGTTCTTGACCAATCTAAAAAAAATGTCCAGTAGGCTGCTGGTGGCGCCAAACTATTAACCGAACACGTCGCAAAGTCGCATTGTTCTGTCATCATCGTTCATATTCGCACCATCGATGTTTTCTAGTCGAATTGCCTGGCAAGCCATGTAAAAGATATTGCAAGGCGGCATTTTCGGCCTCTATAAAACTATGGCCAAGACGTTGTCTGTCTCCGATAGGGTACGATTATTCAACAGTTTTTTTTTTCCTGATTCAAGTTAAAAAAAAATGTACACACAATAAATTAGATATGAAAATGCTCAAGATATGTATGTACATGCGACTGTCTTTTCAAAAAAGATTCGATCATCAATCTTGGAAAATTATTGCTGATATTTCACTCAGTCTTTTGCAGCAAGGTTTGCAAAATTTGCGAATTTAATCGCGAAAAGTGATTCGAAGAGATTTTTTTTTAACGAATAATACATTTTTTTCAAGTTCAGAGTTTTTTTACCAATAAGATATTTGTTTAGCAGTTATAGATACTTTTTTAATATCAACTTTCGCCGATTGCTACTGCCACAAGTCAGTGGCGCGTCGGCGGAACTTAAAAGCAATCATATGGAATATATCACAGTATGATCAATGATGACTTTTATAGCAACAGCATTTGACGAGCTGCGGCGTTTAGCAGGGGAAAATGAGAATTCAGATTTTTATAGAAAATCGTATGCTAAAATTGTTGTGCTACTAATCAAATCATGTTCATTTAGTTTCTGAGTTTTCAAATTTCAGTTGATCACGTGACATTGAGGACCAGAATACAATGCTCATTCTACTAGACATTTGCTAAGATTTTCACTTTAGCAGTAAGCAGCGATCCTGACGACGCCTTAACATTTCCAAGTTGCCCTGAGGTTTATTGGTATTGTCGCGTCCGAACTATAAATATTACCAGGTCTGCGCCCTGTATCCTAGCCTGATGGGCGACAACAAACTAAAGTGGTGCCGCTGGCTCTTCGCTGAGCAATGATTTGCACTAAATCTTTTACGATCTTCAAAATACTTGAGCTCTCGTTGAGGGAATGGGCTCCGCTGCAAGACTAGAGTGCGTAAGAACTTGCTGAGAGTTTGCATTGTGGCTGCAAACACTTTTTGGTCGACATCAATTAAACATTAGCCATTAAGATACAATACGTTCTGAAACTATGGCAGGTGTGTTTACGAAGATACAAATGCTAATATGCCTGAGTGGATATACTAATCGTCCGATTGTTGAAACAAGAATATTATGAAATTCAGCTCAGTAGCAATCAAAGCCAAGCAAATATTAAATATATTAGTTTAATACTAAAATTCAAAACTAATTTCGTTTACAGTCCTTCATTATAGGAACCAGTATGAACTCTCTCAGATGCTGTCCCGTAGGGCAAAATTCATCTCCAATATTATTATTTATAGCCTATCGATGTTAATTAACTGACGTTATCACTGTACAGCAGTGGAGTCTTACAAAACTCGGTTGAATCTTTGGTGGGATCCAATAAAAGCGTCTTGTTGTGTTTTTCATGCACAACCAAAGTAAACATTATTGATTCATGCAGTGTGCATACTAGCGGACATGCTAGCTTCCCTTCTATATTTATGTGTTCAGGAACTAAAAATCTAATCGATATAGACAAAAATCGTCTTTTTTCGAATATACACTCAACGTGTACCTAACACCGTGCTTCTTTAGATAGCATTACCCATCTGACCGAGAAATGAAATTGAAGAATCAGAAGAAGAAAAAAAAACGCTCGTCATGTCACCAGGCCTACAATCTACAGGCGGTACTATTTGCTTACCAAAAGTTATGTAAACATTTTTATGAGAAATGCGATAAGATTCCAAACGTTATTAGACATTTGATTTTAAGTTATTTTTTTTCTAGTTCTTTTCTGCCGGAGAGGCTGAAGAAAATGTTTTGGACGTTGCTGTTTCGCTGCAAGCTGCCGCTGAGCCATTCGAGCACGTTATATTGTACACGGTGTGCATTTTCTTATCCGAAAATAGAATGCTAGACCTCTTGAGTAATTTCCAAATTGGTGTATTTTTTCATCTAGAAATACCCGCGTGTGAGTAGACATGCTGCGGCACGCAATGGCGAAATGATAGTGGGGCATAGATTTGGTATGGCAAGCTGGTTTAGTTGATGAAAGGAACGCTAGAAATGTGGCTCTTTTCTCTGAGATTCGTTAAAGTTTTGGTTGCAGCTCAGTGGTATGCATGCCATTTTGATGATGTTTCTTATGTTCAATTCGGAGTTACTTTGCTGGGTGATGAGTGAGGGTGTGACTTGAAGAATATGAAGGTGATATTCTTCAAATGGAGAAATGTTCTGGACTTCCTGACGTTTTGTTTGTGGAGGAAAATAGCCTTATTAATATCAATACTACGAGCAGTTTGATTAATTTGAATTCTACTTTGGATTCTACCTACAGCATAGTACTGAGTTCGATTTCACGTGAAATTTTCATTCAAAATTTCACGTGAAATTGGTTTCGGCGAAAATTTAGCTTGAAAATAAGCAAGTTTGGTACTGTGTTCTTACCATGAAAAGTTGCTTTGAAGTTGCATTCGCGTTGAAAACGTAGATGGCACTGAAACATGTCTCGAATCATTTCACGCCAATTTAGTTTGTGCAGTTCATTCTTTCGAGCGGAAAAGTGACATTTGGTGTTTCAATTTGAAAATGGAGCAGTGAAAATGTCTTTCCAATAAGAAAATCAATCGAAAAGTGAAATTCATGACATTTTATCCGTCAGAAATGAGCATTGTCTCTGCTTTTCTCAATTGTCAAAATTTTCGCTCGAAAGAATGACCAGATAATGGAAACATGTCAAAATTTCACGTGAACTCGAACTCAGTACCAGCCTTACTAAGCAAAATAAGATATTCTACCAAAGACTAGTGACAAAGTTACCAGAAAATTGATTTGATAGTTTCAAATAAAATTAATATGATATAATTGATCGTTTGTACCCTAATTAGATTCATTAGTCTCTCGAAGCCAAAGTTAAATGATACTTTTGGAATTGATTGCCTACTTACCAGATGATAAAACAATTTGTTTATTCTGTCAGAGCAAGCTAAAATTAACATATTCTTACATTAAAAACGGAGTTTGAATAGTATTTTTAAATTATCTCCATTTTCGCGGAATTTTTTAAAATCCTACACTAAATGGGACACGTGAGAAATAACAATATAAAACTTTTTTTTATATAATCCCGAGACTGACAGATGAAATATGATATTAAGTTAGTACCAACCCTCAAACGATACGTGTTAAAATTTCACAACAATCTGTTTATTATTTTGACATTGAATAGCGGTTTTAGTGAAGGCATCTTTAAATATTCAAAATAAAGCAAATATAGGAGTTTCGAATTCCAATAAAGCATTGCTTTTTGATGGGGCTCAAGAATGGTTTGGAAAGGGTGACTCTGCTCTATCGAAATGAATCTTTTGTCGGCAGTATGATGATTTCAAACGCAGTTGTACATACACAAATGATGCTGCAAGCTCTGGATGTCCAAATTAGGCTGTTACGCCGGGGAACATAAAAAAAATCCCAAAAATCGTTTGGCCGATCGAAAGTTGAAAGAACGGGAGATAGCTGAGAAAATTTGATTTGGATTTGAAAATTTGAGATCGCATGAAAATTTGAGTATGGGAAATATCTTTTCCAAGTGGATACTGCATTTGCTTGCTGTCGACCAAAAATAAAATGGTCAAAACTGCAATCAGCTGAGTGGAGAACAATCGGTGAAAGCCGACAATGGCGAACACTCAATAGTCAGATGGCAAGGTTATAATTTCATCATTTTCGGATGCGCATATAATATTCATCGATTTTCTTCAAAAGGGTAGAACCATCACCATGTTATATGGTGCTATTGTTATGTTTGAAGATCCAAATCGAAAAAACGGCCCAAATTGAAGAAGAAAAAATTCTTTTTTACACCGAGATAGTGCAGCGTATCACAGCTCTGGTAAAACTGCATAAACTGCACTTCGAATCGATTTTCGTATCGCTTCCGCATCCATAGCAATCTCCAGATTTGGATCCCAGTGACAAAGCCTCCTAAAAAAATCACCTCAGACCTCAAAAAACACCTCACCCGAGAGAGAAATTGCACCGATGATCGCTGAAATTGAACGGTTGGACAGATCAACCCATGAAAAAAGCATAGAACTGTTAGCTCGAATGATTTTATCACTCTAAGAGCAGACAACATTGACAAATACAAGAGTTTTTCCAAAAAATGGGGTTTTATTTTTATTTATTTTCAAACAATGAGTTACATGAGGATATTGTATCGATCGAGTAGTTTTGGAGTTTATAAGGCACAAACATACGAGCAATGTTTTTTATTTACCTAGATTAATTGCTTAGAGTTGGACGCTTTTTACAAACTGACCCTTTTACGAATCAAAGTCTATCAATAATTTTCTCTAACTTTGAGAAGAGTGCATTCAAGATGGATTGAAATTAGTTTTTTTTATATATTTTAATAATAATAAAGTTCCAGTACTTACAAAATGACTTGGATTTAATCTAGATGTGTAAATTTATCATCCACTTACCTGAAAATAAAAAAAAAAACTGTTAAATTACTTAGTAAAACAAATAAAAAAAAAATAGCTTAAAAATGAGATAGCGAAAGATCATATGAGGAATAGATAAAATATTATAAAAAAGCATATCGCAACAAAGCTCTCAAAACTTTTTCTTTTCGTTTAGTGTTGATTTTTTTGGCAATACGTTTTGGTTGCCCTTTTCAAAATTAGCTACAAGAGCGGTCTTTTATGACTGCTAGCTCGTTCGAGTGCCTTGATATCTACGACTTGATTCAAAGTACTTTTTCAAAACTGTATGATGAAATATTTAGGGTAATTAGGGTATGAACTAGAGATGGGCAAAATGCCTCATGGCTCATGAGGCATAGCTCTTTCTTACAGTGCAGCGCCTGAAAAAAGCACAGCACAGTCTGTGAGCGAAAGCTTTCGTTTGAATGAACTTAATGAAATGCGAAGCGAACAGTGTACTGAGAGTACGGCGCAATACTGTAAAATACTCTAAAAAAGAGCGATCAGTGGAGTGTCATGAGGCATTTTGCCCATCTCTAGTATGAACATAGTCATAGAGGAGATTTCTAAAAACTTTTCGTGTGAAGGTAATACAAGTCGCCCCATAGTTTCTTTTGACTTTTGGCTGATACTTTCACCAATTCACCAATTTTAGCTGATACTTTCACCAATTCCTTTGAAAAATTCGATGACGACTTGGAATTTGTTTGCATCATTTATTCGTTGTCCGAAACAGAGAAGTTTGAAATATGCCCAAATATGCTCCACATCAGAACCCGTGTTTCAGTGACAGGCGTACACAGGGTTCTCACATAGTGTGGGCCCAAATGAAAAACACTCGTTAATTTCCAGTGAAGTACTGTGAAGACACAGAAAAGGTGCAGGCTAATATACAACAAGAAATGCAACGTTGTTTATATGGCATGTTTATCATATAAGTTGTATTGCATAATGCAATGTTGTTTGTAGGAAATTTGATTAACATATTTCGGTTTTCAATTAGTTCTTATATAATGTTACTCATTGTCGCCATGAATAGATTCATACTGTCGGACAGGATTGACGAAATTGAAGAAATTTCGAAGTATTGCTTTGAGCAGTGGTTTTAACAGGGCAATGTTTGATGCCACGAGTTGTTTGATGCCATGACTAAAGACTAGACTATATTAATCTGGCATGGAGGCTCTGCAATATTCAGGGCTTGTTAAGCACGGTTTTGAGGCGGGGTCGCCTTTACTTTTAGACATTGAAAACATTGATTGAAATTGTGCAGCCTCCGTAGTTAGCAGTAGGGTTGCTACCACATTTGCTGCATGTTTTAATTGCAGGATATTGTTGACTAACTTTTTTGATTTGTGTACTACTGAAGACGCCGCTACCTTAGTTTTTTGTCATCTTTCCGAAGACATCTTCCGAAGAAACCTGAATTTAGGTCTTACAGACTTGGACACGTTTTAGGGGTGCAACATTGAAGACGTTTTACCTTCCTTCGATTGGCAACAACATGCTGACTAGGTTATTGTCTTTTTTACCCCTAAGGTAAATTGATAGTAACTTGACTCGGTATTTCGGAGTCGTTTTCGTCAGCGAATAAATAGTTACTACTGGTTGTCGCCTGCTGCTCATTCGGCTTAGAATTTTTTTTTTGCTCGTTTCCAATTTGAGACGAGTGGAGACTTTGTCGTCTTTTGAAGATATAGCCGCTTTTTTGTTAGACACCGTTAGCATTAGATTTCGAACTATTGCAATTAGTTGCGTTTCCAGGCATTGTATTTACTTAGTTTCTAAACGAGGCGGTTCAACTGCTTTATGCTGAATAGGTAGGTGCCTTGAATCGAATAGATTTCAGTTTGGTTCAAGCTAGTGATCTTTTGTAGATGTCATTAAGTTTGTATCAAAGGTATTAAGCAGTGATAGCATTGAAAGATGAGAAACTGGATTAGGTGGCATACATAGTATAAGGTCAAAACCGGTGGATGAGTCATTCATCTTCTTCCAGCGGTTTGATGTCGTATCAGATCCCTGGGTAAATATAAGCTTAAATATCGCATGTTTAAATTCATAGCAGCAGAAGCACAAATTACTTCAAATCCCATAAGATATAATTCATTATTGGCTGACATTATGAAGTATGTTATTAATCAAATGCCATTCAACTTTCGGCAGCCGTAACAGTACCAACATGTAACTTAATACGTACGCATAATATAAGCCATCATATCTTCGTACAAAATCAATACAAGCTGAATATTTCGCAAACAAACGTATTCGATCGCCGCAAACATTGAGCATAAGCATACTAATTTTTATTTATTTTATTTTACATCATTCGATGCGTTTCGGCATTTCATTCATGGAAATATTTTATTGCAAAAAAACTGTTTATCTTTTTTAAAGAGTGCAATTCCAGTGAATCAAAAAGTAAATGCAGAAAGATATGTATGTACATATATGTCACCCGTTTAGTAAAAATTTCAAATTTCTCATATAAAACATAGCCATGGCTAAATATAGAAGCAAAGCCTTTGTAAAATAAGAAATGCCAAATCTTTTTCGACGAATTCAATATGATATCATGACATTGGTTCATTTGTTACCAAAACGTTATTGGGTGGGTTGCCTTCTCGCGTAAGCGGTTATGTATTTAGTGAGAAACAGCGATGGAATCGATATGGCATAACATCATCCGGCTTGTTGATATGGATACGATAAGACAACACCGACGGGTGATAACAACAAAGGAGGCATAAAAACATTGCTAGAGACATATTCGTGTACTTACGAGTAGAGTTGTTTCCATTTTTTAATAATCCCGCCGTAGGTTTTTTTTCAATAGATCGAGGCTCATTTATTGATTTACTGCATTTCGATTTCGAACGTTGAATTTTATTATTTATTGACAAGTCTTAATCATATCGTGTGTTTTTATCCCTGTTTGATTAGCGACTTGTTGACAGAGGAAAAATCATATTGACAAACAATACACTTTTTTTTATTGAAAGCAAAAAATACTATAAACAGTTCAATATACACCTTCGATAAGGCATTGTTCGATTGAAACGTTTGTACTATTATCTTTCGAGAGTGTGTAAACAATACGGAACATAAAATATTTATATGCTTCACGGTACTGACGCGCTATGGTACCTACTATATTGATCGTATTTGTATGCGGCACATTGAAACAATTATCTTTTTGTAGCGGGTTGACCTGAGCTGAGGTGTTTTTCTATTGATTACCCAATCGATAAGTCTCCAAACAGGTTGATCTTTTCATTGTAGGACAGATTCCCCGTCACGTTTGAGCATATTGTTTGTGTTAAAAGGATAACAAATAAAATTTGAAAGAGTTTATTTGCTGTCCATCAAATTTATGGGAAAATATGTATATGTATGCCGTGGAATCTAATTGACCGATGGAACTAGCGATAATAAAAATAGAACGAAAAATTGTGATAGGAACCTAGTCAGTTTGTCTGGGACGTATTGGAGATGGTTCTTTGTGTAACTATGATAGTATCTAGAACACAGTCAAAAACATTTACTGTAGGTAAAAATAAAACAAACATTACCTCAAATCTCTATCAAAACAAACATTTTACAGGAAATCAAAGTGAAAGTATTTTCAAAAATAGTGTCATTTTTGAAAGTTCAAATTTTAATCGATTGCTAGTATTAAAATAATTAATATTCATTTCATTCAATTCCCGTGTCCACCCTTCACATAAAGTTGCAATCATTTTCCCTCATATAATTTATATCTACTCCTTCTGCTCAATATTTTGGTTTATTGCAGTTTCTACCCCCATTGCGATAAATTAATTGACCATTCGACCGCATGAACGACTGTGTCTGTTATCATCTTCGACGGGACGATCTGCTCTTGAGTTAATTGCATGGTATCTCTCCTTCCGTTTTTATCTGGCCAGATGCACTTTGTTTTTATGAATATCGACAGCTATTTGAATTTAAGGCTACCATCGATCATTTTTGTATCACACGACCTCAGGCGATTGCTCGGGAGAGTAGGTTCAAGCAAACGTGATCATGATAAAGAGTGCTATGTATTTGATTATATGAAGTTGAAAAGATACACAATCGAGAGATGCTTGCATGGTATGTAAGTATATGAGGCTGCTGACTGTGGACGTCATAGCGACGCTACAGTTTTATTTGGTGTGATTCGGGAGCATGGGGAACACTGGGCGTAGATGGTGCGAAGGAATCTAATGTGAAATGCACAACATGTGCAATTGACTTTAGACTGAAGTACCTAAAGTATAGCCGTCAAACTCTAACCCTTTTCGCATTTAGGGGCAGAAGTTGGTAGGAACTTTATTCCCAATCGTACACGAGTATGGAAAGATAAGTTCCAAAATTACTGGTACATACCAATCCTTGATTCTTACGTAATAACTATCTGCTTTGCGTGTATGACTTGGAATGGTAAATGTTAATTCGATGCTCGTCAGATCCGATGGCCATTTCCCAGTTGTCTCTCTATGCAAAGTCCAGGAGATCAAGGCAGTCACCTAGCTCAGAGATCGTGACAGCGCTTGCTTCATTTTCCGATTCAGATGTCTCTGGGCAGGACTCAGGTGTATGAGACGGCTATTTTCACACGCCCTTCCCCTTCGATGTGAAACTCTTATCATCCCTTTTTATTGGGGCTGAATCCTCCAGCGTGGAGATATTTAGCTCTCCTCAATATACAATTAGATACATAAAGTCGAATCCGTACCCGATCTTGAAGACAAGGGCCTTTAACTTTGGAAGGAATTCTTAATGATAAAGATTAGGACCTGGGGCCGATTACCGGAGAGCTCGTTGACTTTGGCTACCTTCCATTCACTCACAGCTGGGTCACTTTCACTCCGCCTTATGACATACATAATATCCTTAGGTGAAGAAGGCTCTGTGGACATGCATGTCCTGAGTCTGACCAGCTCAGACCTCACCACATCTCCCTCAGTTTGCATACCGCAAGCTTGTACATAATCCACAAGGCGCTGATCCCAATAATTTATCAGTTTACCTTAGCCTTGAAGGCACCCGGCATTGAAGCCTCTGGTTGATGACTTAGGATTCGGTTCGATCAAGTCCTTAAATCCAACTTAAAGCGCGCTAGCTTCCAGTTATCCGATCAAATTATACCATCGCTTGTACTAATATCGATCACTGACTTAACCAGACACTTTTTGGACATTTCATGAAACGGCCGAGTTATTCCAGTTGAGACAGTCTTGAGTTTTCGACTCCTGCTGATTTAGCTGTTCAATTGATCTTTGCCGTTCCTGAGCAGCCAATATTATAGGAGTCTGAGTTGTGGGACGAATCCTTTTATTTATTTATGTAATTACTATACTTTGTGCTACAGATATATACATATATCCTTTCAAAGAAGATATATGAAGGATGCAAAGACGAGAGCAAATAGGAGGGATACTGAATTTAAACTACAGCGAGCGGATGAATCTACGCTAAACTGATTCAAGTGCGTCAGATTAAAATACTGCAAGCGGGGGGAGCAGTTTCGTCACGCGTATTTCATAATACTACGTTCTAAGGTCACAATAAATGAATACAGGTGGGAATGTTCGTAAACATATTCGAAGAACCCAGAACAAAGCCAGCAATCCCAGAGGTCCTGATCGTGATATTCATAACATGAGCATCAAATTTCAATTTAGAATCAAACACCACCCAAAGATCTTTAAAGTGCTGGACAACTGAGAGGGAAACACCAAACAAGGAGTAAAAACATACATGAGGAGCATTTTCATATCAAATTGACATCTGGTGACCCTTGAAGACGTTTAGTGTTATGGCGCCAGTGATTAAGGGCAAGCAAAACAGCTTGCAATTTGTGATAATTGTCCGCAGAGTAGGTTGCCATGTATAATTTCAAGTCATCCGCAAATAGAAGAGAGGAAAAGTTGATAACAGAAAAGTCATTGACAAACAAAATGAAAAGTTATGGCCCTAGCATACACCCTTGACGAACTCTGGCAATGGGAAATGAAGGAGAAGAAAAGGAACCGTTTAAATTGACTCTGTAGCGACGACTTTGAATATAGGGAGAAACCAGTAGAGAAGGAGACCAAGTATGCCAAACCCTTCAAGTTTATTGAGTAGTAGGTTATGGTTCACAGAATCAAAAGTTCTCGAAAGGTTCGTATAAATTAATTCAACTCGACGTTAAAAGTCGAAGGCAGAGGCGACGAAATTAGTGAAAACCATAAGGTTGGTCGTAGAAGAGCGGCCTTTGATAAAATCATGTTGCTTAGGAGCAAGAAAAAGTTGTAGAGAAAGATTAACTCTATTATAAACAAGGAGTTCAAGGAGTTTACTGAAACAACAGAGCAGGACGCTAGTTGATGGCTTTCCATAATGAAGCGAATACACTAGATGCAAGGCTAATGTTCAAAGGAATAGTTAAAGGAACTCAGAGAGAGGAGGAATTTCACTCGGATATTGGGAATACCATCACGAACGGATTTAGCATTCGATTCTAAGATATACATTAGAAGAATTGGTATTAAAGAAGAATTGGTATTAAAGAGGTAGGTGCCAAGTGGTAAGGCAAGTGAGCTATGAGAAAAATCAGAAGTGATCAAAATGGTTAGTCCATTTTAAAAAGGACAAGGTGAAGAAGGTACCAAATAAATCACATATAGCCTGCAGGTTGGGCGTAACCAAGACGCATATAATCAGAAACTGAGGAACAGAATCTAAGGGAACGAATGTAGGATCAGAAATAGTTTGGTTGAATAGAACAGACATGTAAAAACCTTCGTTGCTCAAAAAGTACTCACGCATTGCCTGCTGGAGCACTCTTTTGGCTTCACAGCGCTTGATTTAATTCCGCCCACTTAAGGGCTTCTTCGTCCTTATCGAACAGTGTTTGGGAGAGGGAAGGAAATGTTCTTAAATCTCTTTAGAATCCGGATTATGTTTCTTCGGATTCTTTATCTTCGGATCCTATAGAGCTGACATAGGACTGGGTGTCTGTGGCACCTGAGGTACCTGCACCGGGTTTCTCATCAGTGCTCGACATTGTTACCTTGACACTACAGTGGATCGAAATACGGAATTAAATGCGGTTATCGAAGGTCTATGGATCAGCCTTCGCAATCACTTTGCTATAGGTTTTGGACAGAGTTATGAGCAAGATGCCTGCGGTTTTTCGCTATTTCTCCTCAGCATAACAGTGAAGCAAGTTTACCAGACTCGTCTCCCCTTAATCATTAAAACATTTTACCGCAGAAAAAATCGCCTCTTTGACTTTAGAAGATGGGGTAAAATTTGCAGTTTTTTGCAATTTCTATCCGACAAGTTTTGGTGTTTTGAAAACATCGATGCTGTTGGTTCCAGCCCCAAATACGTTATCTTAGCCGGAGCCGTTCACGAACAGATTTCACAATTTTGCTACTGCGCCAGAAGATAAATATGTCCAGAATTACGAAATGATCAGCCTAGTGCGGAAATACAGCTAATAGCTGCTTCTGGGATTTTAAAGGTTTTATTTGAATGGAGAGATTAAATAAACATTCACTTGGATTAGGATAAGGTTGTAAAAGTTGATACTTTAATGTCGGTACGGGAAAGCCAGCCCTTTAATATAAATGTCTAAATTTTGGTTTCTTTCTAATGAATATCCGAAGAAATTGCTACAAAGTGTTTAAAATGTAATGTTGCTATAGAATGTAATGCTAAAAAATATTTAACTAAAATAGTGTCGCATTTATGAGCTTTTTGCGATACTTAAAAAAAACTCAATAAAACAGTGTTTTGATGACAAGCATGATTTTTAAAACAATAATTTCAAAGGGTTTTTCATATTTAAGCCAATGAAGATATTAAACATTGCAGTATTATAGAAAAATTCATTAGAAGAATCTAAAACAAAAACAGGAAAAAAAAACTGAATCTAATTACTAATTACGAATTGCCATCAAAATTTTATTCATATTCCCAGTCTCCTCTATAATTTCTGCGTATCATAGTGAGTGATTTCACTTCCATACAACTAATAAGTAGTTTCTCCTCAACCAGGTATTATTACTTGCACCTTAAATTATGTATGAGTTTTAATGAACGACGCTGGTAATCACCCAAGAGCCTTTTATCATCTTGAGTTTTTCTTTCCTTTATCGCTCTCTTTCCAATCGACATTATGCTACGTCAATTCGACCAATTCAAGATTTGCCTCACGAGATCAAAAGTCTTTTGTTTTTTGGTTGTTTTTTCCTCTACTCCCGGAGGCTTGCTTTCGTGAAATAAGTAGAGGTTTAGTTAATTTGTGGAACGTGATAGACTTGGGCCGCTTATCTTGCCTGTACAACGTGCTCGCAGTATACGAACGACCTTGCGAGGTTGAATCGCAATTAGAGCGAGAGCCGCTGGTAATGTATCAGAGGCGAACAGTAGTTACAGGAAAGAAACAAAAGAATAAGCAAATCACTAGAGATTAAAATTATACAAAAGAAATAAACAATGATTGGAACTTTATTATTGGCAATTGGCGACGCGAATCTGTAATGCGATTGTAATTGATTCTGGTGCATGATGAGGAGGAATTACAGAGAGGTAATATCCGGGAATGCCAAAGGCAGATTGTGACCAGCCATCGTTTTCACTAAGGTGCTGAATTAATGATGAGTTGTTATTGGTATTTTTGTTTTCTTTTTGCTTTCAGCAGTTTCCGACTTCGATACCAGTCATGGCAATTATTTTTGAAAGAAACATTTTGAAGGAATGTTAGAACGATAGCTGTTTAAATGTGAGTAGGTAGATTGTACAGTAATTCCACTTTTCACTCTTTATTAACACAATAATTACGTATCATACCTCGCACATGTGTATTTCTGCCGCGCGCATTTGTCAATACATTAAAATGTACAGGGTTAATCCAAAGCACAAGTGCAGTTGTCAAATATAACTTTTTCACTAATTCTGCAATAATTATTGCAATAGTTCAGCATTAATTTCTAATAAATATGAAGATTCGCAGTTTATAGTTTGAATTAGTTTTGCCAAGCATCAGCCTCTCCATTCGCGCAAACTTGTATTTAAGCTCCGCGGACGCACTTGACTCATGTATAAGGTATTTATGCGCAAAACAAAATATCGGTGTTTTTTCGGAATGTACTTTAAATTAGTAGTCTTATTTGAAGCAAATATAGATATAACGCTTTTGGAATCCAAAGGATTACATGGAAGAAGAATTACGAGAACAAATGTTTGCGACCTCGTTGGCAACACATTGATTCTGGCCGATATGTTGACAATATTTCAAACTTTTTCCAAAGAAACATGTGGCTATGTATTTATTATGGAAAAGACCATTCAGTTTCCGGGTTTTCGCCTTTAATCCACACCACATGTTCTATGACTGAAAACTCGTCGATGAAAAGGCGACAGAGTCAGCTCCGATCGAATGAAATAATAAACAACATAAAAGTAAACTTATCTTGTCCACAATAATATTGATTTTTACTTCTACCATTAGTACTCAGTACAGACGTCTTCCTTATTCATAAAACCATTACAAATTGTATGGAGTTGCATGCATAGTGGGTGTTAGGCAGGGTATGCAAAACATCGTATGGTCGTCTTTTGTGGATTCTGTAAACACTGCCGAGGTAATTATGCGAATTCGTCGGAAAATCCAAAGGAAATGAATACAGAGTTGAATGGTTTTAATTCGCTTTGGACTGAGTTCGAAACGTCCATAGCGATGAGAGCGAGTACCAGTGTACAAATTAACTTCATATGTAGCACATACATCTTGGAGGAGAGTTAATGCAGCTTCTGTAGTGCCTGGAATATGGAAAATATTCGATTTGTGTGTTGGATTGTCCTTAAGTAGGATATTAGGACTTTGTAACAGTACGTTAAGCTTTGACACTGACTTCAGAGCTGTGTGACGTAAAGTTTACCTTTTTTCAGCAGGCATGATGTTTACCTATGTACACTGGGCAATAAAAGTTCGTGAACACTCATAAGCAAATGATCTGAATTCACTACAAGGGTCATACAAGTAATATTTTCGAAAGAAAAACATATTGTTTGTATCTTAAAAAGTACAAAGTATATTTCTAAAATTAAACATTAATATTTTTATGCTTGAAAAATTCCCAAGAATTTGAAAACCAAAAAAGGTTTATAAATATTGCAAAAAAAATCTCCGTGAACACAATATAAGTAGTAATTTATAAACCCTTAAAACTGAAGTTTAAATTTAAGTCAAAACGATGTTGGGCCACCTTTGTTTTTGATTACTTCCAGGAGACGTGCTTGCATCGATCCAACTAGTTTCGTTGTAATTTCTGCCGGAATTTGATACCATTCTTCCTTGATGACTCTTTTCAAAACCTGCAAGGATTTTAGCGCACGTTTACGAATTCTCCTATTAATTTCATCCCACAAATGCTCAATGGGATCCAGGTCTGGCGATTGTGGAGGGGTTTTGAGAAGTCGACCTACTCTGTAAAGCAACCATTCTTGAACCTTTCGGGCTGTATGCTTGGGGACGTTATCTTGTTGAAAAACATAAGTTTCCTCTAATCCAAATTTTCTGGCACTCTCAAATAGTTTGTCGCTCAGAATATCAGGGTACATATGCTAATTCATAATACCTTCAATTATGGCAGTTTACCCAATCTTCCAGCACTCATATACCCCCACATCATTATATTTCCTCCAACGTGCTTCATCGTAGGTCTGAGGTTTTTGAGTTGTAGGGCTTCCTTCGGTTTCCGCCATACAAATAAATTGAATTTGCTCTCGTCCGAAGAACTTACACACTTAAGAAAAAAGACCATAACGTGAATTATATTCTTTTTGAGGATCTTAGCTTTCTTTGATCGGTAATAATAAAAACATCAACTCAATGCTTAGTGAATAGAACACTGGCTCATAGCATGTCGAAGTTCCTGGTTGAAATCCAGATGCGGACAGAGGACCGTGCATCGAGGATTAAACTAATTTAGCTTTGAGTAGTTACTAGGTACTTAAGTCAAACCAGGACGTGAGACTATTGCTGGACTAGTACTTGTAATTAGTGATGGGCGTTTCTGTTGTTTTCAAAAAACGAAAACTAACGGTTTTATTTTCAAACAAAACTGTTTTTAAAACTGTTTGAAAAAAAAAACAGTTTGAATTAACAAAAAGAAACAAATTTTATGCTGTTCGACAATTAAAGTTGGGTCGTACTAGGATTTTCACATACAAGGTATAACTAGCCCGAGTACGAAAAAATACCTGTTCCATATACATGTTTGAAGTACAGGTATGTACATGTATACATACAATGCATACGATTTGCAGTAATGTAATGAAATGGACTAATATGCGTTCCTCCACCCTCCAGACACAACGTTTCCAAGCTAGAATGGTGATGGTGCAAGATTACCTTCAAAGAATACCGAGTCATTAGTCTGTGCAGCTTGTCCGTAACTTTCCAATGGTCGGTCATTTAGTTGGCAAGTCTTTCTCCAATCTAGGGGCCATCTACAGGAAAACGATTAAATTCAATCAATTTAATTTGTTTTTCATTTTATTATATGCAAAAAACACATCCTGTATTCGTTCAAATTACAAAAGTAAAAAAAAATACTAAGATAGGACCAACTAATCCTGTTGTCATCTATATGACTTTTAATCGAGCGATCTCTGATACCAAACTTTTCCTGGCTAATCTAAAACAGTCGGATTTCTACTTCGCCTCACTGAAGCATGAAGTTTTTATTGAGAAATAAAAAAAAAATTTCGTTTATTAAACATGCACCCACTAGGGGGTCAACCTCTTCCGTAAGGCTGGGCATGAGTCCAAGGCACCTTACCTCCCGTGGTCTCGTAAATTTTACAACCCCGTTAGGTATGGAGACACCCTCGTGGCGACCTGCAGTCACGAGGAGGACCTCAGCACATCCGGAGACGCCAACTGATGAACCAAAAAGAATCTCAACATTTTCCTCCCTGGCACTTTTAGTGTTACTTTTAGTTTTTCCGGCGGATTTCATTTTGACGTATCTTCGAAACTAGGCCGCTTTTCCCAGACTTGTATGGAAATTTCGCCCGAAACAAATCAGAAAGGTCCAAAATTCACGCTAAATTAAAAACTACTATCAAAAATTTTTTTGCCGATTGTATCCGATTTCTTTTGCCCTAAAAACTTCTTGAATATTTGAATAAAATACTTGCAAGTACGAAAACACTGTTTTCCGCAGCTTAACAGTTTTCCACTGCTAAACAGTTCGTTTTAATAAACGAAAAACGATTCGTTTGAAAAAAAAGAAAAACGAAAAACGATTCGTTTCTAAAAAACGTTTCTTTTAAAATAAAGAAAAACGATGAATAACGATTCGTTTTTAAAAAAAACAGTTCGTTTTTTTTATGCTTTGAAAAAAACGAAAAACGATTCGTTTGAGAAAAACGATTCGTTTTAGAAAAACGCTTAGTTATAGAAAAACTATTCGTTGTAGAAAAACTATTCGTTGTAGAAAAACGGTTTATTTTATAAATGCTGATCGTTTTAGAAAAAAGAATCGTTTAAGAAAAACTGTGTGTCGCTGTTGGAAAAACTGCTCGTTCGTATCAAAAGTATCATATTAAATGATTTGTATGATTTGAATATTTGCTGTATCCAGATTATCTTAATTTACAAGCTTGTGACAAGCAATCTTGACTATTCCAAAACTCTTAAAAACCCTAGGGTTTCACGTTTGTCGAACTTGTTGTGTAGCTGCTACAATTGCGACTTGAACTCCAGCGAATCGCGAACTTTTTACATAATAATCACAGCTTCGAGTGAGTGGAAACACTTTTAACGGACTTTTGAAAAGAATCGTTGCCTTTTTTCAACACATTTTACGCAAAAAGTATGCTAACGATAAGCCTAAAATTATTTCGAAATATTTTGAATTAGTAGTTTTTTGCCATCTATGTAGTCGCACTTCCGAAACTGCAGTAAGAAACCTCCACTGGCGCTAAGATATATTTTGATATCCATTCAGCATGAAACCATATTTCAATACCGCAGCACGTTCAAACAACTGAGCAGCCCATACTTATGCTATCCACGTTTTCAACAGACGAAATAAAATTTATATCATTTGGTTTCGTCATGCATTTCAGAGAGTACTCTTCTGTTTAAAGTCAAAAGGTTCAAAAGCAATAAGATACAAAATTTAGCCTTAGCCTAAGAAACAAAATCCGACGAAAAATAAAACACGAATAATGAAGGTATGAAAGATCGTGAATCCTCCGAAAAAAATACACACAACCTTTGAACACATCGAAGTAGACTTTCTTGAGATTTATTGGTCATTCAACAATCAAATGCAAATTTGATTCAGTCACATAATTGTCGAAACCAACAACTTTAAACATTTATTTCGACGATTTCGTTTGGTTCTTTCTTCTCTGGCTGCTTTCTTCAATTTTTATGCGTTCCATTGCTTTTCTTGAACGGTCAAAAATACGTAAAAAACGCATAAAATCTAAAATAGTCGTCTGTTGAGAGGATCGCTGGCGAGACTGGGAGACCGCAGCCCGCACCTTGTCGCCAGATAGAGTTTTCAAGAAACTGTACGCTCGCATACTCAGGCATCAAATGCCGCTTATATACGATAAGAATACGAATGCTGCCACTGACTTAGAATTCAAATCTACAAACCTAGAGTTGGAAATGCTTAGATCGAGTGAATAATGCGGAGGATAATATCATTCGAAACGGCATTTAATTGACTGTCCACGCTGCATAACGTGGAAGAGGTCTTTTTTAATTAAAATGTGTCGGATCGTATTTCTGGCAACACGATATTTTCATTTTGAAAATGGTTTCAGTATCCAGTTCAGTTTTCGGGTCCAGTGTTTGTATTTCAAAGCCCACGGTTGGTAAGTTATGAGGACTTTTTTTAATTGTGCAGGTGTTGTGGGATTCGATATTTGAATCCATAAAATTTTGAATTTAGTGATACTTTCTGTGGATTGGACGTTAAGACGCGAAAATGGGAAGGGGGAAAGAGAAATATGTGGACAATTTTTGGAGTAAATAAAGGATGATAGCTACCTTTTTGAAAATTTACACTTTATTTGGAAGCATGTTTTTATTTTCTCAGGCTGATAGAATGAAATTCAATCAGATTGGTTATTTGGAAAAATGTAATTTCTGATCGATAATGACATTCATTAGTAAAACTGAATCGATCAAGCACGGAAATGTAGTATAAGAATGTAAATTGAATGTGAATTGAAAACTTATGAGAAAATATAAATTAATGATCGAAATTTTTTTTATTCTCGATGGAAATGCTTTTCCGAATTTTGATCCTACTCTTGAACTTTAATAGCAACGAGCTCTTTTAACGTTTGCAGGATGCATCTGCTGGGCTTTTTAAAATCACATAATATTTTTACACTGACAGCTTTTTGGCGCTTGAACTTGTGACAGTAGTTGAGCGTTATATCTCCGCCGTACGAAATGAAGACGATCAGTATCGATATCGCTTTTCCTGGAGGACCCAGAGCAGTACCAAGAGAACGTGAAATTTGCTGAAAGAATAATATTTTCTGAGATTATGTAAACAAGCAACATTCTCGAATTTGGGGCTCGAAAAATGCAGAAGTAATCGTAGACTATAAAATAAATATTTAGCTGCCAAAAGCACATAAGAAATAATATTATGCGGGTTGATCTAAAAGAAACGATAATGAATGTTTAAAACAATGGTTACGTTTTAAAATTTCGATATTCGATATTGATATTATTTTTATTTTTCGATATTCGAATCTATAAAATGAAGCCCTTAAGAAAAAGATATTTGTCAAACTCTAAAGCGGTAATCACCTCGATCAGTTTTTGAAATTTGCTGCTCCTGACATTTTCCTTCAGCCGAGGAAAGAGTGAAAAGTTACTGGAGAATAGGGCGAGTGTCATAAAAATTCCAAATCTACTCTTTGAATAGTAGCCATCGGAACTTGGGCTATGTGCACAGGTTCGTGGTCTTGGTGTTAGTTTGCCCCACATCTTTACTAAATAATAAGAAGCCATAATAGTTGCTCCCTTTTCCCAATATTCCACCATAATTATTCGTTCAATGTCACGAAAAACGGACGCCATAACCTTTCCCGTCGAGCTTGTCACCTTGATTTTTTTCGGCGTCAGTGAAGATGATTCTAGATAAGCTCTTGAAATGACAAGTTGTTTCATCTTTTGCTCCTAAGTTAACTTTCTTGGCACTCAACGGCAACTCTCTCATCTTAGCTAGATGTCTGATGATAGCAATTCGGTCTGCCAAAACATCTTGTACTACTAAATGTTCATTTTCCGCGGAAGATCTCCGCAGCTTAAACTCATTGCAAAAGCGTGTGATTGTGAGATATGTAGGAATAGAGTCCCCCAGTGTTTCCACTAGCTCGGTGGATATGTCTTTGGTAGGTAGTTTTTTCCAAGCAAAAGTACTTGATGATCGCTACGCTCAGAATTCTCTCCATGATATTCAACAATGCTTTGAACAATGGAACTTTCTGAACTCATGGAAAATGGCTAAGCTGGTATCTATTCATAAGAAGGGCAAAACTAATGACCGATCTCTCTGCTTACTCATTTGGGGAATATTTTCGAGAAAGTTTGGATGGAAAAGATAGAAAATTTGGCTTTAGGCTCAAGAAAGGGACACAGCACACCATCTCGTACTTGTACGATAGTGTGACGCAGCACACCATCTGGTACTTGTATGTAGTATGTGCTTTAGATATTGAGAAGGATTGGCAAGCAGGTCTTCTAATCAAGGTGACATTTTTTGGGTTCCCAGAAGAGGTGATAAGAGTCGTAGCAAGCTATCTTACCAACAGACAATAGTTTTTCAGCTTTACAGGAGCAGATCCTCTCAAAGGACATTTGGCATCAGGAGTTCCACAAGGTTCTAAATTGGACTGATATTTACCACTGACCTTCCCATTCAAGTCCAATTTCTCCCATATGACGATGACACGCTCTTATTCGCGTCGAGTCAAGATCCGTTCAATGTATCGTAGAATCAATTTTACTACTTGGCAGAACTTAATCTTTACTTAGACGAATGAGGCATCAAAATAAATAGCAGTAAGACTCAGCTTTGTGTATTTTACAATCCTGCTAAGTATCGGGGATCCCAGACTATTCACGAAAAACCGAAAAACACACTGTCACGTTCGTTTGATCCTTATGTATGGCGTAAAATCAAAACCGCCTAGTCTGCATTTGAACGCGTCAGGCATCTTTTCACCAAAAAAGATGGACATGACCACTAAAGCTTATTCCAATTGCTATCAGACCTTCCTCGGAATATCTTGTCTTGCATCCCGATTACCCGTTCCAAAACTGCCATGGCAGAAGCAAAGGTATTCGAAAGGAGAATCATGCACCTCTACACTGGCAGATTCAACAGCCACGTAAGTAAGAGGTGGCCGAAAAAGCTTTTGTTTCGAAATTCGGGGCTGAAGCCTCTTGGGACCTCGGTGGTAGAATTAAGTAACGGACATCAGAACGAAATTATTCGGTCACTTGGGCGTACTGATAGCTTTTATCCGCCCCGCGAGGACAAAGTGTCAACAGCAGCTCATGAATGCGCTACAACGAATAACAGAGGCTAGATTTAAGGTCTACGACAAAATTTAGGCTTAATTATGCTAAGTTTCATTTTTGGAATAAGATAGTTATATCTAATTCGTAGCGTAAGGTAGATTTTAAGTGGCTATTGTCAAGATGACTTCAGCTACTGTACAGGCTGGGTATAACTATTCGCGAGAAAAAATAAAATTGCACAAGAAAATATAATAATAAAAAAAAACCAAAAGAGCCAGCAGGCCGAACAAATATAGCCGCTAATTTTTAAGTTCCCATTTTTAATGAGCTCAAGAATGTAGAATCTAATTATAATAAAAATATTTTTCAGTTCGAATTCAATTCTTGATGAACAATCTCTTTTCGTTTTTTTTTCTTCTATTTTCGTGTTATTATTTGGAGTGACAGCATAAATGAATGTAGTCACTTAAACTACTAGAAATGATGACCTACTTATATGAATTTTTAATGCCTGTCTAGTAAGGGTATAAAGATAAAAAATCATTTTTTTTATATCTTTATGAGTATTGCAAATACAATTATCATTCATTATTGGATCACCCCTCCATGAGTAGCTGCCGACAAATCTCGCAAGAAATTAACTTTGGTTCCTCTTGTCCTTCAGCGATATACACTTTTCCACAAATTGCTTACCCCAAACTGGATCGGAGCGCAGCAAAAAGATTCAAAATCGAGTTACATTTCACAACCGATTCGACACTACATCTTTCACCTCTCATTGCAACGTCTGCGTCTGGCCGTTGCTATCAAGCAAACATATCGTACTATCTCTGGCAGTTGCGGTCCACACATGGCATTCAATTAATTAAAAATCAGTTCGGGTCCTTTTAGGTTGCCTTGAGTGATGCCATATTTTATGAGTTTTGCATTCCGATTCAAAGATGCGAATTTATTGCAAACGGATTGTCGTGCACGATGGGTAGTCTGGGGTGAAGAAGATATATTGAGTGCTATAGAAAATTAGAGAATATTTTGAAAATCTTTAATTTCGCCTGCCGTTGGGCGTGTGAAGACATATGTATGTACATATGTACAGATATGCTATGAGTGTTAGCATCTTTACGTATTTTACATATGATAGATAGATTGTAGTAAAGTTAGCATGTCTTATAAGTTCTTTAAGATATTATCAGGTGCAATAAAAAATAGACTTCGATAACAGTAAAATTTAAAATGCCGTCCCTTAAAATGTCATGCCAACGAACTTTTTGCGGTTTTCCGTCAGCTCATCACATCAAGTCCACACGTTACCCAAACATCAAGCTCTGCTGTACGAAAATAGCCATAGTAAACTTCATGATGATGTAGATTCGCACGTTCGCCCTCGTACGTTCGTTCATTCATTTATTTGCGGATTTCTTTAAGATCTGATTCGCGGTTGTTGTTTTTCATTAGTATCTATTTTATCGTATTTTGTTTTTTTTTATTGTTCTTGGCAGCGGAACCACCGTAACCGAGCGAATTGCGCGAGTGTACGATCAACGATGCCGTTGACGATTTGCCGTTGCTCTTGTTTTGTTTATTGTTTTTTGTTTTCAGTTCGGTCTTTATGCTTTTCGTATTTCTTGCTTGGAGCTATTCTGAGGTTGTGTCTTTCTTATTTGCTAGCCTGCCATCGTCTTGGACTGACTGTTTGTGTTTATCTTTGGAGTGAGTTTTAATTATGCACGAGACGACATACCACGAAAACCAAATGGCTTAAAGTGTAGGCTGACGAGACCAGTTCGTCACCGTGTTCGCATTTCGCTTATTTTATGCGTAAATCGGATTTTTATTTCGTTTGCGTGGTTTACTTCGCGTGCTTGTATGATAGTTTTAGCCGCAATGAATGGACATTTTGAAGTTTTGATTTTATTTTATGAGCTGTGGGGCTTGAGTTAATGTGTCGAATCTTAAGTAACCAAACACCGGTAGTCTGAACATCTTATGCAGGGTACGGAAATGCAGATTAAGTTTGGTTATCGAAGCAAATGTAAAAACAGGAAGGACATTTGCTCTGAATTACTAATCCCCGAATCTCAAAAATTCACTTAGAGATATAAAAAATCCCGGCAGATAGTTTTTGTTAACACTTCTATAGATCGTGGAGCCTACAAATAAACATTAGTCAAACTGAAAAAAATTTTGAATTTTGACATTTTGGAATATGTTCAATTTGAGCAAACTCAGGCAAGTGGTCGAATCGAACATTTGAAATTCTTTTTTTTAGGTCCAAAGTACTAGGGATATGGATGTAGCCTCAAAGCTTGCAGGAAGATATACCTACTTTAAGGCTTGAAATTTCTAAGTTCAAAGTTAACAAAGGAGACCAGCGTCAGGAAGGAAAATCCTTCCCCTGTTCCTGAGATGTGAGTATTTATGGGAAACCTTACGGAAGATTTATCTGTAAAATATCCCAGCCACGTTTAGGAAACATATGTTCTACTTGGAAGACAACATAGCTAACCCTCGTACTCGTGCCTCAGGCAACCACATGTCATCCAAATGCCTCTACTATACTACTTGGGCCGGATAACGTCTATTATGTCAAAAATGAACTTTCCAGCGGTATTTGAACGTTTAAAGGTCATTTACATCAGCATAGCTGGTTTCGTAACACACAAGTTGCATTCGTTCTATTGAACCAAATCCTTCGACCAATATTACTAGACTGCACTCTCTAATCTGAGATGAATTCACCGCGTCGCGCGCATAGCTCCTCTACGGAGAGAAACCCGCGACGTCATAGCGATGATCCTCAAGAAAATCCTTCTCAACGTGTCAAGAATTTCAAAACCTTCCCGCGAACGAAGAACATTCCCACATCTTTTGGGGAACTTTTTTTTATGCGTTATGCGATAAATTTAGTGGTGGTATTGGTGCGCTTCTTTTGATGGGTACTCAACTCACAGGTTCCTTTAATAGTGAATCAAAGAAATAATTTGGACTTCTGTTCTATTGAAATGTTCGAACAACCATCTTTTATATTCAGTAAAGCTATGCCTAGGAAATCGCAACCAAACAATTTTTCTCTACTTTGAGAAAATTCAGATAGTAATAAGATTTGTGGTTATTTTGAGAGCGTATTATATTTCCATGATTACAAACTGATTCTGTTAAACCACTGCTAAATCAGATGCTCTTTTTACCCTCACAATATGCATTGTGTAATTTAATTACTTTAGACCCAGCGGGTGGCCGTTTCATTGTCTTCCACATTGATTCAACACTGTTTTGGCCGTACCGCAATACTGTTTCAGCTCTAAGCCCTGGACAAAATCAGGATATCGCTTTTGCAGTGCATCGTCAGATCGCAAATCAGACCTGAATCTTTTACAGGCTGATAGCATCATAAGAATACAGCAGAAACAAAACCTTACGCAATCGATATGACCAATAAATCTAGGCCTACCAACATGCAATAATTTACCGCCGCAAGTAGTTTGTGTAATATAATACAGTCAAGACAACAACACAACTGCTTATAACGAATATTGTATACAAGTTCTGTATGCAACAAAATCAGACCACAACTATTTGAGATGTGTCAATGCAAATGAGATCATCGAAGCCGACAAAGACAACAGGAATGGAGCAAGGTATGAAATGGTGCAACAAAATCGACGGCCAGTGAGTACTATAGCAAAAATGACAATACTCACAAAACGCGGTAAATATGAAATGCTGAATCGCATGCAAACGGAATGTTTGAAAGCATACTATGTTGTCCTGTGTGCATGTAGAGTTTGCGGTTTTCACTTGAAAGACTTTAATAAAGGCTCAAGAAGGAGTTAAAATGTTGCCAGTTGTGTGGTTAGTGGTTGGGTTTAGGGTTATACATTCGATCTTACTCCTGTACATGGTCTTTTATGCTACTACATACTGCGTTAAGTATGAGGTGAATTGAATAATTTAACAGGAATATGGCGGATTAATATTGGAAGAGGTTCAGGTAAATTTATTTAGCTTATAAGATGAAACCCAAAACTACGATGGTAGTTTGATAAGTCAGTGACTTTTTGAATGAACGATTTTTCTTCGACAAATAAGCATTTTCTTTTCTCAATCATAGTATCCTTTTAGCTGTATACACTTAGTTCAGCGATTTTACAATTTTTTTATTCCGTCCAAATAATAGGTTTCGCCAAGGCCTTCAAAATATGCGTTTGTTTCAGTGATGACTTTTTTTCAGTGATAACTGAGCGTTCCATTTCTTCAGGCTTGGAAACAGGAAATAGTTGCAGAGGCCTAAATTTGGAGAATACGCTGGATGGGGTAGCAGTCCCCAGCCCAATTTATTGATTTTTGCCATGGTGACTATACACGTGTGCACCCGTGCTTAGTTTTGATGGAACACTTTTTTGTGCTTTAAATCAATATTGAATCTGTTTAAAACACCCTTTTCAAGGTTATCAATGTGAATGATATCGCGTGCATCCCAAAAAATTGTGGCCCTGACCTTGTTGGCCGACCCACCCATCTTGGACTTTTTAAGTGTACGTTTACCCAAAGAAACTCACTGTTTTGAAACGGCGCAAAACGAAACAGCGCAAAAACTCGTTCTGATTGCGGCTGAACATTGCCAAATACTCCTTTGAAGTGGTCACACGATTCCGTTTACGGTCGAGTGAGAGTAATCGTGGCAGCCATCGCGCGGATAGTATTTTCATGTCAAAATATTAATGTAAAATGTGATGTACCCGCTTAGTTGAGATGCCTATAGCCTCAACCTTTTCACGCACTGATTTTCCGATCGTCCAATATCATTCTATGGATTTTATCGATTCTGGTGTGGCGACCTCTTTTGGACGACTTGAACGTTCGGCGTCACTTGTGCTCTTACGATCACAGCGGAGCTCAGTAAAAAATTGATGGTGCAGAGTGCCAATAGTATTTGTCAAGCCTTGTTTTGGTTTCGGCGGTGTTTTTTTACGCAGAAAGTACATGATCATGACACGAATTTCATTTTTTTCCGTTTTCGTGAAAATTCATGAGGTTCCCTGTTTTCAATCGCTGTCAAACCTAAGCTAAATGGCGCAGCTTGCTCAAAATTTTACAGTAGTCTATTAATAGATGGCAGTTGACGGGAGCAGTGTTTTATTTAAATTTAATTTGCGGGAAATTCAAAAAGTCACTGACTTATCAAACTGCCTTCGTAATTTGGTTTGAATCAGGTTATTCTAAGGTTTTTCGCAAGCTCCGTAACACACACTGAAATATCAAATAATTAGCTATTTATTTTACCAAGCAAGGTTTACTTATATAAATGCCAAACAAATTAAAATAGAAATAAATAAAAGTTATCAAAGTCGTAAGGAGTGTACTATTCCCTCAGAGCGGAAAGTAAACATTGTTTTTGCATGGACTCAGGTCTGTCACTGTGGATTTCTAGGTAGGGTTACAGATAATGCAGGTGTATTCGAGAAGAAATGGTACGAAGGTAGTGTATTATGATCATATGGCCCAGAAGTTTTCAAATTTCTTGGCTCGTCGTTTAATCAACCCGAGGTGTTTATTCGCATGGAAGTAGTCATAGTGCAAGGTGAAAAGAAGTTTCTCATTTAAGGCATTACTTTGATCAACAACGCTATCAACGCGATTTAATACATTTTTGCCGAGAGAGAACGAACATTGGAATTCACTTTGTGCATTTGTGGATGAAACTTATAACTTGTTACTTATCAATATTAAGTACTTATTTATATTGCTCCACTGATGAGGTGATTCAAACTTGGATGGGAGAAAAAGTGAATCAGATTTAACTACACTTTGAGATCTTCTGCATAAAGTAGATGAGGTATATTTGATAAGACGTTAGACAGATCGGAGATGAATTTGATAAAAAGTGGTAGCAAATATATTTTTTGACAAAACTCCTTAAAATTTTACAAATTGAATTCGATTGTGGGGGTAGAAACTGAGCCAGCTAAGTAAAGTTCCGGCAAGTCCAAATTTTTGCAGCTTTACGATGAAGATAGAATGGTCAAATCTGTCAAAAGCTTAGTTAAAGTTAGCATAGATTGCTTCAGTTTGGTAGCCTCTCCCCATTTTACACAAAACGTCCAAAACTAGAACTGTTAAATTTGTGGTGGTTGGGCGACCTTTTTTTATAAACCATCCTGTTAATCATTCAGACGGGAATCAACAAGTGGCGTAAGTGTATCGTTGACAACCATTTCAAAAAATTTTGTAATGGAAGATAAGATAATCTATCAAGCCACAGTGGTCAAAAGTAAGCAACCACAACTTTAAAATCTGCAGAAAATGAGCTTTAGTCCTCGCAAAGAAACAAACGCGAAGAAATATCATCATACAAATGAACAAAATACGTTTTCCGCACATAAGGAATAACACTAAAACTGCAATTGTTTATGCGCAAACTGTATTTCCTAAGTTGTCCCTATGCATAATATCAAAAGCTCTTAAATATTTCTTTAAATATAAATTTAAATAGTATTAGCACCCCAAAAGAAGGTTATTCACATTTCTAAATAAAATAAAGCTAAGATTACATCTGTCAGCTCAAACCACCAACGAAGCTGGGTGCATAAAAAACACCGTCAGGAACTATAAGATTGAATTTGTGACAGCAAGGAAAAAAAACAATCTCTATGTCCTCACCAACAGAAAAGTTCAGATTGAAAATTAAAGCAATCCCACGACAACCCTCGTACGGGTCTAGGGGTTGAAGCTGGTAGAGAGCTTCATTACAATTTTTTTAATCATTGTGGATACGAGTGTGGAGTGATTAGTTCCACGACTCACTTTACCCCTGATTTAAATCAGGTACCTAATCAGAGCTAGGTGAACTCAAAGCTTGGTGCGCGGACCCTCGTCCGAACCTGGATTCAAACCAGGGACCCCACACGCAAGAAGCCAGTGCTCTACCCACTAGGCTACTCAAGCTGTAAAATTGAAAATTACATACTGCTAATAATGTGTTAACGAGCATCAAACCACTTACGTCAAATGTCAAGATCGAAGTTTATATCAACGTAAATATTAAAAAGATTGCAACATGAATAAGTCATTGTGGAATCATCTTTAAAAGCCGTAATATTCGTTATAAAAGGTTGAGCGAAAAGAGAGCTAGCAAAATTAAAAAAAAAGAATTGAACCTTAGACGGAGCCTTGAGGAACACCAAGATTTAGAACTTTCGGTCGCCTCAAACACATTGATTCTTACGATTGGCTGTCGATTCTGTAGGTAAATGGCGATTCAATCATGTACAAATATTCTGAAACCGCCTTTAAAAAGTTTATCAAGGAGTACGATGTGGTTAGATATCTCAAACGCTTTAGATATAAAGGGCGTTTTTTGCTTGGAAATAAAGGGTGATTTCACACTCAAATAAAACAAAAAGTATCCAACGGATACTTTTTTTATTCCAAAATTTGGTTCTTTACATTTTCTTTTTGAAGATGATCTTGTGCTAATGACCGCTGTGATTACCTCTTAAAAAACCAATTCTAGAGGTCCGATTTTGTTTTTGATGCAACAGGGGCTGTATATCATCAATGACACGAATTATGTTGGGTTCTAAAGCGTCGATCGTCAAGTAGACCAATGATTTAACGTATCCCCACAAGAAGTAGTCCTACGGAGTCAAATCGCACGATCTCGGTGGCCAACTGACGAGTCCATTTCTCAAGATAATACGTTTTCCGAATTTCGTCTTCAGTAAGTCGATGTTTGCGGTCGCTGTGTGGTACTTGGCGCGGTTTCGTTCAAACTACATCACTCTCATATCCATATGACGCAAATTCGAGAATAGAAACTGGTTTATCATCTATATGTACCGGTCGCCATTGGGCCTTTTTACACTTGTATTCTTGATGCACTCCTGAAACTGGTTTTACACAATCAACATTTCCACACTTGGTGTGCATCAGCAACGGAAGTCTTCATATACCGATTATGCATATGAATGTGTGCGTGTTGTTGTTTTCTCATTTCGACTTGAGTGTTTCATGAAAAATTCCCGTGAACTATGTTTATAGTTGTGTTAGTGATTTGCATCAGTTTCAATCAGTTTCAAAAGTGATCAAAAATTCTCTCCAAGTGCATCACTTTTTGTAGAGATTTCCCCTCGATTCTTCTGCTTCTTGCCCAGAAAACCGGTTATAGGACTGCATCAAGAATACAAGTCTAAAAAGGCCCATTGATAGAAACACACTCTCGTTAAACAGAGGGTCAGCCACAAGTTTATTTCTGGCACATTTTCCGAACGTGCGACGCGTCCGATGGTCATACGGCATTTATTCTTGCACCAATTGGACATTTCGCATAATTTACCACAAAGTGAAAGGACAAAGCATGCGAATGGACAAATTTGTGTTGTCAGCAGCACTGGCTTCGACGGCTGCGATATTCTTTTTGCAACGCACTGTTCTCAATCTTGCCGTTGGTCTAGGGTCCAGTAACGTGAAGTGGTTGCGAAAATTTGCGATCGTATGGCGAATCGTACATGCAAATGGACGATTACGCAGTCCATCGTACTTAAAAAGCGATCTTTGAGTTTCCTTGAATTCCAAAATTCAAATTTCGACGATTTGTAAAAATGACAGTGAAATTGACAGCTGCCATCAGCTCATTCCAAAGTGATGGATGTCGGAATGCTGCAGTGCAATCCTTTTTCGAAAACGTTTGAAAAAGCAGATAAAACAGAAATAGATCTGTAGTTGTTCAATGATTTCGAGTCACTCTTCTTATGTAGTGGAATAACTATTGTAATTCTCAAGGAGCGAAGTAAGCTATTTTAAACACACTGAGGTAAACTAAGAAACTCAAAACATAAACGATTTGAAAAGAAATAATTTTTATAGTTTTACTAGACATCGAATCAAGTGAAGCTGAATTTGAGCACTTTAGAGTCATAATAAGTTCATGAATTTGATTGGTTGAAAAAAGAATGAAAGAAAAGGTTTGAGATTGAAAATCTTTGTTGCGGATGAGATCGCCAGCCCTGTTGAAAAAAAACGAATATTAGCATTAATGCTCGAAATTGTAGATGCAACTCCGCAAAATGGATTGCTGCACAAATTAGCTAATTCTTGATTATCGGTAACTATGTTACCATCACTAACAATGATATCATCTTCCGTTGATTTTTTTCTACATAAAATTTCATTAATAAGTTTCCACGCTTTTTTGGGTTTGACTATATTTTCAGAAAATCTTTCACAACAATACATATACAGTCAATTTGAAGTCCAAGACTTGAGTTCATGGCTAAGTTTTTTAAAATAAGTATTTAATCTCGCATTGCAGGAGTGTTGTTTTAATTAAGAGTTTTTCAATTTAACTTTTTCAGCAGGCAAAAATTCATCTAATTTGGTTAAATTTATAAACATTTTTATCGGTTGTTTTGAAGCTTGTATAGCCTAGAGAGTTGAGTACTAGCTTCTAGTGTGTGGGTCTCCTGGTTCGAATCCAGGTTTGAACGAGGGTTCGCGCACCGAGTTTTGGGATCACCTAGCTCTGAATAGATATTTGAGCTAAATCAGAGGTAAAATGAGTTGTGGAATTAACTCTACGCTCGTATACAAGTTGATTGTAAATTTGTGAATGAAGCTCTCTACCATCTTCAACCTCTAGACCTTACAAAAGGTTATCGTGCGATTGGTTTACTTTCTTTCCATTACTCGACTACTATTCGCAATATTTGCATTTAGTTGGAGTAAGAAAAAGCTCAAAAGCAATACAAAGACTGTCAGAAGCAAAAATTTCCTGCTAGAGTTCGTCAAGTAAAGGCATATTTCAATGCGATTAACTGTGTGACCTATCTATATTGTTAATTGGCAATGCTAAAATCAAACTCAATAACATCAAATGTACCCGCTTAAAATGCATTATTGTTTCTATGCAGTCTAAAAAAAATAGATGGTCTAGACAAGAGCTAAAAGGACTAATTGTCATTGGTTTCTAAATAATGCAATTTTACCCGAAACAAAAGCAACAGGACGGCAATGAACGATTTTTGAATGAACAACGAACAATATTAAACCTTTTTCAGTAATTTTTATTTCTGAGCCTTTTTTCGAGCAACACATATTTCTTAGCACTAATGGAAGAGCAATACTTGACTGTATGCTTAATCTTATCTCATCATAACTAACCCGGATCTCGCAAAACTTCAAAGACACTTCATATGCAGTTCTTTGAAAATCGTATCAAGTAAGTAGCTTTAGCATCTCATACGTTTCATTAAAATTTCATTATTAAACCATTTTAAATCGCAATCTTTTACGTTTCAACCTCGAACCAAACTATGAACTCTATTCTTCTGAGACATTTCAAACCGCCTGACATAAAATAGTTTAATCTTCTGCCGGAACCGCGTCGAATCGAATTCGAATCATATTCAAAATAATTCTCATTCAATAAGTGTGATTGACGTTAGCAGACATCATTTATCATTCTGAAGTTTATTGGCTCTACACACCCGCCAGCTTTTTTCCCATTGTCATACAAAGATATTTTCATAAAAATGATGACTATTGTTGCTAAGCTTTTTTCTTGATGCTGACTCGGGTCATAGATTCCCACCTACGTGACAGACAGCGTCTTTTAATCCATGTAGAGTAGATGCGAGAATTTTATTTGAACTTGAAATCACAGTCGCACATTTAGATACATTGCTCACAAGTGTTTCTTCGAAGCGAATGGGATTGTGCGAGGTGTGAGAAATGGGACGGTGTGGCGTGGTTATTGATGCGATCGTAAAACGAGATGAATGTCTGATATGGTGAACGACGGACGCAATGTGTGAAGATATATTCAGGTGAGATTCTAGGCAGCTGCTTCTTTTAAAGCTAAGTTTAATTTGCGTCCGAACGGAGTACCAGAAGATAATCGGATGATTCTTGGTTGCTAGAAAAAAAAAACGCCCACACACCTCTACCCGATGAATTAGCCTGTTCCGCATATACAAACCACTTCAAACTAAATATTATCGAGTATTGAGGAGCGAGACATGTAAATTTAATCAAACAAGCAATCAATCAATTACACATCAGTTTGTTCGATTCTATCTTGCGCCGAGGAGAATCGAACAAGTTCGAGGGAAACACTTCGAAGAGCAAAAAAAAAATGAAAACGACAACGGCCCAAACTACACCGTGACAAGCGATTTATTTCGAAGATTGGTGTTTGATTTTTTTTACGCAATAGTCGAAGCTTGTTTTTGGGCGTTACAAAGATTGGCACCTAGCAAAAAAGTCAAGATAGATTGTTGCGAACGCAGGTGATTCGAAAAAAATAACTGTGGCGATCGAGCTAGCCGGCAAGAAGCTTTTTGTAAAATTGGAAGTGAAGTGGCACCAGCCGGACGCGAGCGTGGCCACCGTCAGTCGCCTGAAAGTAATTTTAAGTAAGTAATGCCCCGGAGCCAAGAAGAGGTTCGCTATCGCCCATCGAACATCCAAATCTATCTTTGATCAAGAGTCATTTAATGAAAGATAAGTCAAAAAGTTCAGCTTAGAGGTTTCAAGCGAAATGAATAGGCTCATTTGCCGATGGTTATTTATAAAAATATGGTTAGACGGTACCCATCAATATTTATGTACACTTTCATCGTTTGGTTAGTTCTGGGATGATAATAGCCACACACAAAGTGGCGTTCTTAGACGCATACATCACCTTGATTAGATCTCCTAACTTGCGAATCAATCACACACTGATTTTCTCAAAGAACTTAATTTTGATGAGAAAATCGGTGTGTGGTTGATTATTCTATTGAATATGATTGATATTGATTTTAATTTGCTACAATCACTTTTATTTAACAAGTTTTATTCTTCTTCTTTCCAGAAAAAAGTCATAACTCTTACACATTATCCCTGCAACTTCTTGGTATTTTAAAGAGCGTTACTAAACATTCCATATAAATTCTGTGCACACTGCAGACTCAGCAATGAGTTCACGTAGTTCATAGTGATCCCGAGATAGAATCTTTTCAAAAGCTAGAAGTCTACCTAACCCCCGACTATGATCGCGTTTACGTTGTCAGCCGTCTTTGTGCTTCGTCGTCGTAATAATTCTTAACGTGTTTATCGGCCAACCCAATCTACGACACGATCATGATGAAAAATTTAACCAGTTTTATTGCATCCCAAAAAGTTTATAGTGTCACAGATGAGGTTTTATGTTAGTTAATTTTTTTTTCATCGTAGAAGAACGGATTCCATTGGTGTTACCAGTCAGTCGCTTGAAAGGATAATGTTTGAAGATAGAGGCTTGCTTGGTGTGTTTTTTTTTATTTGGGTTTTGGAAAAGATTGAAAAAAAAAACTATTTGTAGTGAGTTTGAAAAGGATTTTGTTCATTTTCAATCAAATTGTTTTGCTTTTGAAAAACAAGCTATGTATTAAATTTTGTAACTGAATTTGAAATTGATTTTCTGTTTTGCTATTTCGGATTATTTCTTATTTTATCTACTCTATTCTTGTAACTGAAGAGTAGCAAAATAGTAATGCTACAAAACTAGAATGCTGACATTTTGTTACGAGTAATAAATAATAATAAATGTTACATGACTGCCAAATTTGTATGCAAAAGTTAAGGCAGTTTTTTTTTTTGTTTCATGCGAGATATTCATAAGTTTCACGGCACATGTATCAGGTATCTCACAAAGTTATATTGCCGGGCTGGTGCTCTAACTATCATCACAGCTCGCCCTTTGCTTTCAGTATATCAACCTAAAGTTCAAATTTTTTTTTCAATTTTGAAAACTGAAAAAGCTTCAGCTTTAGGTTTACTTTGAATTTAAAGACCAGCTGTGATGCTGTCTACTGATAGAAATTTGTGGGGCACCTCTTGTTATATGTGCTGTAGAAGGACTTTTTACACTGACAATATAGAATAAATGTCTGTTAGTAACAAAACTTGTGACTCCACTTGCCGGAAAACCAAACTTTACCAACTTAAAAAGCAGTCTTATATGGAATGGACAGTCTTTTAAGTGTCCTAAGTGAGTAATTTAACCCTCTTAATTTATTTATTTATTTAACAGTTCTCCAAAACAACAGACTTACGTCTAATTATAGATTAGAAAAAATTAAAATAAAACAAGAAAAAGATAATTTAAAAAAAGCTAATCCAAGAAAAGTGAAAAAAAGAAAAAACTAATTAAACTAAAATACTCTACAATAATAAAAAAAGACCCTAGCGAATCAGAACCGCTAGAAACACGAATGTTCGAAGGACAGTAGAGGATTTGTGCAGATTTTGAGTGTGTATTCTATCACTACTTACAGTTCCTACTTAAAACTAATACACCCTAAATAATAATAGAATCTAAGCTTATTTTAATTTCGGTGACTTCATCGAAAGCTACTGCGGTAGAAAGATGTTTGGGGTTGCCATCCGAAAAATGTCCAGAGCTTAGAAAATTTTAACAATGTTTACTTATTTTCATTGCAAATGTTTGCGATGAAAATACTTAATGCAAGCATTTATTGGGACGAAAATAAAAATGTGTCGCATCTGCCTTACGTTGAAGTCAGCCTAATATGCGAATTTCGTATTGATCCGATGACTGCATCGTATTGATCCGATGACAGGGATGCAAAAAAATTTAGGGTAACCATTCGCAAAAGTTTTCAAATTTTCTAGATCTTAATATTTGGTGTTTATTTTCACTATAAGATTACTACGATTTGAAAATTCTATGCTAAAATCGTTTACTAAAGGTATGCCAAAAAAATACAAAAACAACCATAGCTGGCAACCCTATCATTGTATTTAACTTAAATTTCTACTGAATATTGCCTACAATAAGTTTAATTTACCATTTTAATTTCGTTATGATTCTTTGACTGTACTGGAAGCTATAGGGCAAAAAGCTTTATTTTCCTCAGAAATTTTCAAAATTTAAGAAACCAAAATTACCATAGCTGGCAGTTCCAACCGAATTTTTCAACCCAATTTCTACCAAACGTGGTTTAAAGTAAGGTTCAGCTACTGTGTGAATTTCGTCAAAATCGAATGACTAAATCAGAATTTATAGGGCCAAAAGCAGTTATTTTTCTTAGTGTTTTTTCAAGATGGCAGCACTGGCACGAAATTGCCCGCATTTCAAAATCGCTTCTATCAGACTTGGACAGGACTATTTAAGACCAATACATTCTGTAAATTTCAACTAATTCTGATTATCGGGTCGTGAGTTTCCGTGAACAGAAGTTTTTGATGCTAAAAATATAAGTAAATTGGGAAAGGGTTACCAGGCGTGCCCGTTGTAAAATTTTAATTTTTTTCTTTGACTATGGAGACAAAGCATAAGACTTATTTATGAGTGGCTTTTTTTCCAAAAAGCGATAATTTTTCAGGAGATTCGATGATTTAAATGTTGTCACTTTCAGCACCTGCCCTGGCTACAGAGTTGCCAACATGCTCATTAAAAGCTACACAAATTTACAACTAAATGACACCAATATGTTCTGAAAGTTTCATAATAATTGAATAGCTCTACCAAAAGTGATCGTAATTTAAACATTTTCAAATTTTCCCGTTCTCTTTTTAGGCACCTAGCGCACACATGGGGTTAAAAAATTCCAAAACATTATCTGATTCACATGTAAAACACGTTCAAAATTTATTTTGTTAACTTCATTTTTGCACAAATTATTTGTGGACGTAATAATAGGTATATTAAAAATATTACTAAAATGGCTGCCGCCGCTAAAGGGTTAAAAATAATTGACATTTAGTGAGACTTGGACGTATTCTGCATATACATTAATGTATCCTGAAAGTTTCAGCTGAATCGGATGGCGCGTTCCCGAGAAATAGTCACTGAATTTTTTTGATGATATATATATATATATATATATATATATATATATATATATATATATATATATATATATATATATATATATATAAGAGCTATATATAAAAGCTATATACAAAATCACATCATCTTTTTGCTTTGAGCCAACCTGGCTGGTGCCAACGTTTAAATGGCGTCCTTGCTTAGCATATACAACCATGATATTGCCATGTCGACTACACATACGAACGAAGGTAGCAGCTCTGATCTAAAAAAGCACTCTGCGCTCCGAACTAAGAAGTTCCGGAAGCACATTGCTAGTGTCCAGCGCAGGTGCACCTTGCGAATCGCCTGTAGCTACCGCACGGTCTCAGAAGAGGCTGTAATGGTGGTATGGGGAGTAATCCCGATCGATCTTCTAGCGCGGGAATGCAAGGAAGGGTCCTTCATTCGCTCAGAGTTAGGCAGAACTGAGGCTCTGACGCATGCGCTTACCCTCCAACTTTGGCAAAAACGTTGGAGTGAAAGCGATAAAGGACGCTGGACGGCGTAGCTAATTGGTCTCATTGAGTCTTGGCTTAACCGGAGCTACGGAGAGGTAAACTTTTACCTTTGTCAATTCTTGTCGGGGCACGGTTACTTCAGGAAATACTTGAACAGAATGGGTAAGGCGGTCACACCGTACTGTCGATGCATTGTTTAGGCGGGTTCCGACTCGGAACTTTGTGGGCCTGTACATGGTCTTTTTTTTAGTGAGTCAAACCTCACATACCCCGTGGTTATAGGTCATTTGGGTATCTGTTCAGCAGATTTATTTTTGGCCATTTACACTATTGGGAAAAAAAAACAAAAATATATATACATTTCCGAGTCAAATTCATAAATTTTTGATACAAATTCATAATATTTTCCAGTCTAATTCAGTTTTTTTCACATCAAATTCGTAAATTTTCGGGGGCAGTAAAAGGAACTCTAAGCAAAAAGGAAGAGGAGACCCTTATCTGCTCGCAAAAGTTTAGTCAGTCGTAACAGGACTTACAGGGCCCCCTGTGGTTTGTAAATTAAGTTAAGGTAATGGTTCACGTAATAGTCTAAGATTTAGATACATTGAAATAACTTTTGGGCCTGGAATATGGCGAATAGATATATTAGTTTAATTCAACTTTAGTAATTTGGATTTAAAGAGAATCAAATGATTCCCAGTAAAAAAATTTTATAACGTTAGAAACACTTGAGTTGAATATTTTAAGCTTAATCAAATTCTTCAGTCGAGTTTAGATCTTACTTCATTCTATGAAAGGATTAATGATGAGTCTAGGAAATAAACTCATATAGAAATAGCCCTACACTAAAGAGCAGTGTTTTAGCCTGGATGTTAATAATCTTAATCTAGCCTAAAAGATAGCAGGATATTGTTAGGTTGCAAATAATCAAAATCAGGTAACAATTAATATTGGAAACTACATTATCTATTTTGGTAATATCTGCTTTCCTGTCGTATTATCTAACAGCCCAAATAATCAATTACATTATTGATAGACGTCTGTATGTGCATGCGTATACCAAATGTATATAAAAAAATATTTGAACACGAAATATATTCAAGAAAAATATATATGTACATTATGTATAATTACCAAGCCACCTCAACAAAGATTTTCCACATTTCTTAAACATTATCGGCGTTGGCGACTTACCTGAAAATAAAATTATAACAATTGATTAGATGAAATATACTTTGGCTTATGAGTTTCTATTGTTGTATTTATATATCAGTTATGTTTACTATGCACAATCAAGCGCTAAATTATTCCAATCGAATCATACATTGTGACAAAGAGCCGTAAAACAATTACACTTCGATTCGATTAGATGCAATTCAAAGACAAATAAAATGCAGACAACAACTGAAATGCGCCGGTCTATACATTTCGGGTCTAAAATTCACAAAATATTTGAACTATAACGAACGTATTTGACTTCATCAAATGCTTTATGCATATCGAGGCGTGCTGTTTTAAGCTTTTTCAATCGCACAAATCAATTCGAAATAAACAAATCGTGTCGAATAACAATAGCAGAACATGTAGACTTAAAGCATTATGGATTGTAAACAATGAACTCAGTCATGAATCTAATCGGATAATTCGTTATAGCTGGGAGTCTATTGTATTGATCGCGGGAAATCTCGGTTTTTGATATCAGTTGATTTCTGCAATCAATTTCAGTCAAAATAAACTGTGAGCCAGTGGCAGATTTAAAAAGTATATTTATCGAAAATTGCACTAGAAATCATATCACAAACTTGTTCTGTTACGATCTTTATCCGTGCTTAATATCTTACGAATTTATTACCGGCCAACAGCTTCCTCTTGCAACGATCAACCATTTGCGCATATCATCATCAAAATCAATCTCTCATCCAATTTAAGAGCGTTTACTGACACCCTAATTCGGCATTCATCCCCCGGGCTACGTTCTTCCAACTCTTGACATCCGTATCGGACCAGACCGACGACAGAACGACGAAATGACATTATTTTTATCAAAGATGTAATAAATTCTCACAGTTGGCGACATCAATTTGAATGTTGCTTTTGGCGCATTTTTGCCGAGTTTTTATGATAATCGTCGGGCATAAATTGTTTACTCTTTAAATAATTAAATTGGTGTGGTTGAACTTGTAGTGCGTGGGCATGCGCGTGCAAAGCTGGGCGGTTGGACGTGATTTTGATTATTTATTGGCAACAATTAGTGTGACGCCGTGGCTACCGGTTCTTCTTATGTGGCACTTACATACGTATCTATGTATGCTCGATGTTGGATTATAATGAATTTAATATATGAACTAGATGGATTTATGGAAGTGAAATGTGGATTGAAAATAGAATCAGAAAAACAATTTTAAAATATCAAAGTGTCATTTACTGTACTTGTTATATTAGTTTTGAATTGCGATATTGGCTGACAGGCCGCCTCCACTAGCAATTTCCCATGGCATACCATTTGAAATTGCTAATGGAGGCGGCCTATGGTATGCCATATGATATGCCATTTGCTTGGCCATCTGGCTGGCAATATTTTGACAGTTCTTCATTTTCAAAATGGCGTTGACCCGTGATCATGCTCCGCTTCTTATGAGAAAATGAAGGAATTCTGAATTTTCAGGGATTATAAGATCTCGGTAAGTAATCCAAATAGTTTACAGAGCATGGAATGGTGGGATGCGAAAAAGTTGAACGATGATACGGAAATTTTTTAAAAGAGATTTTTTTTTACAATTTTTAAGGATGAGTAAGTAGATGAAACTGACTATTGATGATCGGCGGATTTTTTTTAATGACTTCTACCCCATCCCCCATCGTACCCCAGCAAATCATATAATAGTTTCACCTTCATTTGAAATTTCACCCGCTTATCAACAGCAGAATTCCTTTGCTCTCTGCTTCAAATAACTTATAGCATATAACAAATAACAGATGAAGCACACGTCCTGGATCAACTGGATCATCTTCAGATGCACTGAAAAAACACATAGCGCCAGACGCCATAATTTATAGACTTCTGGCGCCATGTACAAAGTCAATTTCGGTCGATTTGTGATAAAATATAGCGCCACACGCCAAAGAACATAGGAGCAGACGCTATGCTTATAGCCCTCCACGCCATGTACTATAGTCTTCCACGCCATACAGTATAGTCCTCTACGCCATGCACTATAGCTCTCCACGCCATGTGCTATAGTCCTCCACGCCATGTACATGACGTGGAGGACTATAATACATGGCGTGTAGGCCTATGTACTTTTCGCCATGTATTATGGCGTGTGGCGCTATATTTTATCACAATCCCTAAATCGACTATGTACATGGCGCCAGAAGTCTATAAATTATGGCGTCTGGCGCCATGTGTTTTCTCAGTGTAATAACAATTGTTTGTTCCACATTGTTTTTTCTAATGTTCCTTATTTTAATCTATCTCTTGCCTTATCATCCTTTCTTTACGTTGTTCCTGACCATCATGATCCTTCTTTTTCCATTGAAATTTTGGATAGATTTATTGGATAGACAAACGCATAAAGAGTAGAGCTGTGCCGTCTTTCAACTTTTTTAAAGCTGATTATGAAGAAATTACTGCTGAGCTCCTCGTTATGTATCAAATGGTTTTTTTTCTATCGTGGGCTTGAAATCAATCACACTTTTTCTTCTTTTTATTGTCTTTTTAATTCTTTTGTATCTACATTTACTCCTGTGTCTCATACCCGTCGTCCTTGGTTTTCTGTGGCAGTCTCTAAATCTTTGTGCGAAATAGATAAGGCCATGAATTTCTTCATAGTTCATCTGTTGAAGCTTTTCAGCGTCATCGGTCTTTGCGAGTAATGGTTAAAATGGCAATTGAAGGAGCGAAATGTGGGTACTTTACCAAATTTCGTCAAATAACGCGAAACCTTGCAAGTATGTCCGTTCCTTTACAACTAGTAACCAATTTCTTAAATTTTTTTGTTGAGGAAAATACTACTTCTAATCCTCAAGACATTTGTGATTTGCTTGATAAGTTCTTTATTTCTTCCTGTTCCTCTCCTAACATTGCTTCAGGGAACTGTGCTGCTTCTGTTTCTTCTCATGAGGTTTTTTGTGATGGCTAATCGTCTGGAGGTGGAAATGTTAATATCTTCGTTGGAACACTCAGCGAATAGCGGCCTTGATGGTAATCCTAACGGGTTTCTTTAGTCTCTTGTGCCTTCTTTATTGTGTTCCTCTGTCTATTTTATTTAACTTGAGCTTATCCGTTGGTGTTTTCCCTTCTAGCTGGAAAAATGCCAATGTTTTTTCGATTTTAAAGTCAGCGGACATTGGTAATGTTGCCAAATACCGACCTATGTATATTTTCCTAAGTTGCTTGAGCGGATCGTTCATGAAAGAATTCATACTGCTTTTAGTCACTTATTTTGTAAAGAGCAATTTTGATTAATTAATGGACATTTTACGACTACTAATTTAGTCGAATTCATTAATTTAGCCACGTGTACTTTGGATATCAGTCTACAAGATAATGTAATTTACACTGACTTCTTGAAAGCATTTGACAGGGTAAACCACTGTAATTTTGGTGTTTCCAGTTCGCTTATATCCTGGCTTTCTTCGTATATCCATGATCGCAATGTCGTGTTGTTTTTTTTTCAATTGTTTTTCTTCCTCTACTTTCTACCACTTCTGGCGTTCGCGAAGGATGCATCCTTAGTTCCCTTATTTTCACGTTATTTACCAATGACCTTTCTTGTGGCTTTAAGTCTGATTCTCTTTCATTAAATGATTGTAGTAATTTACAATCGGATTTTTTTGTTTTAAGTGATTGGTGCTCTTCGAACTCATTTGCTCTCAATGTTTGTCTGATACTTTTTCTCTGATATTTTTTTGAAGCTGCATAAATTTTCGAAGTTTCGTAATTCAGGAGCATTTCCCCAAGTTTCTTCGACTTATTGAATCCAACCACAATAATTAATGAGGTGAAAGTTCAAGAGTCTGCAGGTGGGAATTGCATTTTTCTGGGAGGAACCAGTGCTATTTTTCTGGGAGGAGCCAGCTTGATGTGTGGGGGGGGGGGGTCCCCAGCTCCCGTTACGACGCGCCAACAAATGTTGGACGGATTTCAAAGCATCTATAAGGTACCTAAAGTGGAGACATCCCACTTGAGAGCAATATTCAAGGACATTATGAACGAAGGATAGGAAACTACCTACAGGTGTTGATACATTTACGAGAAATTTAGAGAACCTCAGGATAAAACCAGACAATTGTGATGCTGAGGTAATGGTGGTCAAATTTAAGCTTGGAAACAAGAACAACACTCAGAGTTATCCCCATACAAAGGGCAAGACGGCTTTATCAACGAAGAGAGACTGGCAATAAACAGAGAAAACAGAAAAGGACCAAAAATAGATTCTTGGGAAGCTCATGTTATAAGAAAGAAATAAGTTAAAGAATACGATACACATTAAAAAATTTAACAAATCGAAAATGCTTCAAAAACAGTGGCTTATGATCAAAAGAGTCAAAAGCTTTACAAATGGATATGTACAAGGCAACTTGAATTCAGCTGATTTGAATTCACCTTGGCCTAATTTGAGTTCCATCGAATTGCTGTGGATGATATAAGAACCGATTTGGAACAAGCTTCCTAAGAGAACATTGCACGTCTTGCCCTACTTCGACAACATTATTTGGAAGAGTTCCAAAAGCCTACCTTTTTGTAATTAATTCAAATAGGAAGACTCAAAAGTTACAACGAAACTAGCAGTTAAATTTTTTTAACGTAATCATTCTTTTTCAAGATAATGCTAAAAATTAGTTTTGGTCGATTAAGATGTTCATCGAACCAAGATTGTTAACAGATAGAAATATAATCAAAAGCCCTAAACAAGAAGAGCAAAGCAAAATCTTTGAAAAAACAATTTTGAGCGTGAGCTATCTCGAGCTTTCGTAATCATTAAATTTTTACAATAAATCGTTGCGCTTTTTGCCTAATTTATGGTGAAAACTCCTAAGAGATTTTGATTGATAAGCATGTAAGTAGTGGTATTTTCTAACGATACACACATAAAAGCGCTGAGAATCGGAAGAGAAGAAAACGTTCATTTGTATCTATGATTGTAGCCTGTTGCCTAGAAGAAGGAAACCGGATCCTGGCATGTGATGTCCCTGGTTCAAATCCAGATACGGACGTGAGCCGGCGGAACTAGGTTTTGAGTTAACCTAGCTTTGAGTAGGTACATGAGCGAAATAAGGGGCATGTGAGGCATGAGGCATATGAATAAAGAGGCATGATGCATGTGAATGAAGAGGCTATTCACACGCCTATTGAGGCTATTCAGCCGAAAACTGAAAAAAAACCTTGATTATGCAAATGACATCTGTCGCCTGCAATTGCCGAGACACAAAGTGAAATAATTTTGGTTTACATTTTTTGTTCTGTTTTTGAAAAAAGATTTCTTCTTTTAAAGTGACTCTCCTTCTTGGATCGAACTTCTTGTTTTCTGTCGTGTTAAAGGACATAGCTTGATGACGATCCTTTAAAGAATTCAAATAAGTTTTTGATTTCAATGCTTAAATGGATAGATTATTAGCGATTGGAGTCCTTTTGGACATTGTGAAGTTAGCAGCTTAGAAGTAAGGAACATCATACTAGATATTCAGTAGTCAGGGCTCCCTAAATTCAAAAAGTGTTACCATATGTTATCTCAAATAAGCTCTAAGGGCTATACATTTATCATTTTGGAATGAAAATTCGTTTAATCGGCTCAGAATTGCTTCACTTACTTTACCAATGTTTATCTGGCAATTTCATATTGATTTTAAGGCCAAAATAGACAGACGAATACGCACAAAATAAACTAAATTGTTTACACAACATAAATTTACCCATTAACAGCAACAAATGAAACCTTAACTATGTCGGTTTCAATTTTCAATTTCAAACCTATAAACAATTTTTATGTAATTCCAGACTAAAATATTTGTTTTTGCGATATGAAATGAGAATATTTGTCATGTTGTAACGTGAAAACAAAGGCGTCTTGGCATATTTTGCACTCGTGCCAGTGAACTTTACATACCTTTCTGTTATCATGTTCACTTGAAATCGAGCAAAAGTCAGCACGAAAAATCAATTATGCTGAGCCGGTTAAGGATGTATGTATACTTGTGTATTGAGCAAAGTGTAACGTAAGAAAACATAAACATTTCGAAGCCCAAGACATACTGTGATAATATGTAACCGCACAAATATCGTGTTCGCAAGCTGCATAATTATTTTAAATACAGCTTTTGTAAACATAATTCCATATAAGGTGCTAACGGGTGGTGGGTCGATCATAGTCAATCGATTGCATTATATGTTAATGAGGTCATATTCGGATTGAGACCAGTTTTACCAAATGTGTACTTGTGAACTTGTAATAAATTATTGGGTTGCCCAAAAGATATTAGAGTACCAAATCGGGTTGAAAAAATAGATTAGTATTTTTTTCATCTAAGTTCCTTTTTTTCCAAATTTCAAATAAAACAAATTACGTTTGAGTCTGCTAAATGGCTTATCATCAATATTTTTTCTTCTTCAATTTATTACTCCTACTTTCTAAGTCGCTAAAGCGAGGAAATCGAATTCAATACGTATAACATGTATAAAGTCAACAATTACAGAAGCCCTGGCAAATTGCATTTATCTGGTTTGAGCGATTGCATTCATGCACCTGATAACTATTAAAATGATTAATATGGAAGTTGGGCGTTCGCTGGATAGTTTTCAGTCGTTAACAAAGTCTAAAGTCACAATGCTTACAGAGCACAATGCTTACATTTATACGATCAGTAGCTTTAATTAATTACCAGTTCAACCGAACTGAAAGACGTAGTTATAGTGCAGTTTTCAGAAATAAGCTAGTTTAGCGTCAGTCTGGTATTGCGAAATTATCAACGGCAAGCCTGATCAGAGAAAATCACGAGCTTGAAGAGAGAGAATCAGTCAGGCCAAGAGTTTACTGTTTCCCTTGTATCATTAATTGTCTAAATTAGCATGTGTCAAACTAATTTTCCACCAATGTGACCTTGAAAAAGCGTGGAAATTTTTTTGACAGTTTTTGACTGTACGTTTACCAAAAGAAAAATGATAACCGAAACTAGTCCAAAATAATCTGAAAACATCATACGGCCCATATTTGATGATGATCTTGGGGATAATGAAAGATATAAAATTGCATGCGGTCGGTTCAAGAAGAGCCGCATTTAAAACAAAGATAAAAAGAATATTTATTATAACTTTGTTTTGCATGAATATAAAATCGAAGAATTATGGTTTATTTATTCAATGCACTTTCCAATTCACATTGTTTTCCATAATCGCTTCGCATCTTCCCAGCATGCTTTCAGCTAGTTTTTGTGGCACAAACTTCCGAAAAGGAGCGTCATATTTGTTTTATGCGCTGCGAAAATTGCTTGAGGCTGGTGGTTTTTCACGAAGTCTGTATTTAGTCAAACCCCACAAATTTTCCGTAAGATTTGCGTATGGAGAGTCTGAAGGCCTGTCTATCCTTACGAACTCATTTTCCGCTTGACAGGTAGTAGAGTCGACTTCGGTGTTTCAGGTAGTTGTTTTCTTTAAGTATCTAGTTTCGATTTCCTTCTCCAATTATAAACTTTTACCACCTTTTAACCGTTTAAATACGAGGTGACCAGCTAAGCATTTCCAACCATGAATATTTGCAGGCTGTTTACGCCGAACGAAACATATACGATGGAAAGATTATTCACGTTTCAAGAAGGCCAGGCGCAACAAGGAGTACTTTGGAACAACTTCACCATCTCTACATTGGTTATTCGCTTTTCTTGAATTATTATTTCCGCCGTAGCCCTTTGGTGCTACATTCACGACCAAATAAAAGTAGAACGTAACTTAACGAAATCAAATTATGCTGAGATTTGTGCCGCACTCGATGGACTAAACTAGTTAAATGATTCGGTTAATAAATTTTAGACTATTATAGCTGAAATCGCAAATATTTACGTCCCTCTTTCAAAAAGTAATTGCTATAATTTCTCGGACAGACTCTCATAGGACTTAAGGAATCATATTTGCGTAATTCCATAGAAAAACGACCAATTTTCGGATAATTTTTAAACTCACTTCATTGGAATTTGGAAATATTTCTGGACTGGCAAGTTAATTATCGAAAATGAAATATTTTTGGAAAATATGGTATTTTTGCGGAAATATGGCCTCTTGAAGTTTTTGAGAAACTTTGATTCGTGTTGCATTCAAAAAATTGTATAAAATCTTGTACTTTACGTAGAACCTTCAAATATGGCTTGTTGGAAAGACTAAGGTGTAGGTATCCTAGAAAAAATAATGCAAGAAACATACCGGCCAAAAAGCATAAAAAGAATCATTACAGTGTCCTTTATCCTTGAATATTTCAAAATGCACACCTTCGATTTTCTTAATTTTTTTATATATTGTAACCAGTTATATAAACTACAAATGCGCAAAATTTTAAAATGGAGCTTATAAAAGTACAGTAGCAAGAAATGTATAAAGGTATGGAATAATATATCCGCTAAAGAAAATTTATAGAAAATGGTACCGAAACAAGGTAAAACTTACGAAATATGGGACGAAACAATATTATGTTTTAAAAATAGATTTAAAAACTGTTTTGCAAATGTTATTTAAAGCCCACAGAAGATTCTAATCTAGTTTGTAACGTAGAACGATCTGTATGTGCATTACTTATAACTAATACCACTGACGCAATTTTCATCAAATTTTTTTTCACATGTAGTTGGAATAACGGCTGATCCAGGGTGATTCTGGCAGCTACCAAAATACCAATCTGTTTGTGGAGGAGAGCATATTATCAGAGATAAAAAGTCCTTATAGCCAAGCTTATATCGGAACCCTTTGTTAGGAAATTTATTTTTGATCCTTTAATCATTAACTTAACGTTTTGATGTATAACGCATACACAAACAGAATAGGTTCCCGCTTCTTCCGCTAAATTGAAGTATTTAAGCAGTCTGCTGTTTGCATTGTTGCAGTAAAATGATTTTATGAGACCAGCGACATGTGGATCGTATAAAGTATAACCTCGTCTAATCTTTTTGAATCATATATGGGGTTGCGTCAGAACAGACATATATGGGGTTGCGTCAAAACATATCCTTCGACAATGCATTTTAATGATCAGTTTAGTTCCTATAAATCTACTCTCTCAAAGTCTACTCTAATATAGTCAATAACTACGACCCTCTTCCTTCCGATACTCACTTAAATCGAAGCGGCTACATTATAAACCTTGATTCGTTGATAGAAAAATTACTAACGCTAGATGAAAATAAACGTGCAGGTCGTGATGACCTTTCCCCTTTCTTCATAAAGAATTGTGCAATTCCCTATGCACATGAATTTAATAAATTTTTATTGTTAGGATATTTTTCGATAATTTGGAAAGAATCTCATTTTATCCCGGTATTCATGTCAGAAGATAAATCGAACATAGGCAAGTACGGTCCTATTTGCATTCTATCGACCACGCATTTGATTAGGCTCATGTTAATAAAAATCAACATGGTTTTTTCAAAGGCAGGTCTACTGCAACTAATCTTTTAACATACTATGTTTATATTTCCTTAATCTAGTGCTTAAAAACTGCTTAACAGTCGGCTAACTGTGAAATTTTACTTGTTTATTAGAGATTGTAATATGCGTTGGTGTTGGGAACTGTAAGATATAACTTTGCAATTATTCCGTCTCACAAAGTTTTTCGTTTCGACCGTACACGCTTAGCTACTAATAAATCCAAAATCAAAATAGAAGAAATAACAAGAGCAAACGGCACAGACTATAATTATAACAGGCAAATGTCTCATGGTATACATTGCATCAGATAAGCTTGTTTATTCGCAAATTATCATAATAATCAGCGCTAACGTTAAATTTTTCAATCTACTGATTAGCGTTATTTATCGAAAAATATAATTTATTTTTCACGTTCCAAACAAAATACAATGGCATCGCTACTGAACTATTTACTGCATTGCCGGAAACTTTTATTTTCAGCTAGACTATGAGTAAAATGAATAAAACCAGAATGGAATAAACAATCACACGGCAAGAGAAAAAAATGAAAAAAGTATGAAATTCTACAATTTCCGACGTAATCTAGAAATAAGACACTACGAACGAGCACACTGTGGCCAAACTGTCTGGTCTAGAACAGCAGCCTGTGGTGGTGCTAATCTAGTGTAGGTAGTTACTACTTCTATGATTTTCCATTCAGACAGGTTTTTATTTTACGTTTTTTGTTCTATTTCCATGAATATGGATAGCTGGTTAAGCTTATTAAGATTTTAGATGTGTTTTGCTGCAGATTGACGAAATTTAATGTTTAATGGCTGCTAATATGGTAATTAGTATCTGCTCGCGGCAAATAATATAAAAGAGGCTCTACTAAACTTTACGAATCTGTGTTATAACGGTGAAACAGCATATTGATTAGCGTCATAATTTTTAGCGTCCTGCTAAACCAGTTCAATTCATATTATTTGTGTCTTACAATGTGCGAATGAGTTTTTTTACAACATAAATAACGAACTAACACCACTCTGACATAAAATACAATTTTATCATAATCAACTCATCGAGTCATCATGCAACTATAGTTGTATCTTAAGGACATTCAGGGTGAAGAAAGACGTTATCTTATGACTAGAAGTAGTGAATATTTCATGATTGAAAAAGTCTAATTATAATATTAATCGGACAAACATCCGCTAGCGAATTTTTTTTCTTGGCCATCCATATGTATATATTAGAAGAGATTATCGAGAACCACAACTTCCTGTAATAAAATATTTTCGAGTCATGGGTTTAATAGCGAAACGGATAAATATTTATTGAAACAGACTGTGGTGTTTTTATGCAGGTTTTATTGCAAACATATGAACGAAGGCTGTGATGAACACCTGTGTGAACGTAGAATTCATTATAGCTGAGTAGAATAAGAACGATGCGGAAATAGATGAAAATGATGTCAGAGAAAGAAAAAATGATGAGAATTGGGTTGCAGTGATTTGAAAGATTAAGAATTATTGGAAGTAATAATTGTCATTTTTAGTCCAACTTTCATTGAACAGTAACTAAGTATCTTTCGCAGATTTAAAATGCACTCATACATTGAACATCAACCTATTGGATCTGATGCGGTTTCGCTACTATTACGTATAATTTGTTCGTTGTCAATTCTTGCTTGCGTTGCGAGCTCAAGAAGAAAAACGAAGACATTTTCATTTAATACGTGAGCAGCAAACAGTTCCCACGAGCTGCGTATGAGCATATATTTATATTCAAAAGATTATCATTTGAATTCGTTACGATTTTGAATACAAAATGAAATCAATTTGTATTGATCGAAAAACGATAAGAACAGCAAAACGTCCAAACAATAAAATTGAATGAAGCTATAAGCAACAGCAAATTGAATTGTTATGAATGAAGAAAATTGTGCAAAAAGTTCACGAGTAAATTTCGGAAAATTAATGGCTAGTTAAGTTAAGATTCCCATTGTTTTGAAAGAGGATACAATCAAATGTCCATTAGTCTTCCGGGAGCGATTTCCAAATTATTTATTTAATGAGCTCTTTTTTAATAGAAACAAATAAATTACAATTAACTTTTTTTCGCGAAATTGCACTGATGCCTTATACGCACTGCCTAAGAAACATGACACTCCGTAGGGTTGAAAGCATATAAGACCCGGCTGGTGATTTGTATGAAAATCTCCGTTTACAATACGACAAAGTACTACGTTAGGCAAATAAACGACGTGGCTTTATTAAGCGACTAGAATTTTAGAGCACATGGGTTCCGGAATTCTTATACCACTTGAGTACCCTCTCCTTGAGTTTCACAGCCAAAGTTTTGAATGCGTTCAAAACAAGTTCATAACTTTCGAAGAAATTCACTTAGCATGCTTGCCGTAGAATCATCAAAAATCACACACGTCTATTTTTTATAAGCAGTAAAAGGTTCTGTAAATTTCATAAAGATTTGATTGTTGCGGTCATCAACATTACCACAAAGCGAATTTCAAATTCTTTTCTATTATGACCAAGTTTAAAGCATGCGATTTTCATATTGCATTTTTTTAAAGGATTTTTTTAAAGGAAAGAAATAGAGGATTATTCGAAAATTCACCGAAATGCCTATCGCCGCCGAAGAGTTACAGATATGGTTGTTATGGCATAAACCTACTCCTCATGTACAACAATATTTTGGTCACAAACAATAGCAAATAAGGTCTCATTTCCAAGTTATTTGTTGCAAAAATAATTATAATTTACAGGGCTGTTCAAAAGTTAAAAGCTCTGCTCGTTAAGCCACCAGTCCAAAGCACCGATCTGCTGGCCGCGGGTTCGAATTCCGCCATATGCTCATGCTTGTATTTGTTCATCTTATGTTGTCTTAATAGTCGGCAACTAAGCATAATACCAGCGCTCCACTAATTAACTGAGCATAACACCTGCACTTCTATAGAATGAGGTATGGCACGCAAATAATAGTGGAATTAATTGTAATCGGCTGCTCCCATATGTGTCTCCCTCCCACCATACCTAAGCATTCGCTGCAAAATCAGAATGAACGAATACAAATGCATCCACGTTACTTTCGCATTGCTAAAACTGACTTGTCCTCTAGTTTATCTAAACAATGTACCAATACCTCAAAGTAACGAAGTGAAGTATCTCGGAATGCACCTTGACATGAGACTCACCTGGAAACGGCACGTTGAAGCTAAAAATAAATAATTGAAGCTCAAATTCATAAATTTCCCATGGATGCTCAATAGCATGTCAAAACTTTCTTTCAACTCTAAAGTGCTCGTCTATAAGTCTCCCTTAAAGCCAATCTACTTATGGCTTACAAATCTGTAGAGCAGCTCGACCATCAAAATCATCCAGAGGACTCAATCAACACTACTTCGATCTATCACTGGAGCCCCGTGGTACTTCCGCAACGCTAATCTCCACAAAGACCTGCGGCTCGAGACGATTGCCGATGAAATTAAGAACCGCAGTGTAAACTGTTATACAGGTGAGCAATGACAACTGTTATACAGATGAGCAATGACAAGGCGTAGATAAGTGAATTCGGACAGGCTCCTTTTTACTCAATAGTCGACGCACAAAAATTTATTTGTTCGGCTTTTATAGTATTTGATACAACGACACTTTTGCTAGAAAATACACATATACAAATTAGAAAAAGTATGCGTGCACTTTTCAAGATGTGTTCAAATATACTGCAAGTAATAATAAATTTTGAGATTAAAATTATTAATTATAGCTGGTAGGATATCCTTGTTTCTTAATGCTCTCTAGCAGTTTTACTGGCATCGATTTGACAAGCTTTGTTGTATCATTGGTAGCTGTGTTATTCAATTTTTCGGTTGTTCGATGTTCTCGAATTCTCTTCTCTAGAGATTTCGATAAGTGTTCGATGGAGTTTAAGTCTGGTGATTGTAGGGGTATATGTAGCTGGTGTTTTGGGGCATGACAAAGCAAATACTACTCGTTAAGCGTTTCTAGCTTTTTTGAAAATTTTTCTCGCAGCATCAAAGTAAATACTTTTTTAAATTCTTTTTTGATTTCAGTTGCCATTTTATGCGCCAGTATTTGCGGTAAACGTTTTTTCTCACCAGTGGTAAGATATTCCGTTCTCCTATAGAAAATAGTTTTGACCAGAACGAGGCTTGAAGTTTAACCCTTTTAACCGATAAATATTGTAATTCACGACTTTCTCTATATTTCTGTATCTTTTCCTATCTTTCCAAAAATTTACAATACTTTTAGTTTCAATAACACTGATACTACCTTTTTTTCTATCTTTCTATAGAAAAATATAAAAGAAAATATAAAAAAAATCTTAAAACAAACTATACAATCAACTTGTTAATAACTTGCCCGAATGACTAGTACTGAATGAAATATGCACTAAAATATTAAAACAGTGCATTTGAACGCTGACCTTTTTCAGTCTTCTTTTCGCGTTTTTCTGCAAACATGCCGTTATTTTATACACTATAAAAGTGAAATAAATTGTTGGAAGTCCAATACTTTAGATCTACTTATAGAATAGAAAAAAACCTAGTTGTTTGCCATTTTTCAACGGTACAAACTGATTGGAAGCAAGTGAACGCAGACTTTTTCTAGCAAAACAGTACCGAGAAAAAATGATACAAAAAAATGAAATTATCAAGAGTTCTCAGCTTAACAGCTAAATTACAAGCGCTTTTAAATTATAGCTCACAGCGTAGTTTGATGTGTTCAACACTAGTTTTTAACATAATATCCAAAAAAAACATGAGTGTTAGATATTAATCGGCTGCCCGCTGAAATTGTTACCCAGCAGTGAGCCGAGAATAAGTGATACAGAAGTTGGCGTTTAGTGTAACTAAAACATCAGAACGTGCATTTGCAGGTCGGAAATAGTGAATTCATGTCGAATTGGTGATCATTTTGAATTGAACTGAAAATAGATTTTATTTTATATTATTATGTATATTCTTAACCTAACTTACAAAATTACAGACTAGAGGACATATTATTTTGGTTTGCTGACACTTATTGTTGTTAATATATCATTTTTTATGCAGTGAATCAGGATATCTGGGCTATAACTACTTAAAACTAACTACCTTACGCTATGATTTAGATCGAACTTATACCTAATTACAAATAACGTAGCCTGAATAGACCTTAATTTTAGTCTGGGCCGTAAATCTAGCTCCTCTTATTCAGAAATGCCTCATTGGAGTCACCTGTACGCCCAAGTGACCGAATTAGTCCGTTCTCATATTCTACAACTCGAGGAGAAGGTTTTTGGGCCACCGCTTGGTTATCGGGTTGTAGAACCTGCCAGTGCAGAGGTGCAGGATCCTCCTTTCAAATACCTCTGCTTCTTCCATGGTTTTTGCATTATCAATTTACATACATGAAATTTTGGTTAAAGTAATTCTAATACTAATTTTCTTCGAACATCAGCAAAAAGGCTGACTGCTAAAATCATCAGCAAAAAGGGTGACTGGCTAAAGCGGGGCTAACTTTTGCATACTGTAATCTACATAAGACAGAAATAGAATAATTTACGCTGGTCTTGCGGGGAGGTGTGTTAGATTGAAGGACAAAAAGGATATTTTCAAGCAAAACTATATGAAGTTTATCATATAGTTTTATCCAGAATTGGTAAAGTGAAGGAAGTTGGCAACTTTTAACATCACCATGCATGCAAATATAACTAGGCTTTAAATACCTTTCAAATTTATATACATATACATGATAACACCTCCAAAGCCAATGACAAATTCAAAGATTTTCTGTGACAAAGACACTTTAAGCAATTTGCATGACAAATCATATACAAATCTTAAGTCCTAAAGAAAATGCCGTTCTAATCGTAATGCATGACTAAACCAACGTTTTTGTTACCTCATTATCGCAGTTTCCAAGAAACAAACTGCTAGACTAAAAACAACTTCAACTTACTATATTGCATTTCTTCTATGAAACAAATATCTGCTTATGTCCGTACATTCATATCCACAATCGTTTATCGTTTGAACATTCTCCGCAACGAAAAACGTTTTGCTTATGCCTCGTGTTTCCAATTGTATTGTTCCGCTAATAACCATATTTTTTACTTTATCATTTTTATTCGATAGCATTGTGCATAGTCGTGACGTATTATATGCTTGGTCGAAATAGCGCACATAAAATCTATTGATTGCATTTCTTTGTTCATTTGTCATGCAACTTTTTCTCGTTTGTTCTCTGGCCCGAGTTGACTTTTGTTGGTAGTTGGTTTCCTAGTGAAAGGTTCACTCGCGGGATAATAGATACACTGTTGTCCAGGTTAATATGCTTGGCTACCTTTGTATCTATCTTTTCAGCGCGCCTCGACAGTTGAAACAATTCGCATTCAAAAGATCTGATTATGGAAGTTACGGAAACGATATATAAGTCGAGATATGAATGGTGCAGACCAATCGGTATCGACTGACCGACCCGACCCGTTCAGGAAGAAAGATACAAATCGAAAATATGTACAACTTTAAATGCTTAGTTGTTGTCTAGGATTGGACTGTCGAAATGAATCTATTGCGAAATAGAATGGCTAATTGATTCAGCTATTATCTAACTGCTCAGCTTAGCAATTCAGGATATTGTGTTGCTGGATTCTGTGGATGAATCATTGTAAAAAAGTATGTCTTGAAACCATTTGCGAAATTTAAGAAAATCGTAGTTATTCTGTAATCTATCTAAGCCAATGGTTTAGAAGTGTTTTTCGTTATAATCAAGCGAACTTGCACTGCTTATAGTTTGAAGGGAAATTGTCCTCTGCAGAAAGCGAATCTCTGTAAAATCAAATAATGTCGAGGATTATTCTTAAACGGCATCTAAATGAAAGCATGCTATTACCCAAATTTTTATTGTTCCTAACAAAGAAGCTCTAAAGTTGCAACATGCCTATCCCTATGTACTCGGAAAAATGATTTGCAATCATTGAAAATTACTGATCACATTCGTGTCACATGTAATTTGCGCAATAAAATATATACGAACAGTGCTCATCTCAACTAGTTGTTTACTTGGTGATAGCGATTATTTCAAGTTTATGCAAACACCTGCTAGATCTAATTCGTTTCTTCGAAAGGTATTTTCCAAATGTATATGCACATGCTCATGCACTGAGCACAAGTGCTGGCAATTTACAAATCACGTTTCGCGTAAGCCTAATTACACTTCGAACCTAGAGATAAGTGAATGTCGAATACACGAATGTATCTGCATATAGCATTGCATCTTTGTGACTGCGATGCATGAAAGTGTTTCGCTCACATCGCAGTAATGGAAATACAGCAAAGGATTTGTAAATGAAGATTCAGGTTTATTACTTTTATTATTTTGTGATTTATTTGCTAATCAGCTTTTTACATATGCATTCGAAAAGTCTAATTGGAAATTGTCAGGGTAACTCATGTTAGATTTCAGAATAGGGGTTACTCATTATTCGAAAAGTTATCATTGAAAGTAGATTGGCACAGTTGTGGATTAGTTTTAGAGTCAGCTAGCTGTCGAATAATGTTTCAAATAGAATTGCCCACTATCTTCCTTGCTTTAATTCTAATTGGTCACATATGGGTAAGAGTATTTCATGCAATTGATCGCTTATTGTCTATTTTTTGCTTTCAAATAGGTTATGGCAGCTGGAGCGGATAACCCCTATGTATATGGAAATAGATTTTGAAGTGTATGAACTCTGAAAATAGAATTATGATTCAATAAAGATTAATTCTATAAATCGCATTCTACCAGTGTTTAAAATATGCAGATTGAAGATACTTTGAAATGCATATTGCAAAAACAAAACAATCAGCAAATAACAATAATAGATAGGTAAAGAAGAGTCTGCGAAGCACGCAGTGTATTCTTTGACAATTTACACGACCGAGGAGCCAATGATTTCGATTAAGCAGCCAACTTGGAGTAAACTAAAAGTAGGAAACCATTTCTGCAATAAAATGAGAACAAAGATATTCCACAAATCATAATTATTCAAATAACATAATTCATTCAAATAGGAATAGAAGCATTTCAGCAAGAATGTTTCTCTTGCACAGCTTAATTTCCATTCCTCAATTCAAAAATTGGTGTTACTACCAACATTTAAAGTTAATTTCCAGCTTTACTACTTTGACGTTACTGGAAGATTCGGACTCCTCATATTCAGAGCCAACAGGATATTTATCGATAGCAAGTTTTTGTGTAAAAAATGTCATAATGGAAGCAGAACATCACCAAAAAAAAAGATATATTTTGGCCGCATTTAAGCTATCTTAAGTCCGGTTTCGTCACTCATATAGAAAACGATGATTGAAGTATTATATTCTTCTATGTAGAATACTTCATTGAACTACCTATGAGATCATTAGTTTGCTCACTTTGCATCTAATAAGTACTATTTCTAATAAGTACTATTACCTATTCCCCTACTTAAATAAACATAATTAGGTGTCATGTTTATTTAGATCGATTCACTTTTGTAGAATCTCAATATATATTCCCTTTTCGACAATAGTTTTGTCCGTCCTAAGTTTTTCTTTTTTAAACATCAACTCGTGGCATTATTATCTCAGTATATTTACGCAACATCCTTTCAAACAGTTACTGTTCACAAAGATGTGATTTCAATAGCACTTTTACTGCCAAAACCTAAGAACACGATACCTACTAAAGTTTGCATGAACTGATGTTAGCTATGACCATATTAGGGCATGTTCGAGCTGATTGACCAAAAGCGGTATGTGTGAGGTATGTTATGAGCTGTATATAACCGGTAAAAATACAGTCAAAAATAGAGTAACTGTGGCCCACTTCTGTAATTTGTGAATGAAGAAGATCTCTACTACTATTCTCTATTTGACGTCATTTTTACGTCTTTCTTCATTAGTAACATTAGAGCAAATAGTTTTAGCATTTTTAGCTCTCTTTTTCTGATTGGAATTTATATGATCCATCCCTCCGCACACATTTCACCACATGATCCGCAATTACAGTGTACACTGTACATATTTGCGTGACATAAAAAAATAAAAGTTTTGTGAAAAAAATTATTCGCACGCAAAGTTCGTAACGACAAAGTTATTGCTGTCAAAATGGTCGCCCAACGAGTTTTTTTTGGAATAGTATCTAGAGCATCAGATAAAATAATAGCCTTGGATTAAATTAAATTAACACTAGGCTAATAAAATGCCATTTCAAATAATATCGTTGCACAGCAGAAATACGGAAGTCTTGGCAGAGCAGATATTTTTTTGATATGCTTCGTGATTAAAGATTAATAAACAAATTATTTTTCCAAAATTACAATAACATTTAGGTTCAACGACGAGATAATACTGTTTTTTAGATGTGGTATAAATTTGAGCCGGATCGGCTCAATATTTTTTTAGATATTTTGTACGGAAGTTGAAAAAGTACTACTTTGAGAAAGACGCGTTTAAAATTCTAAAGCTCGACCGACCTGGGGAACGCCGCGCTGCCTATAACTCGAGAACTAATACGAATATCGCTTCAAAACTTTTTTTGGTATATTTTAAGAGCATTTCAAGCATTTTGATGTAATAAAAAATAATCGATTTTTTATTAGCAGTTACATGTATTTTCCCCCTTAAGATATATTTCCTGGATGACCGTGATTTCAATACTAGAACCATGTAAGCACTGGATCAGCTCTTCAATCTGGCTGACGATTAAATTTGCTTTCCAAGTGATAAATGATCGAGAATGGTCTTTGTTGTTTTTTTTGTCAGTATTTGAGACGAATATTCTCTACGCCATTTTTTCCATTATGCCCTTCATCATACTCTGCAGCTGTTCTTGCATATTGCAGAACAGTTGAGCCATGGTCAGGATCCACTAGTACTATTGTTAGTTTTTGAGGTTTATCTTCCTCATATTTTTGGGGGTTCCTCGGACATCCCCAGTAGCTTGCCGGATGGTTATAAATGTAGTTAACATATTTTTCATTATCTTTGTGAAGTGGAGATCGCCTTCATACTTTACGCACCTCGCCTAGTCATTGATTTTTTTGCTCTAAAGCCTAATTGCTGACTGTTATGGCGTGACGATTGCCTTGCGGTCGCTTTGCCTCAACTTAGCAAATCAGGTAGAAGACAGTTTTGATTTTATATATGAGGGTAGCCTTAAACGTAAGGTAACTGACCACAATTATGAATATCATGAAAACTATGGACAGTATATTCCTTTGCATTCTTAAAATATAAGTTATGTTTAACGTCTCAATGGAACGTGATGAACACATTTACCATGAGCATTTCCAAATAAAAAGGCTGTCTGCAAGGTGGTCGATGCATTTGTTAGCAGTGGATCAAAAATGAAATCGACTCACTGTTTCTGATGAAGGGTTAGCTATGCTCAAGCGCAGGTAAACTGAGTTCCTTCGTCGTTTCGTAGCTGTTAATGAAATTGGGACCCATCAACAAAAACTGGAAACCAAAAATGTGAAATCAAAAATGAAACCATTGGAAGCTACTTCAAGTGCCCCGGAGAAGACTTAAGTCATACTTTTGGCTAACATGGTATTGCCACAGTATTTTTGGATACTAATTTTTCTCATTTTCTTATTTTGGATACTCGTTCATTCTCATCGATTATCTCGAAAAGGAAAAGCCCTAAAACTAGAGTGTTGTCTAGTCCTGTATGACCTTATGTGACGAACCATATTTGCTCAAAGTTGTCAACGGGTTGACTGGAAAAATAAAAGAAAGCGCCCTCATTTAGTATTACCATGCTCACCTGATTTGGGCCCGTCAGAGTTTTTATTGATTGAGTTTTTCAAAATGGCTCGGCTGAAAGAATTTCCGATCAACTTAGGACGCAATTGATGAAACACACGGAAATTTTAAGGAGTTTGGTGAATTTTATACTTAAAGTTTTAAAAGAAGAGTATCATCGGAATAAGCGTTTCTAGTTCAAAAGGGATCAGATTGAAAAATAAGTACTTATTTGAAAAAAATGCATTTTTCTTAGCTAGTTATCTGACTATTCACGCTACTCTCGTACGTGTTCCGCTTTTTAGAAGTAGAAGTTTGAAGTCCCATTCTTCAGTTTGAGGGAGATGAATTCAAGTGGATGGAAGCTCTGCGCCTGGGGATCATCCTCGGTTTTATCTGGTTTGAAGCCCTGGCGATGGCGAATCAACACATTTAATTTTATCTCCTCAGTAAAAAAATACGTATGGTACTATATATTTTACACCAGTGACGAGCTTCGCCAGTTTTTTGTGACAGATCAGATTAACGGAAATAACCTTAATCCTAATGTAGACTCTTTCAACTGGCTTTAGTTAATCCGCAGGTATTCAAGTGAACTGCAAATTTGAGCCCAGGTATGTGGCTTTTGTTTCTAGTATACCACACCAGCTTTTTAAGCACTCCTCACAGTTTTCATTTTTATTTTGACTTTGAATAAGAGAGGATTAAAATATATATTCCACTTCCTCGACTAGTTAGACCAGAACTTTTCATTGAAGGATTGTCGACCATTTTCACTTTTAGTTGAGAGTTTCATAAGAATCACTCTTGTTACTTCGCTTATGCAATTTTGGTTACTGTAAAATCAACTTTGTTCCAACATGAAACATGCATTTGTCACACCGATCGACATGCAAAAACTACTACTTTAAGTTTGGTAAAACTCAGGGCCTCCGAGAACACGAGGAAAATTCGGCTACCATAGAGGGACTGCTAATTATCCTTTGAAAAGTATTCTTCTGCAGAAAATTCAAAACTTCAACAAAATTAACTGCTCTTTTCTATGCTTAAGTAAGTCTACGAAGATTCGTTGCAGGTCTGAGAGTTGAAATCAGTATGTCTTCATTCAGAATCAACGTATACAAATGTGGTGTGATTAGATCTTCTACTGTTTGTTAGTGATTTGATTCAGGCTGCTAATTACAGCTAGGCTACTTCTAAATTTTGTTTATGATCATGGTTAATCGTCCATAGCTGGATAGGATAAACCCTACAAGTCGGTGCACTACGCAACAACACAAGCTTTATCGAGAAAAGTATCCACACATTAAGTAACATATTCGATAATAGGGATCATAAGCACTTTGTTAGGAATAACCGTGAAAATATCATTAACTCTGAGACAACGTGCTGCATGCGTAAAGCCAGCAAATAGTTTTTATTGAAACTCATTATTTTCAATACAATAGTACATTGTTTTCGCCAAATTATCGCGCAGTCTATTTATCTGTCCTTGACAACTATCTGTGTCTTTTGAATAACCTTATTGTTTTTTTCAAATTTACACCTTTCTCAAGTATTTTTACTTCCAAGAATGGAAAAAACTGACATTATTCACAGCACGAAAATACAAAATCCTGTTGAGTCCAACCGGATTGCTAAAAATACATCAACCGTAGCATATGCCAACTGTATTTCCACTAAAATAAGATCAGTGAATAAAAGATTTTTTTTGAATCAACTCTATTTTTTTCGTGAAAACTTATGAACCGCCAAAATTTTGGACTACCAAGATCCGCTCCAGATCGTTAATCATCTCGATCGGCATAAGATCAAACACTATTAATATGCGATTACGTTTCATATATTCAAGAAATATATGTAAATTAGCGGCTTATAGTAATTCTTTGAAAATATGACTAATAGTGAGAAAAACGAAACTGATGAAATCACATCCGGTATTTTTTTTTTGGTTGAGTGATATTAATAACCATGATTTTTTTTAAATATATTTTTTTTAAATATTGTTATCTTTTATGCAAAACCCAGAAATGTACTTAACTTCAATTTAGATTTGATGAAATCGAGAATCTACGGTGCTTTGTTGGTTTAACGGTAGAGCGTTCCGATGGTACTTTACATTTCGGTATTGATCCTGAAGTGCGGCAAAGACATGGCTTTTACGATAACGAGTACCTAACCGCCATTGTGATATGCAGTTTATTGTCGCCTGCCACATCTTGTTACTATTTAGCGAAACAACAATTTATCGTCGTCTGTTCCAAACAAGCTGTTGAATTCGTTTACATTGTTTTTAACAATGTCCTTCGATGGCTGGCTTACCATCTACATACAAATACGACCATTGACCATTGGAGCAATTGATTAAACATCGCTTCAGCTTGCGCCCGGCTTGAATTTTCTCGATTTCCTTTTATTTCATTTCCATTTCGAGAATATCAATAGGTTTTGTGCGATAGCATCTTTTTCTTGGGCCAGTATATCCATGTGAGCCCATAACTTCTTCTGTTGTGCACACGTAGATGATCGTTGGCTAGTTAGTTTGGACGCTGAACTGCATGTGCCGGCGATTGCCGGCAGGCTACCTTGATGCCAAGATGTGATTTTCCTTGCATTATTTAATTTTTTTTTTTAAAAAGAGTTTTGTGTTTTGTTTTCATTTTAGTTTCGCTGTGTGGTTCGCTTGAACATCGCACACAAAATGTTTCGAAGTGTGAAATAAATAACGATTTGCAGAAATACTCGGTATTGCTGATATGGTCTGGCATCAAATGGCAGCCACAAATTGTTGTTGTTTCGAGTTTCTCTTGAATAGCCCTTTCGCACACAGGATCTTGACCAAAAATCCAGATATATAGTATTGAATCGCTTAGGGTCACGTTTGGGCTATCGACAACAGGGTTATTTAGATTCACCACTTGAGCAACTTTTTCAAGTCACGTTTGGCTATAACGGCTTACAAGACTATGCTCCGGTACCAAGGACATGAAATAGTCAAATGTACAAAATCCCTTTAATTTTCATCAAATAATTAATATTAGCTCAGCTAATTGGGGTTTGCCAACATCAGATCGATTCATAAGTCAGAGAATCGATACAAATGTCCCCGAAGCAGAACTGTCATCACTTTTGTCTTTCCTTGAAGAAGTAATGCATAATGCAAAGAAATCGAATGTGAAACGTGCGCATACATTACAGCTTTATTGTGTTTTCACAGCAACTGTCGTCTGAATCGAATCGAATCGGAACCTGGAGCCAACCTAGCATCGCCATCGCGTCATCCTCATTGCCATCGTTATTGTTCCGTATCCCAGTCCATATGGTATACGGTGTAGGTTTGCTACGTTTGCAGCTGCATTGCATGCATCGTAAAAATACATATTATACGGAATCATCGGTTTCTCACGTACGAATCAAAGAAATCGAATATTCGATTTCACACCTAAAGGAGATTTCGTGCGAACGCAAAAAGCAAAAGTATTGGCAAAAATTAATGAGCCGCCACCAAATGCCATCATACCGTCGCTGACCAAAGTGTCAGTGGATTTTAATGAAATGTCTGCGGTAAGGTAAACCTGAATGATTTGTAAAGCATTTTGTATACAATACTTTTTAGCGTGACACATAAGAGAGACGAGACTGGCGATTGAGAAGGATCGAAGGAATGGTGCGAAAATTTGTAAATAATGAGATTCTGCTGCATTGAATTCTAAAGCAACCTAAAACATTTGTTTATGTTTTTAAAATTTAAAATGTGGTGAGTTTTATGATTTTAGAGCGGACCTTCAACAGATTTCTCAGAAATGATGCAGGTTTAATTATTTATTTACAAAATGCACCATAACAGAATAAAAAGTTCAATTATGTTAACAAAGATTGATATATTACAAAAAGATAAAAAGAAACATAAAAACACAAAAAAGAAACATAAAAACACAAAAAAGAAACGATTGTGGTACAGGACTAAGCCCAAATTTATTATGACGCTTAGAGATTTTGACTAAGGGAGAAGAGAAATTCATAACGCGCAAACGGAACAGCGAAAACTTCCTGGGACCTGTTGACCCGTAACGAGCTGCGGGGTCGGATCGAATCGACGAAGTCGGATATAATTTCTCGCTGAGATCCGAACAGGAAGCATTCTTCAAAGAACAGTCAACATGACTGCAAGGAGGGAATTTGTAGAAAGGAAAGGCGGGGAACATATGAGGAGTAAGGGATATTCAATTTAAAGAATAAAGGGCTGCACGCACTCGATGTACTTAGAGAGGTGCTGGAAACACGAAAAACTTACTTGGCATCATATTCAAGGACACAATGAACTAAGATTAAAAAAGACGAACGTATCCACGTACATATATCAACGAGCATGAAGACAGAACGAAGGACTTATCTAGAGGCTCGGGAGGCTTTAGCAGTGACTTCCCCAACATGCAGAGCAAATTTTAATTTATGATCAAAAGTTGAACCCACGTCTCTGAATTGATTAACGGACGACAGATAGTTGTTGGAAAATGAATAAGAGAATGAAATGAGAGAGGATTTAAGATAAAAGGTCATATGTTTACCTTTGCTAACATTCAGGGACAAGGAATTGCGTTTACACCAATTGAGAAGAGCACAGATCATTTTGAAGAAGATTACAATCATTTGTTGACCTGATACTCGAAACAGTTTTAAATCGTCAGCACACAGTAAACAAGAGGAATTGATAGCAGAAGGTAGGTAATGGATTAAGTATAGATCCTAGTGGAACACCAGAAGAAGGATGAAAAGGAGAAGACGAAAGACTGTCAACGGTAACTTTACCCACATGATTACCAAAGTAGGATAAAAACCAAGAAAGGAGTGAACTGAAAAAACCATACTGTTTGACTTTAGCCAGCAGCAAACTATGATTAACAGCGACAAAGGCTTTAGGAAAATCAGTGTGCTCTACGTCCACTTGTTCCAGACGATTTAAAGCAAGGGCAATTTTGTTTGAGAAAAGGATGAGGTTAGTCAAAGTATTGTAGATTTACTATCACAAACCCATGCTGTTCGGGAGATGATAGGAGAAGTCATGGGATACATTTTAAAGAAGACAATGTTTTCAAGAAGCTTATTGAAGCAAAGGGGAAGGGAACTAGGAAACTAATAATTGAAGACGGAAGAAACATTGCCACGTTTGAAAATCGGACAAATGTTAGCAACTTTCCAGGCAGAAGGAATTAAGGATAGCAGAAGGTTTAAAGAAGGAAACCTGCAGAAGGAATTAAGGTTGCACAGTTCTGAAAACATGGACCACGCATAGAAATCGGATCCACCACTGGAATCCGGAATAAGACTGAACAATAGGTTCTCAACTTCAATTGGACTTGTATGGATTAGAGTACAAGGAGGGAAAACTCTTAAAGAAAGAATAAAAGAATTTTGCGAAAAATTCGCATACATACTGCGGAGCTGAGTAGGTAGATCCGTTGAAAGTAACATAATTCGCAATGGGAGTGTTTTTCTTCAGAGGAAAAGAATTTCTCTCATTAATAAAATCACCTATCAATCAAAGAAGCAAAAACTGGAATTGCTGACCCATTACTTTAGTTGAACCCCGTACAGCTACGTATCAAGTACCATTGGCTTAGTTTAATTCTAGCAGGACTTGAAGAGTCTGTGAATTATCTGTCTTTTTTTAAGAGAATCCCAGTTATGGTCTGCAACGATTGTCCAACGATCTGTTATTAAATTTAACTGAAAGTTTCAAATTCAGAATCATGTTTATTGTAGTATCAGAATCACTATGTGGAAAGTCCATTACGAAATTATGTGCGCAAAAAAATAGTCATGGTCTAATGCCATGAATACCAGTTTTTTTGTTATATCTCGTTTACTAATGGAATTTTCCCAGTGTTGCTGATACCTGAACACAGATGATTTCGTTGAGTTACCTCTACGTGCATTTTTTCCGCAGAGCAAGCCGATTGGCCGATTATCTGGTCCTGGCGATGATACATACAGGTTTTCTACAACATATTTTCTTTACTGGTAAATATTGTGGCGAGATCTGTGCCAAAAAGCCCAATTTTAAAAAATGTACGCTAGAGTTCTGTTTTTGTCTCCCAGGCGAAACATTCCATTAATTTATGGAGTCTTGGTAAGCCTTTGCAATGTAAACTAAGTTGGACTGTTTCCCTAAGCCCTGCAAATGGCTCGTTAGCATTTGCAGAGACTGAAAAGGCTGAACTATTAGCTAAAAAATTGCCCAAAGCAAACTTTATCATTTAGCTGATTAAAGACATCGAAAATAAAACATGTAAAGAACTATATCTAACTGCTTACTCAAGTTTCTTTCGGATATTAAATTATTTGACTTATGAAAACTCGCCAAACTTTCTCCCCTCTGATATATGTACCTTTTGTAAACTTATTTTGACACCAAGAGGTGTCTTAAGACTTTGATTCCTAAGTCCGGTTCAGAAACCTAAATCCAATCGAGAAACCAACTAAAATAATTTCAAACCTTTCATTTTTCCGAAAATTTCGGATATTATCCCTTTTCCGAAATGGGAATTTTTTTCATCAATCAGGAAGAAAACATTAATTATTTTCATCCTGAATCCGGAGGGTTTTACTTATTTTCAAAATTAGCGTTCTATGGGCTTGCTGCCGTCAATAAGTGAGCTATTTGAGAAAGTTATTGCTACGGAGCTAGTGAAAATTGCGTATAATCAGCATCATCATTGAGGGTCGTTAGCTACATCAGTTTTCACTTAGTATGACATGAAAGTGTTCATATCAAAAGTTATGAATCACTTGCTTTGAATCTGTTACTAAAGTTGTTGATTTGTGCATCATATTTAGAACTTTCGTTGCCAAGTTGCATACCATGTCAAATAAAAATACAACGCTCTTGCAGGCGTTCCGCAAAGGGAAGTGTTGAAACCTACACTTTCAAAACAGACAATGCTAATATACAACGCGACACAAATTTTGAACTTACTGCATACACGCTAGGGAGCTTGAGTAGCTTCGTGGGTAGAACACTGTCTTCTTGTGTATGGGGTCCGTGGCTCGAATGCAGGTTTGGACGAGATGCCGCGCAGCGAACTTTGAGTTCACCTAAATCTGAACAGGTACCTGAGTTAATCAGGGATAAAGTGCGTCTTGGAACTAATTACTCCACACTCGTATTCACATTGATTGTAAATTTTTGAATGACGCTATCAGCTTCAACTCCTCGAACCAAAAAGGACTGGCGTGGGATTACTTTACTCTTATATGCACGCAAGAAACACTTAGCTTCATAGGTCCGGAAACTTTAATTGAATTCTTCAGACTTTTCAGCAGAAGCTTCCAATCATTAGCAGATTCTGCGACAAATAAAAAATAATGATAAACTAAGGCACTATATTCTTCAGCAAGAAAGGACCCGCAAAAAGAACTATCCAACTTTAAAAAAAGCTGTAAAGTACTTCGGGATTCACTTGACACAAAAGTAACTTTCAAAGAGCACAAAGCATTCGAAGCAAGTATACTTTTTTATGAAGGGAATCCGAAATTTCGACAGAAAATAAGATATTGTTCTTCAAATTTGTTCTTCTATTTTATTTTTAGTCCATTTTATTTTTATTTTTGGCCAGCACTAAACCAATAGTCCAAACAAGAACTTTGTTATTTATCTCAAAATTTACAGTACCCAATAATAAACTCATTGCCTCCCTAACAGATGTTTCAGTGTCGAACAATTATTCTACATTTTATTAGAAATGAATCTAGAAGATATGGACGAGCAGAAACTCATGAAATCAATAACTAGCGTTATCGAGTTCAGCGTAGAGTTTCGATTCAAAACAATGTCAGCCACAAAAACTTAATTTATTAAATAAATAAAACTTAATTTAGCAATTTTTTTTATGTACTTCTCACTATTCAATGTATGTATCATACTTGGCGAATTTCACAAAGCGCAAATGAACTTTTTGTGGAATAATGTGACAACTGTCGCGGGAATCATGCTGTCAGTTTCAGACGATGTAAAATCTAAAAATCAGTCAGAAGGAAAATGTGGACAAACTTGGATGGATGATCCGCGGACAGGAGAAATCCCCCAAGAAGAGCTTGCCGCATTATAGATTGCATCCCTTAAAAATAGAGCTTGAAAATAGGTTTGCTAGATTTTTTATCTTATGTACTTAATCTTTCATAAAATATTTTTCCATCATTTACGACTGCAAGTATAAAGTATTATAAAGTAACATACTCCCTCGCTATTTATTTGAAGGAATACAATTTGAATTAAAAAAATCAACCTTCGAACAATCCCCCTATTTAGGTTGAAATTTCTGGGCTTTAAAACCCCTCTCGTAATAAGATACGTCACAATGTCTAATGGTTTTTTCGGATTATTGCTTTTAAAACTCCACTAGGTTGACGCACATTTATAGCCTACGCACACTCCACTACCAAAAAGGAATGAGAGTCAGCAGGCGAATTCAAGTATCATATTACTTTTTTAAGGATAGTTTCCTTACTCGCTTTCTCATTTTTCTGTTCGTGTCATTTTTGTTGTTTCTTTCAACATATCCTCCGAAAAACAAAACATCAAACAGCAATACGAACAACCTATGACTGTCAAATATAAGTAAATATCTGCATCCAAATATTTTCGAGAAATCATTTTTCGAAGTAAACGAAACTAACGTTAAACTAAACATAGAAATATGGTGATGATGGTGACAGTTTTTTCGGAGTTTTTTTTTATTTGTCTTTTCAATTGTTTGTCAAAACCGTATTGACAGAGAGCACACATATATGGGGAAAATGTTTGAAGAAGGCAAATATGTACCGACAATCTTATTTGTTGTCGAAATGGACGGACGGACGGACGATAAGACAAGTAATTTCGTCGAATTGTGACTATGGAATGCTAGTTAAAACTAAAGATGAGTTAATTTACTGGCTGGCTGATTTGGTTATTCAAGTTAGCGATGAGTCTGCGTATGTACTTTTTTATGAAAATATTGATGAGTGTCGCGGCTTTGACCAAACTGTTGTTTTCGCAGCGAGGTGTTAAAGTGGTTTATTGTGTATGCCTGGGCAAGGAATGCAAGTAGGTAAATACCTACATATCTGTCTTTGATTGTGGGCTTGGGAATTTGAAATTGTAGTGTTTAGTTAATGCATGGTGTGTGAGGCATGGACGCGGAGCGTAAAAGCATACGGAAAAGCTTTGCATTTTTGAAATTTACTATGCATTGTGAACGGATGTTGTTTAACTAGCCTTGGAAGTCATATTGAGATATATCTACAGAAGTACGGCTGGAGAAATGCCGACGCATAAGACATTTTGTTTTAATATCTCTTTAAGAACGAGGCATCATAAAAACTAAGAACTTAAGAGTGTTGAAACCAGGGCTGTGGAGTCGGAGTCGTGGCTCTGTACATTTAAAGCGGAGTCGGAGTCGCGTTCGACTCCGACTCCGCTTTAAATATACAGGGGCACGACTCCGACTCCACAGCCCTGGTTGAAACCGTTGCCAAAATTTTGATTTTCATCTTATATTTCATGGATTTAAAATAATAATATAAAAGTAATAAATTTATTTCTATCATGCATATTAGAGTAGAGAGAAGTAAGCAATAAATTGTTTTAGTCTAGCTAGCTGCTAGATAGTGTTATACGTATACTAAATAATGGACTAAAAATATGCATAAGATAGGTACACTTTAGCAAATGATGTATTGAGTTTACCATCTTACGATATCAAATAGCAAGTGTAGTAGATGCTGTATTTACTGATAAACATGCATAATAAGGAAAAGATCAGTAATTGTTAAGATAAAAAGAAAAATTATTTGTTAAAATAAAAGTACTAAGTGTGTATTAAATAATACTTGAATACTAAGTTTGTCCTACAACAGTGCTCAGAAAAAAACCTCTTTGTCTTGTTCAGCATAAAGCTATGTTAATTTTTTATTTTAGAAAATGGTGTAAAATAGTTGAGGAGAATAATGAAGAAAATGGAAGAATTTCGGCGCAGAGAAGTATTAAAATCTTTTGTAGGTTTTGGATCTAGGAAACATTACTACGACTTTGTTTCGATTTTGCGATTTGCTAGAGTAAAACTTTGCACTACCTCGCAGATGTCCTCCTTTAATTAAAAAAAATTTAACATCAAGATAATGAATCAAAACTGCAGTATGGCTTGGTATTTTGTGGAGGAGCACGATAATCATTATAATTTTTTTAACCTCCATTATCATCCAGTATTTTTCTGCATTTTATAATGGGTTGAACAGTCGAGCAAGGATTTTTTTGATTGAACAATAGCGCAGAAAAGTGCTCCGAGAACAGAAAGTAGACACTGTTTTTTTTTAACAAGAAGGTAATCAACATGAGTTCCAATAACATGTATTTTCGAATTGCATATTTTTTGTTCCCAATGCATTTTGTGTTACTGATTTTATCTAATTTTATGCAATATTCAGAGCAATAATCATTATCCACACTCAGAAAAATATGTTTCCGAAAATCAAGGAAAATATTTACTTGTTTACGAGATGTGAAATCTTCCACAAATCAAGTAAACTTTTATTTGATATCAGTAATTTGTATAAAATGTTCGCGGTGTAGATATAATTTACTAAATTCATAGACATAATTTACAAGATTTGAGGAAAATTACTTACTTGAAATAAGGTAAAGCAAAAACTGTATTCCGTTGAATGTAAGAAATTTTTCAATGATATTTATACAAATTACTGATATCAAATAAAAGTTTATTTGATTTGTGGAAGATTTCACATCTCGTAAACAAGTAAATATTTTCTTTGATTTTCGGAAACATATTTTTCTGAGTGTAGGCTTCTCTCAAATTTATCAAGAAATATGTTCGTACCTATGTTTAAATGCATGAAAGTTTGGATGGAAATTGAATCAAATCACGAAATTAAGTGATGGGTCTGCAAAATGCAGAAACTGCATTTTGCAGACCCATCACTTAATTTCGTGAAAGAATTTATTTTTGTTTAATATAAAAAAAATAGAAGAGGCCCTGAATGTGAACTTTATGGAACAGCTGATTTTGCAAGATTGAATGTGAGTGGAAGCTGTCAAAATTGATTATTAGCAATTTAGATTGAAGACAAGGTGAGAACTGGGCTATGAAACCCCTAAGTTTCCTAATATGTAAGTAAAAGAAATTGAGCAGCACTCGGATTGACTAAGAAGCCTACTGGATATGAAATTGAACGCAGTGTTATCGGCTCCTAATAGCTCCTAGTGCTGCAGTTAGAAACGTGAACATTTCCCAAGCCGACGTACCAATAGTACACACACCATTTAGTCGTGAAATGATTTTCAATAAAATAATTAACATGCGCTAAAGTTTCGAGAAATATTTACAGGAGCTTTTTCCTTTTTTGGCAAAAAAAACCAAGCTAGAAATACCACCTGACCATTTTTCAGCAATAGACACTGAAACTAAAGGTGTAATATGGCGAAAAAACACAGATCGAATAGATGTGCAAGCCATGATCGTATATTTTTATCGCCGTTGGTGGTATTTTGAAATGTGCACTGATAATGAATTCCCAAGTCGTAACTGCTATTTACCACTTCCTTTTCATACTTATTAAGAAATAAAACTTACACATTATTTTCCAAAAAAATCATCTTAGGTTGCTTGCAAATGCCTTGCACTTTTCCTTTCCAGCAGACGATTGAAAGGCGTGAGCTCTTAAGACATCCTCACACTTTGTAAATCATGTTCGTTTGTTTCGCGTTGATGCATTTATCTTGTAACGCTATAATTAATTGCTAATTGCGCTTCTCCTGCGCTCTGCACTCAGCAAGCATCAACAGCATCCACAAACACAAAAAAAATCGCTCGAGAAACATGTAGAACATGACCAAGGTGTAGGCACTACTAGGCACCATCATTGCATCCATCTTATGCAATCGCCACGGTACCATCTCAGTTGGTTCGCTACAAATGGCAGCAGATTTTCAGAAACCAACTCTTATGCGAAATCACGGTAAGCGACCATCAAATCGCCCGGTACTCATCTGATGTGCATGTCATGAAAATATATGACCGTTGAATTTTTCATGTCCTTCAGGAGATCCATGCATAACCATAAGGCATCGAAATTATCGCGCCTCGCATAATGAAATAAAAAAATACTTTATATTTTCTACGTTGTGGCACCTCTGGTTCGATCAGATATATTTGAATAAATGTATTTTCATTTATTTCCCGAGACTAGTTGAGAAAACTAGATGGTAGATCTGCGCAAAGCCGTCGAATATTCTTGCCAATGCAACAAAGGGCGTAGATGGGAGCCTTGAGGTGGTATTCCAACGAATATTATGCTCACTTCGGCGGTCGCTGCACGGCTTCGGCCATTAAATTTGCAATATCACAGTCTGTCATCTTGGATTCGACGCAGTCAAGGCAATAAAGCGGAGACTTATTGGCAATTTTCTTGAATTCGTTTCGTATATGCGCTGGGGATTCTGTGGAGAAGAGATTTTGTCCTTTGATTCCGGAGCATCAAGTATGAAATTATCTTGATGAGAAATGACTATATGGGCTGCCAGTTGTCGGATGTTTTTTGCTCTAAGGCTTTTTAGATGCTTTGAGATGCGACTGCTAAGAAGTGGATAAGTTTGGAAATAAAAAACTAGTTATAGTTTTCAATGATGTAAAAATTTTGATTAGGAAATCAATTATTAGAATCGACGTTTTATAAAATCAGCAATACGGTAACCCTCTACAACTTCAACCTACATCCTGCACTGAACTGGATATCTTTCATATCCATCGATTGCGAAATCCAAAGTTCACCGTTTCTACGTTTAATTTTTCTCCTTTATATCATTTGTGCCTTTTGCTTCATGTGTGTGCACTTTGGAGCCTACGCTCAGTCTTGGCAATAGATGTCGGATACAGAACTCTGCAGCTGCAAGCTTAGTGTCAAATTGCATGTGAGGTTCACGTTAGTTCAGACTTGAGTCGCCCGATTCTTTGCTCGTCGCAAACTGATCTCGTATCGATCTATTGCACCGTAAGTCACGAACAAAGCTGGAAATTGACCGTGGAAAAACGAAGAAATTAGTAGAAAAAATCAACGAAGAAATCCAAGAAGATGAAGGAAATACGACAACGAGTAAGACAATGTTAGTAGGTATGGATCGAATCAAGATGCGAACCATAGTACATAAAGCCATAATGAGCTTCGAAACTGTTCGGGATGGAAATCGCTACCACGGAGCTTCTTCACTAGTGCACAAACATTGCACTTTGCTGTTGTTGACGGTGAGATTCTAGTCTCGAATCTACTAACTAACAAGGTGAAGACTCCAGACGACGATTCGATAGACTTGGATGGAATTTATGGTACAATGAACTATTTAATGAGGCTCTATCGGGCAAAGATATGTTCAACTATTTTCAATAACAGTATTTGATTGCAGTAATAAATGATAAAAAGAAAACAATACTTTCTATCCAAGAACCTTTTCTATTTAGTTTACACAAAATTAAGTAGGAAATTTTGATTGATTTAGGGATGAACTATTACGTACATACAGAAATGGAGGGAACATTAATAGCAGTATTTGATTGCAGTAATACTCGTAAATGAAAATAAAAATATAATACTTTCTATCCAAGGGCCTTTTGCATTTAGTTGATGGAAAATTAAGTAAGTAGTTATGATCGACTTAGTAAGTAGTTATGATCGATGTATATTAAGATCTTTCGAAGGTTTTTTACTAAAACATGTCGATCAGTACGGGGTTCAACGTTACATGAAGTACCTAAGTACCTAAATGAGTTGAGAATTTGCAATACTTTTGATTTTAATATACTATCAACATTATCTCACCTGGTTTTCCGAGAATGCATTTATCTTTGCGAATACTTACAAAATGATAAATGTACTTCTAAAACTTCAAATTATAAAAACTATAATTTTTGAAAAGCCCAAATCGTAAGCAGGATATCCATATTGACAAACGCACTTTGTCTTTCATTCTTTCTTAGAACTATCAATGCTGAATTCAAATCTTCATTTTCAGCCATCATGAAAAATAATTCGTATTTTTTCCCACCGAAAGATACCGTCAATATTTGCATAAATCACGACTTATTGCATAAATAGATGACCAGAAAATAAACACTGAATATACAATCTTTGTTCAATTTACATATTCCGATGGAGAGAGAAAAAACTTATGTTTATTTCAAATCCTGTTCGTTTTTATTTTGTTTTACGAAGGATTTGCAAATACATACAGCGAAAATTTTGAATAAATCTGGTTTATATGTACATATGTAGATATATGCGTGAATCTTTTGATTATCTAGTTCTCTGCAGTCTACCCACGCTTATATCTATAACAAGAACAACCCAACATCAAATCAGAAATACAAAATCAATACCGGGACTATTCATCATTTTTTTTTTCAATTGAAGTTTTTATTTCTCAATTCCCTGCCTCCCCCAAATATCAATGCATCTAAATAAAGAGAACAAAGAAAAGTATTGAGGGAATAAAACTCAGGCGTACGTTTGCTTTTCTTATTAACTGACATAACAACAAAAAAGTCTATATTGTTTGTGTAAATAGAAAAACAATCTTAAATGTACCGCATCCACGCCTCCAAGCGATTTTCAAGTGCAAACATTGGACATCGCTGCTCACGTCTAGTACGTGTGTGGATTGGTATGGAGATGGAACTAATATCCACCAACTAATTCTTCGTTTTATTGAATCGGGGAAGAAGAAGCAGAAAAAGTAGAAGAGTTAGTTATGTTATGTGTGAAGCACGAGTACACTCGTGTGACTTTATATTGTGTGATGTGTATTCATACCGAAAGTTACATACAACGTCTTCCTTCCCACATGCACCGAGGCACGGATGGATTGATGGTCATGAAATCAATGTGATGACAAAAGTTCTGGATGACTGAGGACAAAGGCAAGTTTTTTTTTAAATTGGACTTCGTAGATTTGGTCAAGTGGTCATTGACGATACTTAGCACTCTATCGCTGGGCTACAATGAAGCCCAAAAAGAAGGTTTAAGTAAATTGAATTGAAGAGGGTTAGCACTTTGGGGAGTATAGAAACCAGATTGATTACACACAGAGCACAGGCATGGTTTAATTTAATAGGTTTTGATAGGGTCAGCAAGCAAACACATGCACACATTTCTGTCCATTTAGCTTCTAGGCATATTGTTGAAGGAGTTACAAAGAGACTTACCAATTGTGTGTGAATCTGTCTGCTTCATTTCACCTGAAAGAAAACAAGATTCTACATTAGATTTTTGAAAACAAATAAATCTCAGATAAACATTTTTTTAATTAATATTATGTCTTAAATAATCTTTTCACCCGTGGGAATCAAAATCAACAAACCTAAACGAAAATACGGATAAGACACCGGTAACTGCTTTAGATAGTATGAAGACAAAGATTTAAAATTACAACTATTACAAATTACAACAACGAAAAATTACGAAATATAATAAAGAAAAATCTCAAAAATGCTGCCAAAGCTTATTGGTTTTTTGGAAGTAACATCGAAGTAATAGCAAAGCATCCAAAGTATCGTTTCCAAGTCTGCTTTTGAATTTATTCCTGATGTAAGACGCTGCGAAAAAAAACTCGTTCGATACTCGTTGGTGAAACGGTCATTAAATATTTGTGCGCCTGCTCCAAAATATGTCCACGGGTGCCATCACTTTCTAAAAGATTCATTTCCTTTGCAATGGTTTTAAGTAAATCAGTCTCTTCTAGCGTGAATTGACGACTACCTTGTCCCGATTCAATATGGGTATCCACAACCGGGTTCTCCTCATTACTTTGGCCACTGAACAAAGGGTTCAGCCTCTGGATCATTGAATTAATTTTTTCCAAATATTTGTGTTGCTCGGTTTCGAAAATTTCACATTTCACTTGGTAAATTTTCATTAGTCCAAAGTGGATTCTTGTATATTTTAGAATACCAGATAGCTCGGCACCCTGACGCTCTTTTACTCGGTTCAATATTGCGATTTTCATACCGTTGTAAAGAATGGACCATTTTTCTCTTAACTGTCTAAATAAAAACTTTAACGAAGCATTAGCAGTGCATAAATTTGCATCTCTGCGACTTAACCTCCACAGTCAATTTTATAGGGAATAAAACTTCAATTATTTATTGAATCAAATCAAACTCAGTTGCTTCTAATCGATCAACTACTGGATCGTGTAGGCCTATTAACGCCTTCTGTATACTATTTTTTAAAAGTGGAAAACCATTTAAGCATTGTCAAGAGACTATTCAACCTAGTTTTGCAATCTAGTAAAAGAGACAGTTCTTTGCCTTGCTCGGATTTCACATAATTTTAAAGAACGTTATCATTTTTCGTTGGAGATTGTTTAAAGTATAAAACTACTCATTAGCTTTCGTTATGCATGCGTTGATGTCATAATCGTTTGTCAGATCTTGCGGGTCCTGTAGGCGACCAGGTTCAACATAGAAAGCTGATTCAGGACCGTCCAAATCTTCGTAGTCGCCGTCCAGACTATCAATCTTGTTTCATCAATTCTATAATCTGGATTGGATCACCTATCATAGAGAATATCGCAAGCAGCCAAGAGAATGCTATGCGCCAAACAAATATATTGCTCTGCATCAACTAGTCTGCCTACTTTTCGCATCGCATCTTGTTTGGTCCATCAGTTACGTTAGTAACAATGTCTTTTTCTCGAGAAACATCAAACTCAGCAAGACGCTCTTTCAATTTATCTAGACAGTTTTCAGCTGTCATTGGCATCCTTACTCGCACTAGGCCCAAACTCCAGTGACAATTTACTGAGTGGAAGTTAATATTTAAATAGCGCCTATTCGCAGTCGAAGTACATTCATCAAACGTCAAACTGAACCGTTCACCTGAGATTCTAGCCTGTCTTATTTCACTTTTTATTATTTGCATAGTCGGTGTATAGTCCATAACCTTGTTTCTGATTTTTCTTGAGGATTTTGGTAAATCCGTGTACCCATTCGCTAGTATTAAATTCGTTATGAAGGCACAAAAGTTGCATTGTTTCCCAATAACACTTGCGAAGACACAATCAATATCCTAGAACTGTTATATGGCCTAGGAATAGATGAATCGATGAAAGTATTTCTTTACATGAATAAAGTGTAAAACTTTTTTTCATCTCGAAACGAAGTATGTTTTGGAAGTCGATGACCACTGTAATTCAAAAACCGATCATGGAAAATTTATGCAGCTAATTGAAAACAAAATACTGATGCCAGATCGAAGGGATTTCCTTTTTATTAAAACTTATATTTTTTACAAGCAATAAACTAGTAATATTTTACCTGAAATTAATCCGTGAGTAAATTACCATAGACCGTTATTTTGTTTATTTTTAAACAAAACGAAAAAAGCTTGGATCAAGCACTAAATGACCCATCAAACTAAAGATTTTTGTTTGTTCGATTTTACACAAACCAGTAAAATTTTGTGACATGGCTTGTGGTATAGGGTCCGACAAATGTGGCGATAACTGAGCCTGCAATAAATATTCTTTTGAAATTTCTGTCAAATAAAGTCAAAACAGAATACAATAGCTTAGTGTTAGCTGTGTTTAATTACCCCGAAAAAAGAGCAGAGCATTTCACGACAAGTTAGAGCAGAGCAGCTGTCAAAAAAAGTAGAATAAGTTAGAGCAGCTCAGAGGACGAAATCTTATGGAACACTTTTCAGGCAACAGTTCTCAAATTTGATTGATTGTCAGGATTTTAACCTCTCAGTTCACTTAAAAAAACTCTACTTCGGTCACAAATTTTTGTTGACAGTCGATTTCGTGATAATTGGCAAACAGCTGATTGTTTGTCCGAAGTTGCTTTACCATAAAAAGTTTGAGCAGAAAATCATGCTGTAAATTGCTCTAGTTCAACTTAGAGCAGGCTCATGAAACACAAACTTAGGGCAAGTTGGAGCAGCCACATTGCTCATGGAGCACATTTTCCTGAGATATATCAACCTAGAGAAGCTCATTAAACAGCGCTATTATTTGTTTTACAAAATTAATTACCTACTAACAGAAAAAAATATTGAAAATACTCAATTTCGCGCGGCGCTGGCAGCCCCTAATACCCAAAGTGCAGGGTGTCGGAGTCCGGGTCATTCCATTTTCCCCCAGTTGATGAAGATGCCATCTTACAATCTAGACAAATACGCCGGGAACAGCGAGCTAACGGCTCCAAGGGTTATCATTCCGCTTGGAGTGCTAGACCTCACAAAAGTCGAGTCTGCGGGTAACCAATTTGCACACCCCAGCCTACTTGTCTGAGTTGATCTCTTCGCAAAAGGTTTGCCATTTTGAGCGTTTGCTCCTCTTTCTGAATTTACTTAAGTCTTTCTTGCTTCGCCGTCGCGTGCGCTGCAGAAAGCTCGGTCTACCCAGTATATTTATAGCTATATACTATACGGCTCTCTAAACAGTACATGGGCTTTATGTTCAAAGAAGAGCTGCGTGAATAGTCTATGTCTAGCCCTGCAGACATGCAAATTCTCTTGGGGGACTCTTGTTTTCTCCTTTCTTTCTTTTTCTTGAAATCAAATGCGTAGTTGAAGACCTTACATGGACTTGATCTCATGACCTGTTTAGATCTATCTGCGCAGTGTTCGACCATATCTACCGCTACCGTTCTGGTAAGAGCCTTTGCAGTCGCTTTTAGTTTGTCGCACCCCATGCATCAGTAGCAGGATACCACTTTTGCACTAGCCTAACTTTTTACTCAGATGCATATTATCCCCAGTCTGAGTAGACCAGATATGCTGAATTTAAGGGCTACGATCTCACCTAGCTAAGTCGTAAACCTTCTCTGACCCATAGAATTTGGAGAGACTTTGGAGAGACAACTTTCACCTAATTTTTCAGCTGCTTTTTGCTCAGTTTCTCATCTTATAGCTGTGGCTATCTCGTCACTACATTTGAGGCAATCGAAGTCTGTAAGGAGCCATGAGCTCCACAAATCCTTGACTACGTAGGACGTTTCGCGCTCGCTACATTGCGCGTTTTCCTAATCTAGCGGGCTTGCGTACCAGTTACGGATAGTTCCCAGGACTTCTGCATCAGTTTTTATTGGGGCTGGTTTTCAGTTTCGTTCAGTACATTTCTACGCCGCTTCCTTTCTATCAGTTTTTAGTTCTGTCTTGTTGCGGCAAATTTATTTTCGTTCGTGCCTCTTTCTATTCAGCAGGTCCTTGCGTGGGTTTCCTAGTTTTCTCCCTATTCTCCACCATGGTTACGCACTTCTCAAGATCGGAGGTAGGAATTCACTTTCTAATCCTGGTCTTCTATATCTCCTCGAGGCTAGACAATGCGGTTTTTTTGTTGAATCGATCCATGGTAACATCGGGTCCCAAAACGGGCGTATCTGCCTGATCAACTTGAAACGACCATTCGCGTCCGCTGATATCTCCACTTTTTCCAATTTTCCTAACATGGGCCACTATTTCGAATGCTTTCTCCAGTTCTTAGATGCAATCCTTTGCATGCTTAGATCAATTTTTTGCACGTTGGTGGCCTGAAACTTCTCACGAAAGATCTGCTGGCACTTCTTATTATCTCTTCAGCCCTGACCTCCCGTTGTATTTAGTCGAAGCGGTTCGCAGAAGGAGGAAAACTTTGAACCTCCAGTCTTTTTGTGAAGGCATTATCTGTAAATGTACATACTGCACATTGTGCCCCCGATTTCAGTCCTTTGCCGTTACCTCCGTCGGACTATTTTTCCGTACTTAATCAAGAATAAGTAAACCCAACGAATAAAATATCGAATAGCACAGGCATATTATCAGAAGTATTGGCAGCAGAGACTCATACGATCCAAATATGCGACCAGACAAATATTTTTATAGGCAACGGGAATAACAGGGTAAAAATAAAGGAAACAGGAAGAGGCTATACTCGAAGGCTTATCACATCAATAGAAAAAATTAATGTTTCACCTCAACGGTATCCTAAATTATTCGGAAGTAAAACTTCAATTCTTCAAAACTTCTGTAAATAAAAACGGAAGCAACAACTTTCGCTTGACATTACTAGGTAGATCGAAAGCTGTTCATCGCTGTTAACATTGAAGATAGTTATGTTTGACCATTGCTTTGACACTAGATTCAATCAGTTAAAGCTCGCAATTACTGATGAGATGATTTTTTCAAAATGACTAGGGATGATGAGCATTTGTACGATGTGTGGTATAATGCCAATATCTTTTCTTATATTTATCGGTTCATTTGTTGAAACATAATTAAAAGCTTATCATCGTTCAATTTATTTTTTTCGGGTTTACGAATAGTTTCGCATCATATTTATTACTTTCTAGCAAAAATTCATCTTTAGCAGAAAGTTTGATCATCGTCTAGATTCTATAGCAAAACTGAATTCGGCAAATACAAAAGTGATTAATATTTTCATGACATAATCGAAAACATAATCGAAATTTTTAACATAATCGAAAACATTCCTTTTTGAAAACGTTTTCAATACCATAACCAAACCGAAACCGAAACGAAATTAATCTTTAGAGCTCAACTCAAACAAAACTCAATTCGATACACAACGCAGCGAATCTGACAATCCAATCTTCTAAAATAATAATCGGATCAACTTAAAGATTATCATCCCGCAAGATTTAACCAACCACAAGAGGCTTCTTTTAAAGTTCGTCATATATGAAAAAGAAAGAAATCAAACGTCCACCATCGAAACAATATTAAGTCGAAAAGCCCATCAGAAATGTCGAGCCTCATTATAAATGATAGTGCTGGGGCACACTTGAATCGTCTTACGAGCGTCTCGAGCAGACGCAAAAAGAAATACAAAGATACATGTAGGAAAGTGTTAAGAATGACACGTTCAAGAATTTAAGAATTTAAACCGCTATTATAAAATCAATTCACCGACATGGAACGAAAAAATATCAGAATCGAATCGGCAAATCGCTAAGGCAAGACCACAACACAATAAAGTCGATGCAGAGGTCTTTCGACGGGCAACGTTGGAGTATGCTTACAATTAACAAAGGCTCATCCAATTTCGGATCGGAAACCGCGAAAGTATTTTTCGGGACTTGAAAAACCATTTCGAGTGTGTAGTGTTGGGTAGACGTAGATGTGATGTATATTATGATGCAGTTCGGAAATTAAATGACGTACAATGAGGCGTATATAAATTTTAATTCCGTCCACAAATCGAATTTCGAATAAAACTTAACGGATGGGCGAACAAAGTTAGGTTTTTCTTTTCGTATCAAAGGGTGTAGACATAAATGTGTAGCGTACGAGAGAACGAAGTTTGGTGAATTATTTTAAAAATATCGTCAGGAGATGATTTCTATGAACTGGAAGTCTTTTTATAATTATTCATGATAATTTAAACTCATAATACACTGATTTTATAAGAATACTGCGAAAATAGTCGATATTTTGAAGAAAACGACGCCAATACATTCAATTTATCAGTTTTTTTTTCAAATTTTTAAAAATACAGCTTCACCCATTTTCACCTAAACCGGCCTATCACATCTTACATTGAAGCCCATAGCCCAATTCAAGAGCTTCCAAACCCATCTTGTGTCTGCTCCGTTACCAAAGTTGACGGTTTAGAAGTTTTATGTGTCACTGTTGAAACCAACGGCTATCCAACGTCGTCTAAAGGAGAGTATTCACTGAAACGGGTTTCTATTTATTCAGTTTTTTATACGAACATTGAAGCTCTTGTTGTTGTTGCTTTTATTTCATATCCCAAGCGAAGATCAATTTTAGATTTTATTTATAATAGAATAGGTCCAAACTCACAACGACGATCGTTTTATATTGCGCTCACCAATGCGATTCTCTACGCAAAGAAATCTTCAACGTCTTTAAATTGCGCGATCCATACGGACAACAGTAGACCTTGAAGAATTTCAAGAAGATATCTTGACTCAGGCCGATGTGATCCCACTGAACGCGGCGACATTTTGACACGTCGAAAAAATAAACCAACAAATTTTGTGTGAAAAATGGTTGACATGAACACCTCCAGTCCCCAAAAAGTAGAAAAAATTAGAACGAATCAGGAAGACGGAGGCGATGGAGGCGAAGAAGGTCTTTTGAAAAAATAAACGATCGTCTCAAGCATCTTCGAGGAAAATATAGATGGAATTGGATCCTTTTGTGTACGTACACTGGGCAAGAGATCGATCTTAGATTCGAAAAGTTTTTGGAGATTCTCTTTATTCGATCACTTCATAAATCGTTTTCTATTTTTTGCTTTCTACTTTCCTGCAGTTGGTTAACCGACAGCCTACGATCATCTTGATCTTCTTATTTCGAATCTACACTTAATCTTAAATGAGTAACGCGTATCTTGATTCGAAAACAGATATTATCCATTAAAGACACCTTGGAGATGGTGTGAGGAACACGACAGCAGCGATCAAGAACGATGATCGTGTCATTATTTTCACTGGGGGCTAGAGTACTGATGATGATCAAGAAGAAGAGGAGGAAGACGTTAAGGTTGAAGAGGCAGCATCAGACGATGGTGGTAATGATCTTGAATCTGAGATGATGCTGACGATCATTGGCGTTTTACTCGGTGCAGGTTAAAGACCTTCAGTATGGATTGTTCGTTGGAAAAAAGAACTACAAATATATCATAGACATGTGTTGGGTGATCGATGCCCTAGACATTGACTTTAATAGCTCTGAAGGAAAAGTTTCACGTCAAGCTCCAGAACGAATTTGTGGTATTGTAATCAAATTGAAGATTAATTCCCCTGGTTTTCATATTTGTGCAGGCAATAGGTTCTAGATATACTACGACTGACATTGAAAAAGTATTTTTATTCAAAAGTAAAGTTATTTTCACGTTGCTTTATTCATTTGAGATTTCCGATAACGAATTTATAGGTCAACATAATATTGGAAATATTATCATAGCCACTAACACAAATATACCCGTATGATTTTACAACTATTTCATTCTTTTATTTCTACTTAAATCAATGAGTTTAAGTGGTACATAATCAGATAATAAACGCAAAATGCTATTTTCTAGTCCAGACCTCATTCCAAAATAGAGGGAGAGTTTGTGTTTGACGAAGACCTTTACGTGACCCTTATTGATGATAGTGAAGATACTTCAAATTAATATTCGATACTTGAAATTAACGGTAATTACTTATTTTATAATAAGAGCCATGGCTTGTAAACATCAAAATCAACTGCACACCGAAAGATGCCAACTAATAGCAACCGATAGCCCGGACAAACCACGAGTCTGTATTCTTGCTAAGAATAGCATTGATGTCCTTGTTTCGCACAATTTTTCAAACAAAGATAATATGACTATTGCTACGAAAAACGATCAAAGGACATTTTGGTTTGTTGCCAGCTCCATGATAAACGATCGTGGTGCAAATCCCCTACCGACATCGTCAACAATGTAGTGGCTGCGGCTGCATGGATATGCGTCACTCTTAGGCTAATGACACACACGGCGGTTCGACCGAAGCGTTTCCCGAGAGGAAAATCCAGTCGGTATAGTCGTGCATTACTTTAGCCTACACCGCGGTTTGGCCGTCTCTCGGTTTTGTAATGCACAACTAAACTGACTCAGGAAGAAACTGTTATTGACAGAAAAAAAAAATGGACTGAACAAAGTGCCAATTTCTGATTCGACCCTCACTGGAACCTTCTCCAGGGAGCTATGTCACGAGGTTCTGGATCGGGCAGCTAATATCCTTGCTAACGCTCTCAATTCAGCACGTAGGTAAGCGTGCAACCCATTCTAAGACAAAGGGAATCCAAAGTCAAAGGGAATCCAAAGCCCCCATGGTAGAATCACTCTGCGAAAAGAGTAAGGGAAAGAACCGATGACTGATAATTGTATAAGTCCAAACTGAGGGCTTTAAGTATACCGAAGGTAAGGCAAATATATCCCTATGAAGATACTTCTGAGGCAACATAAAGGTTACCAGTGTGTCGAATCGTAAAGTCCTGAGCTTAGTACCGAAGCCTATAGGGTGCATCCAGAGCTCTGATTGATAGCGACACTTTAACTATCTTTTTGGACTTGCAATTTCCGGGAAATCACATGCCCCAACAAACGCAGTGCATCAAGTGGGGTAGGTCGTCAGGTTATTGTAGTTTCTTGAAATTACAAACTCTATATTGAGGTGAGCCATAAGCTTCCTCGAGCCATTGAATACTCCGGTCATAGATGGCGTTCTTTCGGTTTACATTCAACAGTCCAAAGAAGTAACGCTTCCGTAGCCGAAGGATATCTACAAAGAGTGCTTGCACTTTTCATAGGTTTTCACCAGCTTGCGGGAGACAACAGCTATGTTTAGTTCTTAAGCAGGAGAAACTTTGTATGTCCAATCTACGAGTTATCGTCCTATATGTCTTACCACTGTGTTCATAAAGATTCTGGAAAAGAGCATTGGCTATTATATCAAAACGTCAATGGGTATTACGTTAATCTTGCAGAGTCTCCATTAATCTGAACCCGAGTGTTAAATGTTTAGGTTTGATCTTTGATACTAATGGAACGAAAATGTGGCAGAAGGAGTATGAAAGGCTTTTTTGCGTATTCTTCTGCTGCAAAGCTGCCATAACAGCGACTTGAGGTTTACTGCCCCCTATTGTTGCTTGGCTGTATATCAATGTGGTACAACCAATACTGGTGTATGTGGAAGCGTTTCGAAGACAGGCTGACAGATAATTGAGAAAGTGCAAAGATCCACCGCACCTTTAGAGAGAGGGGCTCTTCACATCACGCTTACTGAAACATTTTTCGAGTTGCTTCATTGGTTATCAACAAATCTACTATTCCTACTACAAGCCAATATTGCTGCTGTACGGTATCTTTGCATTTAGCCATGGAGCAGAACAGAGTTTGGCCATGTTAGAGTTTTAGCGGAGGGAGTTCTCGCTTCAGCGGATTGACTGACTTACTACATAACTGCAGACACTCTAGTGGATTTCGAGGTTTTAACTCGCGTTTCTGGTAGTGATAAATGCAATGTTGGGAGTGTATATCGCTGGCTCGAAACTGAACAATAAAATCAGCATGGTATATACTTGAATGGGCTTAAACCAAGGCTGTCCCTTTGCCTACCAGACGGCGAAGGTAGTAGATATTTTTGACTTTACCGACTAACTTCTATGTAACTAATATTCGAATTATATATATTGACATTTTCATAGGTACTCAAGCCGCTATAAAATCCCTTTCTAGCCGTAGAAGTTTTGTTGAATGCTGTGTATCTCCTGGAAAAATGTCAATACATTTGGCAAGGGGTATTCGGGGCAACCGTGTAGCCGATGAACTGACAAAGCTTGGCACCTTACTGCCAGAGGTCTAATACTCTTTCTCCATAGATACACTGAGGTCATCGATCAAATTAGTCACTAGGCAAAAATACTTTGAAGACGCTAAAAAGTCCTGAGCTGAGGAATCATTCTGTGCGTTCGTAAGACTGTCATGGGCCTCCATGAACAAAGGTCACTCCAGGCTGCTGCTAAGTTTAGCCCATAGTGCTCTTGGATGTGTAGTCAATACACGTCCAAGATAGATCCAAAGAGTGGCATGCGCAGGGGTCGGGCGTAGGGTTCACCGATTTTATGGAACCGTATCCGAAACCTGTCCGGCTCTGGCGAGGAGAAGAATGGCCTGATTAGGGGGCGTCGTTTCTGTCTGTCAAAACTTAAAACGTATTGTACAGTTAATCAAAGAAACCAAGAGGTTTTTAGAGTACAGTTACTAAGGGAGAATACATGCGTTGGAGCAATACTATATAAAAGAACAAATCATAGGTTTCAGGGCATCGTACCATTGCCATTAAACAAGAATGTGAGATTTGACAAACACTTTAACATCCTACTGACCGAAGATGGCTTTTTTTCTGAAAAAAATGAACGCATTTGAAAGCAATTATCGGAAAACAGAAAAATAAAGGGTATAAACCAAACTATGAACTTATCTAGCATGCTCATCTCATACAGCTCCGTTGGTTGATGCTTGTAGAATCGAAGCTGTACTGGTAGAGATCGATTTGTGACGCTTTGTTTTGCTTGCTAGTTGCAAACAGGTAATTAGTAATATCATTTTGCTCCGAAGAGACCCTTAAGTACAAATTATAGACTATGGTTGAAGCGTGCACCAATCACTCAGGTAATGGATGCTGTAGTGCACGTGTCACATATCCAGCAGTACGAACAATGGATTCTATTGTCGATGAAGGGAGCACAAAATACAGGTAACCTAGCACAGAAAATGAGTTAAATCCGTTTTACATTTCTCTGAACCTCATCAACACACTTGACAAAATAATATTTTCTGTAATTGTATACAATGTGTGAGTGATTGAAAAACTGAAATTGCATTTTTCTGAGCAAAAATTATCTAAAAGTCTTTCTACAGAGTCAGAATTGTCTAATCAACCTGAAACTTCAAACTTGAACGAAATCAAATCTGAACGAAAACGTAAGAGTACTTCATCCATTTCATTCGTTGTAAGCAATTCTTCACCTATAGTACTAAAAAAAACAATTTCAGTACAATCTGAACGTACATCTTTTGAATACGAAACCTGCAAAATCATTTTGTTAGGCTTTCATAAATCGTTAGTACTAGAAATATTTGCGTGTCATATTACGAACCGTCGATTGCAAAAATGATTAAAATGGAAAAAAATTTGCTGATTTAGATAATAAAGAAACTAGATATCGTGGTCTCATTGATGTCATGCTAAGCCATTGGTCTATTTCGAATTATGAATCGTAAAGTCAACGGTTCTAATTCCATGGCGATAATGTCGCGAGCTATAACTGATTTCACGTGCATTGTCGAGATTTGAAAAGCAAGTGGGTTGAGGTTTTGTTTTTTGAATGCGATGAATTTTGCAGAGTGTGACTTCATCATCGTGTAGTAGGGCAATATCAGTGAGGAACGTAGCTAATTTTAAATTGATATCAGTTCAAGCTGTATATTCGTAAGTACTAAGGAAAATATTCATTTTCGAAGTAAATATATTTTTATTTTGCGCTTATCTAACACTTTAATGGAAATCACCAGCTAGTTTTACATACAGACCTTTAAAAGATTTAAAAGAAATTAAATTGGTAAATGGAAACTAATAATAATCCCATGTCTCAAAATAATGAGTTCATTTTTCTTACATAAGCCATATTTCTTCAAACAGAGATTCTACTCAGAATCACTATGATATGAAAATGTATCCCATATAGTAAGTTACGAATGATTCGTATTAACAACTTTCAAGCCCATTTTCAATTCGGTTCTAGATTGTTCTTTGAGATAATCTGAGGCAAGGCTAACATTCACATAGTTAGCGAAACTACATCCTGGGAATTTTCCGTTTACGACTCTTGTGCTGAGAAGATTAAGTGGTCCTCAGCCATATTCTCATCATTAAATGAAGAGAATTAAGTATTAAACACTTCCCCGACCAACTATCATTCATCCCTTAATTAATTTTTTAATAGACTACTCGGAAAAATTAATCACCGCATAAAAACCACACTTGTGTCGATCTTAAGGACATTAAAGATATACAATGATACAGACCAAAACTTACCACACAACACTCGAAATGAAGGAAGCTCAACGGCTTCTCAGTACTGTTCCGGAAGAATCATCAAAACAAATCAGCATAGGAGTGCCGAGCATACAATTTTAATACTAATGGATTTTAGCTGCGAGATTGTCAGAATGAAAACAAAAAATCACAGCATTAATCTTTGAATGAAGTACACTCTGCAGACACTCGTCTAGTAAACGCCTTAAGAGGCTCGTCGTCACAGTACTCGAGCTGAATCGTTAAAAACGGTCCGAAATCTTTAGAATCTTCAAAAACACCAACATCGCGCATTTGAGCATATACAAAGTCGGCGGTTGTAGATGAAGTTACGCTGTGATATGATAATACGGGTTTGTTTGGTGGGTAGTTTGGTAGCCGTAGATCAGGCTGTTTCGATGAGGAGACGCGACTCTTCGACGCCTTGTCAGTTCGAATCTTCCAAACGTGTGCTTTGGAGCCCCAGCAATGAACAAAAAAATCCGAAAAGAATGGCAAACTCTAGAATTGATATTCGCATTTTGTATTATCTCCAGCATCAGCTTTTTCTGGATCTGCACACATGAATAAACTGGGTGAATGAGTTGCCATGAAAACTGAATTATTAAACCTTAAAGCCTTTTGAAGGCGAGAAGGCAAATAGCTTTGTAGCATGCGCATCATTGATTATTCGTACCGGATGCGATGAAATTCAAAACTCAGTTTACAGTTGCGTCAATGTAAACTGGCAAGCCTGATTGAAGCCTCAAGCTCTGCTACCATTTTATAACACATATGGATAGCTTCAAAGATCATCAGTCATCCGAAACAAAATTCATGCTTCGCCCTATTTCGAACGCCTCCGAGGATCCTCCAAATTTCGTCTGGCTGTTCGTAGCGCTTGTGCTTTGCGAAATTCTCCTGATCTGTTCGAGCGCGGAGCGCGATAGATTGCTGCCATTTATTAAACACGTCAAAAGCTATTAATCACCTTTTTAAACTTAAACTCGCTCTCGAAACGCTATTCAATCTGTCTTCCCTTATGATTACTGACCATCTACCAGCGTCTACAAGATGATGATGATCATAAAATAATGTAGGCGCCATTTAGGTAATGACTTGTGCAAAACAACAGGAAGATTGTTTGAAGGTTGGGAGTTTGCGGTTGTTGCGCTCTCTTCCGGGCTTGATGTGTGATTGGGAAATGATAAGAGTTACGTTTTTGCTCTTTTTAGAGAGTGGAAAGGTGGAATGGGCGTGGAGTGTTATGAGTGGATGTATGAATTTGTAGATTATTATTCGCAGTGAAGATTCAAATGAAACTGTAACAACAATCAAGTTCCTCAAACCTTTGGTCCAATTTTTTTATTCGTTGATGACGAAAATTGAGAAGCAGTAAGCGGTTCATATAGTGATCAATGCGGAGAGACATGTGGTAGAGCACAAAAGTGCAGAGTAGCGTTTCCAAACATCAGTCATATAGTTCATAGGGTGAGTAGTCCAGTTAATGAACACTTTCTATAAACAATTTCTATTTTTGAAGAAAACTTAAGAAACTCAAAGAGATTGAGTGCAATACCACGGTTTTTTTGGATATCACCCAAAGTCAGTATATCTGCACTTTTTCGACGGCTAACATTTCAGTGTTGCAAAAATGGCTATTGGCTATAAGAATCATCCAGTAAATACATTGTTTTAAGCATATTAAAAGATACACTACAATTCAATTTAAAGGTATAGTGTTAAATTTTAAATGTTTTTCAATAGAAATAAATAGTGAAATAGAAAGATCATTTGGAAATAATTATTTTATAAGCTGTTCATGCATTGGGTCGAGACAACTATAGATTACCAGTATATGAACGTGAGTGTCCATTGACTAGCAATTGCCTTTTTCGCTATTTTACTAAAAAATTTGAAAAAAAAAATCCTATATTTTCATGAAGCAAACTTTGAGCGATACATATGAGCTTGTCCCAAAACTGAAATTAATTTAACCAGAAAAGGATATATATATATATATATATACATATGTATATATATATATATATATATATATATATATATATATATATATATATATATATATATATATATATATATACATATGTATATATATATATATATATATATATATATATATATATATATATATACATATGTATATATATATATATATATCTATATATATATATATATATATATATATATATATATATATATATATATATATATATATATATATATATATATATATATATATATATATATATATATATATATATATATATATATATATATATATATATATATATATATATGAGCAAAAAGATTAAGGGAGATAATCTTTGGAGTGGCCTATCCGATTGAGCTGACATTTTCAGAGAACATAAATGTATATGAGGACTAGTGCTGTGACTAACTACAGTTCCGATGTTTTTAACCCTTTGGCGGCGGCGGGCATTTTAATGAATTTTCTGGTACCCCTATATTTCCATGCAGAAAACATTTTTGTTACAGCCAAGTACTAGAAATAAAAACTTATTATGTTTAATGTTTTAGTGTTCTATTCTACGTAAAGCTTGTCGAATGGAGGAATTGTTGAAGAAAAAAATCGAAAGAAAGAATTTAATAGGAATTAGAGAAAGCTACAAAAAGAAATCTGTGAGAAAAAATCAAAAGGCAGCAGCAGACAATTAAAAGCGAAATAAAATCAACAACATCGGAGCACAAGTCCATCACCAAAAAAAAAGTTTTACTAAAAAAGAGATGAGAAAAACGAACATAAATGTTCTGGATGTTATTAGTTATATGAAGATTCACCTACAGAAGATTGGATACAATGGAAATTGTGTTGTTCATGATGGCATGAAAAATATTTCTGCTATGATGGGCAAGCACATTTTATGTGCGACTAGTGTGGTTGAATATTTATTAGGAATTGACTTGAAAATGTTATGTTTAATTTTTAAAGTGCTGGTCAAAGTATTTTTATGATTTAAAAACTATGTAGAAGTAAGGTTGTTCATGAAAGTGTCTGTGTTCTACCCTTCAATGCAAGCAACTGACTGAATTATTGAATATGTTTATTTATGTTTATTTTTTGATTAAAATCTTTATTTTTGCAAACATACCTTTATTTGAAACTACGAAGACTTTGTTTTGAGTTTTTGCCTTTTTTCGCATATGTAGTTTTCCATATCTGAAGCGGTTGATTATTGATAATTTGGTTATATTTATCAATTTTAAAAACTTGTGTTCTTATTCGTATGCATTGTCAAACATTTTCTTCCTCAAGAAAAAATGACGTACTTATAAAGTAGAAGGCGCTCATACTGCTCATACTACGCGATCGAAGTCATTTGTACTTGTCAAGTAATTGCAATAGAAAAGTTTAATGCATTACCTGGATGGTCATCGTACGAGTATCCTCCTATTATGCATATTATTGATAAACTAATGAGTTTGGTTCAAAAAAAACTTGTTCTGCACAGATTTCCGAAAATTTCTATCCATTCCTCTTTGATCAATTTAAGATACAACTTCAAATCACTGGATCAGATATCGTGCAAACTAACACCCCCAGCTTTATAAGTTACAGAAGAAGCATTGTGTTATCTATCCAAAACAAAAATAAACCCCACAGATTCAAAATACGAAAAATTAATTTTGTACTTGTTTTATACATATACTAAATTATTCAATTCGTATCTACATAGCAAACGAATAATTCGCGACATGTTGCTTGCGTGATCTTATCAGTTGATATGCGTATGCGTACGCGTAAACATAGTCAAGACAGAATAGTAACATGTGCAATTGCGGTGACTACATACGACGACGATGATCAAGACAGCTACGACTGTGACAACGAGACGTCGGACGACACAGCAGTGTCTTCTTACGGTGTTGTGTATCTGTCTATCTTCGATCGCGAATTCGATGGGTAATTGAAATGTAGAAAACGACATGCAATTTTCTTCTTAAACGGCAATATATTTTGAACTTCGATCGATCGTATCAATATCGGATGGATTTCGATACGCAATTTGACGAATATGATTTGAATTTTGATTGTACGATGACAAATGGATGAATTGCATCGAGGAGTTTGATTGTTATTGTTGTTATTCCGAGTGTTTTTATTTACTATTTATGAGGGTACACGTGTGCGTTGTACACTCATAGAACTTTACTAGACATTGTTGTCGTTATAATTAAGAGTTTTTATTGGTAATTTGTTTCAGAAATGGTCAGGATGAATTTCGAATGCTAATGCTGAGAAAACAATGCCCTTGAGTTTACCGATCGACTTTCTAAGTGCATAATTTGCATATTGTATTGTTGCGATAAAATGGTTCGACATTGGTGGTCAAGCGTGTTGTCTAGTATAATGTTTTGATTATAAAGCATTTTACAGGATAGGATCGTGATTTAAGGAACTTTTTGAATTTTAATTATTTCTACAACTTAATCTTTGGCTATTCATAATTAAAAAGTTATGTTTTCTTTCTGTTCTAAGGGCGTGCTACACACAATCAATTTACCTGCAAAGAACTGTTCGCACAAGATATACGAAAAAACGTGCTACACGGTGTAAGTCAAATTGCGCAAACCTCAGTTTGATCGAAATCAGTGATGAGCACAGTAACCTGTGTTAAAAACAAATCGCTTAATACGTTTGTCACATACCCAGAACGTATAGTATCTTATGCTTGCAGAACTGTAAATCAACAAAGTTTAAACATGTTCATGTAAGGTACGCTAATATTGGCGTGTAGTGATTAAAAAATCCATTGCTATGAACTAGAATCTCAGTTTTAGTGAAAGCTTGCCATAAGAAAGTTCAAGCGCAAGAAAAAAGAGACTGAAACAATTCATACTGTAATTTCAGGTTTATTGATTGATTGAGGCATTACAAGACTATCATAATTTACAACTGTGGTGGGATATGTTTTCTAGTTTTGTTGACCGAATGTGCCTTGCACAAAGCACTATGAATAAATTTCATTATAACAAAATTTTGAAAACGAATTTGAAAGAAAATGGAGCGCATCATGGTTTCATCGATTTAATTTTACAACAAGCACATATCTGGGATCAAAAGCACATTTATGAGATCGCCAAACTTTAGTTGCTCTATACTGTACCAAATCCAGTTCATACACTGCCGAAATCTCCGAATCTAAATGCTACTGAGCATCTTTGGGATTTAATGGAAAAACGTTTCGGCAGCCCACGGTTAGGAATGAAGATATATTAAAAAGGAGTGTGAAATGACTAAATATGCCAATGACTAAATATGTCAAATTTTCTAAAATTTCCTATACTAATGTTATTTTAAAGATGAACGTTGACTTTTTCTGACTAGTTTTTACACCTACTATCAAAAATGTGTCACAAACTGTGTTAATATTCTGAAGTTAAAATTTTTAAGTCTACTTGAATAACTACCGAAGAATAAGTATTTAATACCTTGAGCAAGTTGAACACTTTTTATTTTTATCTTTTTCGTTTATTGAAAAAATTGACAATGGCTGAACCAAAACTTTTTGTTCTGTGGATGTAGTAAACGTGCCAAGCGGACGTTCACTACATCCCTTAGATAAAATTCTAGCATAACCAAACTATTTTCTGGTCCAAATCGAAATACAATATAGTCTCACAGCAGTAAGATAACAAATGAAGCAATACAAAATTGTCTTAGTAAGAGTAGTGTCACCATAGGCGCAGACAACCTTCGCACTTTTTCAAGTATAAGATAAGCTAAGCATAAGGTAAGATAAATATAAAGTAAGCTTTACAGCAGCGTGTCACCAAATCACAACTCCATATTATAGGAATATAGACTCAACAAGAGCGGTATAAAACCATCTAACAGTGTGAGACTGCAAACCCCAATTCGCCTCTATGGCTTTTTTGCAGCAGTTAAGTGAATTGAAATCCTTGCGCGCTCTTTCTACTGTATTTGTGATCCTTAATTTGTTCGAGTCAAGGTTCAGTTCTACATATGTACACTCTGCGCGACAGGATGGTAGGGAGTTCTTAAGATTTGATGTTTCCCAGCTCTATATTTAACTCTTGTTAAAAACTAAGATACTTTTCGATACGTTGGAGACACGCTTATGTGATTCCAATGCCTAGATTTGGAAAAGTTTCACAAATTCCAGCGAACTACCGTCCCCGTCTTCTTTCTGGGCTCTGCCGAATTCTCTCCATAGGCTTGCAACATTTCTAGAATGTCACATCATCATCTCTGACTTCTAGTTTGGTTTCAGCTCAGACCATACTGCAACCCACCAACTGTACAGAATGAGGAAAACAATAAAAAAAGCCGTGCGTACCAAAAAATCAGTTGGCCTCGTTGCGTTTGACATCCAGAAAGCTTTAGACTCAATATAGAACGAGGACTTAATATTCAAATGAGAAAAAAATCGATATAAACTTAAATATCTCATTTTGGTTAGTCGTTCTTTTCTGTCAGAAATAACTTTTTTGTCTTCATATCAGGTGAATATTCTAATCTGCTGAGCATTTCTGCTGACGTTCCCCAAGGATCCTGCTCCAGGACCTTACAAACAGATTCATTGGTTTAGAAAAACAGCTAGATTTTCTTGAACAATACTATTCCCAATGGAAAATCAAAGCCAACTCATCGAAATTGCAGGCAATGTTCTTCACCAGGAAGCGTAAGATCTACTGTCTATTGAAGCGTCGCTTCATAGATTGTTAGCGGCTACTGTGCCTGTCCACCTAAGCGCAGTGTCATAGATTTGCCAGCGTCAATATGATAATAGTAACATTACAGGTATAGTCACTTCCTTTTCGCGAAAATTTCGAGTTCGGGTGATGAAGGGAACGTGAATAATATACTTTTGGAGAGGAAAATAATACATGCTTCTATTTCAAGACGAATATCTCTAGAGATTATAAGGAGACAACTCCTTACATTAAAAATAATATAAATTGCAGACTGTCTGTGACTGCTGGCTAATCAATGAAACATAATGAAAAATTTAAATCATTTTAAAGAATGAAATTTTGAATTTTATTGGTTTTATTTTTTAATCTTTTGAGGAGATGAGGTTCCTCCCAAATAAGACTTTTCTTCTACACTTGCTTTTTAGCTAGATGAGCCCGTCCTTCAATTCAAACGCGTTCGCGACAAGCCAGTTTTTTTTTGTAAATGCTGCATAGCCCAGTAAGCAGTCATAATCAAATTAGTCGTTCGAACCAATTCTACAGTTTTTCCTAAGATATCTCTAGCCATACTACTACTGATTGTCTGCAGTTTTTGCCAATCTTGGTTGTTTGTGTTTGTCTAGTGGTAGATATTTGGGTCCAAAAAAACCAACATACACTCCGATACAAACTACGAATTTAATCCCTACTTTCCTATTCAAGTTATCCAGAACGATTTCGCACTTCTTGAAAAAAGACGTTCTTTCTTCAATTATCGACTCCTCTATACCTCTATAGTTATAAGGCTAGTTTTTATCAAATTCATGTAGCATTTTCTTTATCGGAATAAAGTTAATGGCCGCAGGTTCAGCTTTCTGGCTATTAACTCTCCTCCAAATGTGTTACTGCTTTTCGACAGTATTTCTCCTGGAGCCTGAAGCAGTTTCTATGAAAGAATGCGTAGATGGTATGTTTGTCTTCAGTGCCATTGATTAAATTTGATACCTCTATATTTGAAATCCTTAGCGAATGTAAAAAAAAAATTTAAGGGTTAAGGAGAGTGCATTACGCTCCCCCTGAGAGGTATACGCCTGTGTGATCTTTCTTGGCCTTGCTATGAAGTATCTCAATGATTAAGCTAGAACTACACTGGTCTCACGTAACGTGAGCTCACGTGTCGTCACATCAGCTGACCACACGTGTCATAGATCTGCAGTACCATTTTGTATGGTTAGAAATACACTGGCGACACGTCACACGTGCTATCACGTGAGCTCACGTTTTTGATAATCTGCAAATTCAGATTTTTGAGCTCACGTGAGAGCACGTTTAGCCAATATTTTTACCGCATGGTATTTGATTTGTTTGAAATGTATAAGGTAAGTGATTTGTTGAAAATGTAAAAGTATGAATACTTGTGAAATGGCGAAGAACATTGATGCTGGTAAATTGTGGGAAAAAATTGTAACAGAATTTTTATGTGCGCAGCGAAATTTAGTCAAACCTCAAACCGTCGATCAGCAATTGCAACACACGTGAGCTGCTAGCATGACACAAGTGTATTTCCAAGCGTGAGCTCATGCCTCCACACGCATAACGTGACGACACGTGAGCTCACGTTACGTGAGACCAGTGTAGTTCTAGCTTTACGGTGAGGATGTTTTAAGATCAGAATTTGCCATTAAAGATTTCTGCGCTTATAGTGGCAGGAGGCTTAAGATAATACTCAACACGGATAGGTATACCGACATTTCAGCGCCATCCACCTAACTACCAAAGACAAATCGCTTCTATAGAGCGCTCCTAGAGCATTGAGAGGTGCCATATTACTACGAAGCACTCCTACTGTGGTGACAAATGAACGGCTATCAAAACATTCAAATCAAGACATTGATTTCTTTGTATTAAGTCTATTAAGAAGCACACGTCAAATTGATTTGCAATGCAGCTAAAAATTCAAATCTTTTCTATTCATTGAATCTTACTTTAACGTATCGTTCAATCAAACTACTTGCTTAAATTGAATCGCATACAGACATTCAAAACTGTATGATCAAAGTGTAGTTTATGTCTCGAAATCCATATTGACAAAAGCCACGAGTCGCATATATTACAACCTACCATTTTATAACTTGTTTTTCAATACAAATCCATTGACCCAATCAAGATCGCCATATTAATAGCGCAGGCAAACCAAAACTGTTACTCCATTTGAAATCTCCTCTAGTTTCCTCAACATTTCCTACTTCATGATTTTTCGATCTAAGCAAAATGATACGTAGGAGTAATTTAACTACCCATCGCAGACCTAAACTATCGCCTTCAACATCTTCCAATACACCCACCTCTAAAGCCTCTTCATTTCCACCGAGCTCTTTCGAAATTTCATTCATCTCCATTAAAATGCGTACCGTAAAATGAATACTAATCGAAAATTAAATTTTTTTAAAATATAAATAAAATCTCCAAGTTTCCAGTTTCTAGCACAGATACGGAAAAAATTATCATTTTCAGGCAAACGACGCTGCCAACATCAATTATTTATCAATCGACAAGAAGAGGACTGTGCGACCGGTAGAGTATCTCATCATCTGCATATGAATCGACTCGTGTGTGCCGCCATGCTCGTGCATGAGAACGGATTGCGGAGTGTCTGCCTGTGGGAGGACCGAAAACTTTAATTTGTCAAGACTTTCACAATTTTATTTAGTTGAGCTGTTCTCCTTTCTCGGTTTAATGTGCGATCATAAATTCGAAATTAACATTTTAATGCCTGGCCAAAATAGACGATTTGAACTCCAGAGCTATATCGTCTAACGTGAACGGGGTAGGCGAAATAGTCAAAGACGATCGATATTGTATTGATATTGATAGTTAATCTGGTTTGATTAAAAAAAACTTTGTAATGAATGAGTTTTGAGTTCAAGTTTTCAACGTTATTTGCGATACGACGTAAATTAGTCGAATGTTGTTCCAAAAAAAGAGACGTAGCGAAAAAAACGGTTAGCACATGCAATATTAATGAATGGCAGAGATATGCAACTGATTTGCATAGACGAAGAACCAGCCAAAAAGCTGACGAGCGAGAATAGTACGAGATTGTATGGATACGGTCGGTTGTCGATTCTACGGATCCATGATTGTAATTTTTAATGAAATGCTTTCGTCATCGTTCACCGATGATTGTAATCACACTCCTGGAAATATATTGTATATATTGGCGAGAATCGACGATTTCCTGTTGTTTACAATGAAATTTTTGTTAGCCTCGATACTGCAGATAAACAATAAGAGATAAGAAAGTTCGTAGAAATTGAGTTGCAAGATATTTATTGGGTGGAGTGCATCGAAACTTAATAAGCTGAGTTGGAATGTGTGTATAAGATTTATGAGACAAAACTGATGGGAAAATGTTTTGATCGTTTTGACGGTGAGAAAGTATATTGATCGCTATGAATGTTCTTTGTTTTTACACGTTATCTCGAAATCAATATAAATAAGATACTTTCTCTGAAAATTGATTTCCTGAAATAGATTATTATCAAACCTAAAGACAATAGTGGCTACAAAGCTGACAGCGTGTGACAGTTGATTCTCCTAAAGAAAATAGAAGAAATGGCTTCGATTTTCGCTGAGCGTCTGAAGGCATAGCGGAAACTACAGACATCTCTCATGTCGTGTCTCTAATAGTGCAGTGCTCTACATTTCGGTAGTCTACCTATAAACCAAGTTGAATTAATCTATGGGCAACCCACAATCATCGTGCGAATGTCTATTAGAAGCAGGTTGAGAGTCACATCAAGGGTCGCACCAGCAGTATACTCATGGTACCAGATACCTTTGTCAGTCCTTTGTATTATGGCTAGGGATTCCAATCCTGGAATAGTTTTTCAATCCCGGGATTACGGGATTAAAAAAATCGAAAATCCTGAAATTCGAGATTAAAAAAAACACGAAAAACTAAGGCAAGTTTTTAAGAAACGGATTATACTATGTTCCATCATTTCAAAACTACAACAATAAGTAAGCTCAAAACTGTATAAAAAATATGTTACTGCATAATTACTAATTTATATAATTGATGCAAAAAAAAACAATATTTTTTTTATCCCAGACGTTGACAGCATGAAGACAAACATTTAAAATTACAGCTATTGCGAATAACAACAACAAATCACAAATCTTAAAATTGAGATACGTAATAAAGAAACGTATAAAAAATTCTGCCAAAGTTCATTGGTTTCTTCGGAAGTAATATTGAAACAATAGCAAGCAAAGCATCCAAAGTATCATCTCCAAGCCTGCTTCTAAATTTAATCCCGATGTTAGACGTTGCGGAAAAAACTCGTTCTGACCACCAACAAGTAGGTACATCTGCTCCAAATTATGTCCACAAGTGCCACCACTTTCGAAAAGATTCATTTCTTTCGGAATGGTTTTAGAAAGATCAGTTTCTTGCGGCATTTCACGATTAATCATTTCCATATTTTTGCAACTCTTCTTGTAGCATCAATTGACGACTACCTTGTCCTGATTCAATATGGGTATCTACTGGGTTTTCCTCATTTCTTTGGCTACCAAGCAAAGGGTTCAGCATCTGGATCATTGAACTAATTTTTTTTTAAATATTTGCTTTGCTTCGATTCTATTTCACTTGGTAAATTTTTGCTGGCACAATGTGGATTCTGGAGATAGCTTAGCATACCAGATAGCTCAGTACACTGACGCTCTTTTATTCGGTCCAATATTGCAAATTTCATCGCTTTGGCAAGAATTGACCGTTTTTCTCCTAACTACCTAAATAAATATCTTGACAAAGTATTGGCAGTGCATAAATTTGCATCTCTGCGACTCCACAGTCAATTTTACAGGGAGTAAAACTTCAATCATTTTCTGAATCGAATCAAACTCAGTTGCTTCTAATCGATCTGGATATTTTTCAAAATGAAAAACCGTTCGAGCATTGCCAAGAGACTATTCCACCTTCTTTTGGAATCCAGTAAAATAGACAGTTCTTTGCCTTGTTCGGATTTAACTTAGTTTTGAAGATCGTTATCATTTTTTGTTGGAAATTTTTTTAAATATAAAACCATGCTTTGATGTCATAATCCTTTGCCAGATCTAGCGTGTCTTGCAGGCGACCGAGTTCAACGTAGAAAGCTGATTCAGGACCGTCCAAATTTTCGTAGTCGCCGTCCAGACTATCAATAGTGTTTCATCAATTCTATAATCTGGAATGGACCACCTATCATAGAGAACATCGCAGGCTGCCAAGTGAACGCTATGCGCCAAACAAATATGTTGCTCTGCAACAACTAGTCTGCCTACTTTCCGCATAACGTTTTGCTCATCGGTTACGGATGGCAACAATGTCGTTTCCTAGAGAAACATCAAACTCAGTAACACGCTCTTTCAATATCTTTAGGCAGTTTGCAGCTGTCTTGACATCCTTACTCGCACCAAGCTCTAGTTATGCCGAATTTATACACTGGGACGAGCGTCTTGTGTACAAGAGTAAACAAGACTCAACAAGACATTGGACGAGACTCAACAAGACATAGGGTGAATTGTTTACTTAGGATATTGCACCATACAACACGGACCATACACCATGCACCTTTCATAGGGTGAATTGTTTACTTAGGATATTGCACCACGCATCTTTCGACAGTTGTGAGCTGTTTTGTTCAGTTCAGTGAACGATGACTGAGGTACGGGCTGTGGCTATTGCAACTGCCTGGTGTGCGTTGAGTTATTTCAATCTGGGACACGCCAACACATGTTTGAAGTCCCGGCGATAAATTCGAAAATTTAAATGAGCACATGCTACCCTCTCGAATCCCTTTGACTTGATGCATAAAACCGACTTCGCTTCCAGCGGCTTCGAACTCGGACGAGACGGTCATAAACACTCAGGCACAGCAATAAAAGGATCATTATCCCTTCATAAAACAAACAAGAGCCGACGAGCAAACCATTTACACACGCGTGCTTGCCATGAAAAAAACAGCCGAGAATAGACAAGGAGACCATTTACACACAGTACTTGTCGTCATTTGGCATTCCTCGGCCAGAATGTAATTCCGGCATTAGAATTAACTGAGTGGATGTTAATATTTATATAGCGCCTATTTGCAGTCGAGGTTCACTCATGAAACGTCAAACTGAACCGTTCACCTGAGATTCTAGCCTGTCTTATCTAACTTTTTATTATTTCCTTTATCCTGCTTGCATAACCCACAGCCTTAATTTTTGGTTGTTGAGGATTTTGGTAAATCTGTGTACGCATTCGCTAGTATTAGTTTCCTCAAATCTTTCGAAGTAACGAATACACTATATGCGAAACAGTCCATATTTACTTATCTACCAACCCTATTGTATTCTCTTGTTAACTGTTGCATCGGTTTGTTTTGCTCTATTCTTTACGCATTGTGATGTGAGCCTGCATATTAATTGCTTTCTCGCAAATATGGATTCTATTTACACTTTTCGAGTCTTGCCGTAATTTGATTACCGATTATGCTTGACTGTCGACCCCGGAATCCCGGCCAATTTCTAGTCCCGAAAGTCCCGGGATTAGAAGCCATCAATCCTGGGATTTTCGGGACCCAAAAATTTGCCGGGATCTCGGGATTGGATACTCTAATTATGGCTAACTTGTTGCAATCATACATGAACTTCACAATAGTCCATCACATCATTAATGCGTACGCGATCATCGGCTTTATGATACCATAGATACTTAGAGTCACATAATTTTATGGTGCCAACCATCATGTGATGGCGAAAGCTCTCTCACTCTCACATGCTTTTTCCAGAGAAGCTTTTCGTCCAAGATTACTCCTTGATATTTGACTTCTGCTGAAAGCTCGAGAGGCATACTCTTGATTATTGGAAATTATTATCCTTCCCTTTTGCCCTGACAGCAAATTTCGTTCTTCAAAATTCACCAAAATGCCGTACTTCGAGCACCAACTGTCAATTAAAGCCAATCTTGTTCTGTCATTCTACATATCACAATCAGATCGTTTCTGACCGTATCGATTTTTTAAGTCTGTTTCGAAATGGTTAATACATCTGCTTAAAAAAAGCCAGATTGGTATCAGGCTCGGCGATTTGAAATTCTCAAAGAACATCCCTGACCTTTACGGTGGTGACCACAGTCCTAGCTGTGCATCATTTCCCATTCCCGTGAATAGCAGAGTGTTTAGTCAGAGGTACAGAAGCCTTCCGATTTGCAATCACCCCATCAACCTGCAAATATTTTTAAGTAAAGTCTGTAGAGATTCTTTGATAAACGCGGCATGAGGATGATTTAGAGTCTAGCTTAGCTTTTTGCTCCTTTTCTGGTCTCGAGGTCTCTCTTGCACCGCAATGAATCGTTTTTGGAGGTCCTCATCAAATTTTTATGTTTTTTTCGGGATTCCGCAGGTGTTTTCTAATATTTTTATGAGCTTTTACAGTGTTCGGTTCCAACAAGGAACGGTTCCAGGAAGGTAACGACCTCTTTCATCTTTCTCGTTCAGAGAGAAAGAGAGAGTCTTACATTCTTTCGAAACGACAATACTATTTTCGAAAAGCACAAAGAATGACCAATGCAATCAAGAAAGTTTTAAAAATTGCATCTAGCGCCATTAATCGTGAGAGATGAAGATTGGCAACAAACGAGTACTGTGCTGTGAAACAGTTAGCCTGGAAACCTTCAAAGAAGCTCTTATCACTATGGAGGCCCTTAAGCTACATTCTGGATTTGATATCGAGCTACTTACCAAACAAAAAGCTTGTATTCAAAAATGACAACGGAACGGAAACCTATAATACCACCGAAGATGTTCCACAGTGCTCTGCTCTGCACTCCTGCTGAATATAATTCTCTACTAGGTGCTCAAATTTCCATCATAAGCAGAGTGTACAAATCGATGACATGCAACAGTAACATTGGCTAAACAAATCTATGAGGTTGAGGCTTCTCCACACGTTTCAACAAAGTAAAAATATAGTTTGAGGCTGCTTGCCTGGATTTTTCCGAGCCAAACACTGAAGCGGTGCTTACAACCAGCTGGAAGAGAGTAGAAATTATGGAGATTATAGTTAGCTCTCAAGTCATTGAATCGCCGCCATTTTTCAAATCCCAAACAGAGCTTTAAGGAGCACATCGGCTACACAAGCGTAAAAGCAGCAAAAACACAATCTTCGCTTGACAGATTATTCCGATATTTGAAGTCACTTGGGCTGGGATTCCATTGAAAAAGAAAGATAGAAGCAGCATTTGATCTCACAACTTTGTTGTTGAGTGCAGAGAAGCGCGGCGATCTCAATCATTACTTGATCCAATTCATGAGTGGTCACGGATGCTTGCACCAATATTTGTACAGATTTGGGTATGACGGCTAATCACGCTTTCAGACACCGGAAGAGGGTGCCTTAAAAGTTATTTTTAAGTATCTTTATTTCAGGGGACCGAATTACAGAGCTTATAGTGGGAAATTCTAGAAGATTAAAGCATAGTTGCTTCAACAAATTGTGCATACCGCTTGTCCGCGCTAGGGTACCTGTGAAGGTTCCACAACAGTCGCCACCGCAGAAAACGGCTACACAGTCTATGTTTTTACTTCGAATTCGGTAACATCGTTTACAAAAATTATTGATCTACTACTAGTCACATTTCGGTCGAAATCAGTGAAGGGAAAGTTGAATGCCAGTTGTCAGATATGAAGCGAAAAATAATAGTTCATCGAGTTTTACAACGTTGTTTTTTGAAGAGCAAAAAAATGCTTTTCTATTCACTTGTCCACTGCACTAGTATCGCATACTTTCTTTCATAAACAAACGAATAATTACAAATAAATAAAAATAATTTATTATTCAAATACAACAAATTCGATTATTGAACAACCAAAAGCTCTTAGCCACGATTTTTATCATATTTGTCTCGATCGTAGTATCCTGGTCGATACCTATCCCTGTCCTTATCCCTATCATATCCTGGACGATACCGATCCCTGTCCTTATCCCTATCATATCCTGGACGATACCGATCCCTGTCTCGGTCCTTATCTCTATCACCTGGGCGATATTTATCATTGTTGCTTGGACGATACTTGTCACGATCCCTATCACGATCCCGATCCTTGTCGCGATCCCTATCACGATCCCGATCCTTGTCTCTATCTTTATCTCTGTCGTATTTGTCCCAATCGTACTTGTCATAGTTATCGCTATGGCTTGGATAACTTGGATAGGCTGGATAATATATTGGATAGCTTTGCTGCTGATGTACAACAACCGGTTTCACTACGAACGGTTTGATAACAATTGGCTTGATAAACTTCTGATCCGGTTGGAATCCAGCGTCATTCACTTGCGGCCCTTGTGGATCACTCCAACTAGGGGCAACGCAAACCGCTACCAGAAATATTCCTAATAGCACCCGCATCGTTCAAATAAGGAAACTATTCCTTAATTTGATCGATTCGAAACTAAACTTGTATCTGATAAGTTTGATCAATCTTCCGCGAGCTTATATACGCCGAAAGCAGAAAGTTTTGATACATAAGAAAGTTTGATATTCAATACTTTCTCAGAATTGAATAAAACATCGAAATTTTTGCACATCAAAACTATGTTTGTTTTTTCCTTCGTAAAATGAAATCAGACATTCAACTACGGAATCTACAAGAATGGATTTATGAGCAATCGCATTTCATTAAAAATATGTTGATTCCATTTTGGACGGCGAATGTCCCCAGCGACAATGGTTCAGCATAAATTACTGCCAAGTTTCGATAAGACACTCCAGACTTTAGCGAAAGTTTATTATCTATGAATCTCACAGTAAGATCAGTCACAAAAGATAGTCCAAATCACTTGGATTCAGTTTTTATGGTAAAAACGTGCAAGAATATGTCTCAGAATAAGAACTAGTGGTTCTGATTTCTTCGTATTTTAATAAACGAATGATTTAGTAAATGCTGAATATCATTAGCAGAAATAAGAACAAATGGAAACAATTAAGAAGTTAGATCAAAACAAGTTACTATGCTGTAGAAGAGGAGGAAAGATTGCTTGCTGCCAATGAAATCAAAGCCAAAAATATAAATTTTTATTGCAAAAGCAATCAGAGATCAATCGGACATATTGAGCCTGAGTGGCATGTATCTTGAGGTAAAACATATGTACCTTATGCGTCGAAAACAGATTGGGATCGATCTAAAACAGCAAGGCCAGTTGCTGTACAATTTTATTGTTGATTAAAAATGAAGCAAATTAATGATAAATTATATGATTAATAAATAATTTAAAAAGAATTAATGATAAATTATAGTTAAGAATTAATGATAAATTATAGTATTAATGATATATTTCGGTAGAAATTAGCAAACGGACGATAACAGCGAGTTATTTTCAACTGTCACTAAAACCTAGAGCAGAACGTGAGAACTAGCTAATGTGGAGAA